>VZQC01005527.1:1155226-1203423 GCA_009823505.1 Rhizomys pruinosus
AAAAAGAAAAAAAAAAAAAAAAACCACAACAACAACAAAGCAGTGCTTCCAAAAATGGAAGGGCCTCTCAGGGAAGTTTCACGCTGCATCATCAAGGGCAGCACCTTGGCACTGTGACATTCCTGACAGAGTGCTGCAGGCCTTCAAACCAGGTTCAGCTTACAGTGCAGTGTGTCTCTGTTACAGGAGTCTTGGGACTTACTGAGGCTTATTTATAGTATCCTCTCGAACTCTTTAGGGTCCTCGGATATAGCTCGTTTAGTAGGGTGTTTGCCTGTCACGAACAAAGCCCTGGGTTATGTCCAGCATAAATTGAGTACACACCTATAATTCCAATGTTTAGGAACTGAAAGAATGTCAGTTCAAAGTTATCCTTGGTACTTACTGGGTTTGAGATCAGCTTGGGCTACATGAGACCCAGTTTAAAAAAAAACAATTGGGGCTGGAAAGATGGCTCAGTGGTTAATAGCACTGACTAGGGGACCCAGGTTCGATTCCCAGCACCCACACGCCGGCTAACTCCAGTTCCAGTTCCAGGGGAATCCAACAACCCTTCTGACCTCCGCAGCCTTGCATGACACTGGTGCACCTACTTACATGCAGATAGTACACTCATACACATAAATAATAAATAAATAAATTACAAAGAAAAAAGAAAAGCCTCTTTTTATGTTGTGAATAATGGAAACCTAGCTTGGGCAAGCCTAGTTAGAAAAGAATATTTATGGTTACATCTAAAACTCCATTGTGATTGGGGTATAACTGGGCCTCAAAACAACTCAAACTAGGAACTTGAATGCTGATTCAGGCCTTGAACTCAGAGATCTGCCTGCTTCTGCCTCCTGAGTGCTGGGATTAATGCATGCGCCACCACACCAGGGCCCTCAAGATAGAATCTTAATCAGATTCTTTTTTAATTTTTTTTATTTTTTTATGTGTATGAATGTACTGTCTGCATGTAGATTTGTGTACCCATGTCGTGCAATGCCGTGGAGGTCAGAAGAGGGTGTCGGAATCCCCCAGAACTGGAGTTAAAGACAGTTCTCAGCCGCCATGTGGGTGCTGGGGATTGAACCTGGGTCCTCTGCAAGAGCAGTCGGCGCTCTTAACCACTAGGTCATCTCTCCAGCCCCTCTTGATCAGATTCTTTTGTCTCTTTTATGCGTTCTTTGATGACCTTCCAAGATTGTCAGTAACATGCCAGACCTGGTCTGTCTAAAGGATTTAATTGACCCTGCCCAGGTCACATGGCTTTCACTGTAGTAATAAAAAGAGATCAGACATTAAGTTCAGTGTCTACCCCTTTATTCTTTTTTTTAAATATTTTATTATTTTTATTTTATGTGTTTGAGTGTATTGCTTTACATGTAGGTAGGTGTACCCATGTTGTACAGTCCCTGCAGAAGTCAGAAGAGGGTGCAAGATCCCCTGGCACTGTAGTTACAGACGGTTGTTAGCCGCCATGTGGGTTCTGAGAATGAAACCCAGGTCCTATGCAAGAGTAGTCAGTGCTCTTAACTGCTGAGCTGTCTCTCCAGCCCCTACCCCTTGATTCTTAATGACTATCCTCATTCAGACTACATGAAGAGAATTCACCAAGGATCAGAGCCAAGAAAAGGAAAATGGGAGGAATAAAATGGAGGGCATTGTTTTCTGGTTTAGTACAATGGATGCCATTGTACTTAAATTGTATTTTTGTTGCAGATAGCAGAAAACCCAATTGAGTCATTTAAGTAGAGAAAATAAGATCTAATTTATTGATTATTGTAACTAAAAACTCAGAGATGTGGTGGGTTTTGGGGAAGTCTGTGATTCACCTGAGGCTTTAGTCGTTGGATCTCTCCACTTCTCACTCTTGCCTTCTCAGACAAGCTGGTCTCCATTGGTAGCAAGATGGGGTCTAGCCAGGTGTTCCTCTTACTAAAACTTTATCTCACCAGGCGTGGTGGTGCACACCTTTAATCCCAATACTTGGGAGGCAGAAGCAAGCAGATCTCTGAGTTCAAGGCCAGCCTAGTCTGCATAGTGAGTTCTAGGACAGCTGGGGCTACAGGGAGACCCTGTCTCAAAAAGACCAAAAAAGAAAAGCCTGTTTATCTCAGAAGAGCCAGAGTCTTTTGTGTGTGTGTGTGTGTGTGTGTGTGTGTGTGTGTGTGTGTGTATGAATGTACTGTCTGCATGTAGGTCTGTGCACCCCTGGAACTGGAGTTCTGGAATTGGAGTTACAGACGGTTCTCAGCCACCATGTGGGTGCCGGGGCTCGAACCCGGGTCCTCTGCAAGAGCAGTCGGGTCCTCTGCAAGAGCAGTCAGTGCTCTTAACCGCTAGGCTATCTCTCAAGCCCCGAGCCAGAGTCTTTAAGAATCTGAATAGATCCTCTGGGTTAGCCTGGATCAGGTCACACCCATGAAGGAAACAGCCAGAAGGTGGAATGTCACATCCAGTCTACTCATGCTGGCTCACCTCGCTCTCAAGAATCAGGTATCATCAAGTGCACCCAAGTCCAGGAACTGGACCAGGCAGGGGTGCTTCTCTCAGGGCTGTAAATAGCAAGGACAAGGAAGAATGCATGCTGGTAGGCAACAGCAGGGTGTGCAGTACCCTGCTGGTGGGTTTCGTGCCAACCCAAGTTCTTCTTCTTGCAGATGTGAACGTGGCCTTCCAGCAGTCAGCACACAAGGTGCTGCTAGATGACGACAACCTTCTCCCCTTGCTGCACCTGACAATCGAGTATCATGGGAAGGAGCACAAAGGTTTGCTGCTCGCTCGTAACTGCCGTCTCCTGCATCCTCTGATCATCCACCTTCCCACCTCTGCTTCCTCCTCCCTCCACAGAAACCATAAAAATTTGGAACTTAGAAATCCCCAAGTCTAATACTCAAGTCCAGAAATCCAGGTTCAGGCACCCAGGCCATAGGTTCAGATTTGGAGGTTCCTTTTATATTTTTCATGCTGCTAGAATGCTCCCTGGTTTGTTGTTGTTGTTGTTTAACCTCAAAACGTTAAGGCTGAAAAAAGGATCTCGAAAAAGACCTCCCAAGAGAACCCCTTACTAAAGAAGTCTCCTCTCCACCTGTGCTGTCAGCTCTGCTCCTGCAGTGGCAGGCACTCGGGCTCGTGGATGTTGCTTACCTCCATGACTCTCCGTTTCTGACTAACCAAATTGTTATTTATTCATTTGTTTTCTTAATCCCAGCAGATGCTACTCAGACAAGAGAAGGGCCTGCTCGGGAAACGTCACCCCGGGAAGCCCCTGCTTCTGGCTGGGCTGCCCTAGGTCTTTCCTACAAAGTGCAGTGGCCACTACACATTCTCTTCACCCCAGCTGTCTTGGAAAAGTGAGTATTGCTGAGTTTTTCACAAGTAAAAAACAAAAATCTACCTTATAGCTAAGGGAAGAAATTTTCAAGAACAGAGTCAGTAGAACCAAGACAGTCGTCCAACTAGTTTTTTTTTTAAATATTTTTTTAAATTTATGTGTACGAATGTACTGTCTGCATGTAGGTTTGTGCACCCGTGTCATGCAATGCCGTGGAGGTCAGAAGAGAGCATCGGATTCCCCTGGAACTGGAGTTAAAGACGGTTCTTAGCCGCCATGTGGGTGCTGGGAATCGAACCCGGGTCCTCTGCAAGAACAGAGGTGCTCTTAACCTCTGAGCCATCTCTCCAGCCCCCAACTAGTTTTTTATACTCTGTAAGTCAGAGGTTAGAGACTCATGTCTTCAGAGCTAGACGGGTCACATAATAAGTGAGGTAACAGCCATGAGACAGTAGGGAATGGTAAGCACTGGAAGAAACGGGAGGGTGGGTAGCCACTTAAAGCCATTAGACTAGAGCTAAGATGGGTCGGCGGGTAAAGTGCTTGCTGTGCAAGTGTGAAGATCTCAGTTTGAATCCCTAGAACCCATTTAGTGCTGAATGTGACCATCCTGTGATCCCTCCATTCCTACTGAAAGCTAGGACGTGGAGACAGGAGCGTCTTTGGAAGCTCACAGGCCAGCCCGTCTGGTGGAGGCAGCGGTGAACGACAGAAGCCCTGTTTCCAACAAGGTGTAAGGCAAGGTCCTCCAAATGAGCATTTGCACACACACACACACGTGTGTGCGTAAAAACACTGATACCAAACACTACAAACAACATTGGCCTTTTTTAGTATTTTGGGGGGATAGGTTGGTTTTGTGAGATGAGTCTCGATGTGTAGCCCTGGCTGGCCTTGAACTCACAAAGATCCATCTGCTTCTGCCTCCCAAGTGCTGGGGTTAAAGGTGCGCACCACCATGCTTAGCTTCCAGACTTTTTTTTTTTAATTGCCAAATAATAAGTACTTTGTAGGCTGTTTACTTTGTAGCCTCTGGAAAATGAGGTTTCAGGAACCACATTGAGAGCCTGGCACTTGACTGTGTCATCACTGACACACTTCGCCCGCTGGTGTGACTTTTGCTGCTGCTGTTGATGTTCATTTACTTGATTAACCCTCCACCCTGAATGTCTGTTTCGGATTTCAGGGAGACGACCCTCTTCCCTACATTCAGAGTAAGCAAGCTAGGGGACAGAATGAGGAGCCGAATCATGGTGCTTTGATGGCAGCCTGGTTCCTTCCCATGAGAGCCTGCTCAGTGCTGTGGCCAGGTCAGGTCAGGACTTGGTATCCCCAAAGCAGAGGGGAACCAGAGCTCCATGCAGAGGAGAGGAGAAAGGCGCATTGCATGACACGGGTGCACCAACCTACATGCAGACAGTACACTCACACACATAAAAAAAATAATGAGTGTCATATGGACATTAAAAAAATAAAAAATAAGTAGCCGGGCGTGGTGGCGCACGCCTTTAATCCTAGCACTTGGGAGGCAGAGGCAAGAGGATCTTTGTGAGTTCAAGGCCAGCCTGGTCTACAGAGTGAGTTCCAGGACAGCTGGGGCTACAGGGAGACCCTGTCTCGAAAAGACAAAAAAATAAATAAATAAATAAAAATAAAAATAAAAAATAAGAGAAAGGCGTACTCTGCACCAGGAAGAGAGCAGGGAAGCAGTCGTGGTCTTTGTGGCAGAAGTAAGGGGAAGGTCTTCCTCTCTCCAGCCTTCCTCTCTCTCTCCAGCCTCTCTCTCTCTCTCCAGCCTTCCTCTCTCTCTCCAGCCTCCCTCTCTCTCTCCAGCCTTCCTCTCTCTCTACTGTCTGCATCCAGCCTTCTCTCTCCTCCTCCAGCGGCCTCCCTTCAGTCGACAATCGATCTCCAGGCTTCCATCTATCTCTCAGCCTCTCTCTCTCCCTTCCAGCCTTCCCGCTCTCTCTCCACCTCCCTCTCCTCTCTCTCCAGCCTTCCTCTCTCCTCCTCCCGCTCCAGCCCTTCCTCTCTCTCTCCAGCCTTCCTCTCTCTGTGTCTCTCCAGCCTTCCCTCTCTCCTCTCCAGCCTCCACTCTCTGCTCCCAGCCTCCTCTCTCTCTCTCCAGCTCCTTTTTTTTTTTTTTTTTTTTTTTTTTTTTCTTTCCTTCCCTCTCTCCTCTCCATTCCTCCCTCTCCTTCTCCAGCCTCCCTCTCTCTCTCCAGCCTTGCCCTCTCGCTCTCTCCAAGCTCCCTCCATCTCTCTCTCCATCCTTCCTCTCTCTCTCTCTCCAGTTTTTTTTTTTTTTTTTTTTTTTCTTTTCTTTCCTTCCTCCTCTCTCTCTCCAGCCTTCCTCTCCCTCTCTCTCTCCAGCCTCCCTCTCTCTCCAGCCTTCCTCTCTCTCTCCAGCCTCCCTCTCTCTCTCCAGCCTTCCTCTCTCTCTCCAGCCTACTTGCTGTTCACAGTCCGTCTGTGCTCAGATGTATAGAAGCAGGACCGGACCTAATCAGAAAAGATGAGGCTCCTTCAGGAAGAACATCCTGCAACAGGTTCAGAGTTCACAGTCCAGCTGAGGTGCACAGACCTTGTCCAGAGAGCCTCTAAAAGTCACAGCTCACGGATGCCCACAGACCACAATCCACGTATCCTCACTTCTTTCTTCTTTTTAATTTTTTAAATTTATTTTCGTATGTGTAGGAATGTACTGTCTGCATGCAGGTTTGTGCACCCGTGTCGTGCAATGCTGCAGAGGTCAGAAGAGGGTGTCGGATTCCCCTGGAACTGGAGTTCTCCTGGAATTGGAGATGGTTCTCAGCCGCCATGTGGGTGCTGGGGATCAAACCCGGTCCTCTGTAAGAGCGGTCGGCGCTCTTAACCGCTAGGCCATCTCTCCAGCCCTAGACTTGTTTTTAATGTAACTCCTGTGCCATTATTATACCCAGTAAAGCTAATAATAATCCCTTATACTCTAACCTTCTCTAAATGGAATCCCCCAATTGTCCAAAAAAAAAAAGAAGTCAGAGTAAGGTTTGTTCAAATCAGTATCCAGAGGTCTTTTTCAATGTTTTGTCCATTAGGGGGGTATGTGCATATGTAAGTGGTGTATCTGTGTTTATGAGAAGGGGTATGCCCAGGGCCAGAAGAGGGCGTTGGGTACAGATACCTGTTGTGTCACTGTCCGGTTTATCCCCGAGACCCTCGCTCTGGGGTCACAGGCGTGTGTGCTTTGGACTCAGATCCTCATGCTTGGGGAGCAAGTGCTCTTGCCCAGCACACCGTCTTCCCACCCCTAGATTTTTCAAACTGAGTAGACTAGGATTGTCTTCCACAGTATATTAAAATGCCGGCCTAGAGAGATGGCCGAGAGGTTAAGAGCGCCGACTGCTCTTGCAGAGGACCGGGGTTCGATCCCCAGCACCCACATAGCAGCTGAGAACCGTCTGTAACTCCAGTTCCAGGGGAATTCGACGCCCTCTTCTGACATCTGCAGCATTGCACGACACGGGTGCACAAACCTGCATGCAGACAGCACATTCATATACATACGAAAATAAATAAAAATTTTTTAAAAAATGCCTCCAGTTCAGCAGGAAGCAGCTGCTCAGGACAGGGTCTTCTCAGTCCAAGGCCTCGGCATTAAGCAGGCCCCCACCTGCCATCCCCAAGTTTGCTGGAGCAGTCTATTCTCGTTGAGGAAAGCTATTTTAAACTTATTTGGCCTTTAGGGACACAGAATCAAAATCAGAATCCTTCGTTTATAACATACTTACTGGTCTGTGTAAGTCTCACCTGTCTTCCTGCCTTCTTCCCACATCATAAAACCATCCCAGCAAAAAGCTGATGATGTTCATATCTTAGGGCTCCTCCAAGTCCTGGCCCCCATCTCTCCCAGCCCAAAGTGATCATTGGTTTGCTTTGGTTTGGTTTTCCTTCCTCTATAATTTCGTGACTATATTCATAAAAGAGTTTTGTTTGCTTATTTTAAAAACTGTTTAAGGGGCTTTATTCGATCTTTTGCAATTTATCTTATTTTAAATAATTCTGCTTAAGAGTCATTTTGTGCCCGGGCATGGTGGTGCACACCTTTAATCCCAGCACTCAGGAGACAGAGGCAGGTGGATCTCCGTGAGTTCAAGGCCAGCCTACTCTATATAGCGAGTTCCAGGCCAGCTGGGGCTACAGGGAGACCCTGTCTCAAAAAGAACAAACCAAGTCATTTTGTTGTACCACTGAAGCCACTTCATTTCTCTGCTATGTGATTTAGTGTGTAACTGAACTACAATGTGTCTATCCACAACTCTAGCCATTCTTCTGCCCTGCATGCCTTTGGAGGGCAGAAACAGGTGGCAGCCCTCTATGTAGAGGGCGTTAGGGTAAAGTCTGTGTCTCAGCCTGATGTTTCTGTCCTAGGTACAATGTTGTTTTCAAGTACTTGCTGAGTGTGCGCCGAGTCCAAGCCGAACTGCAGCATTGCTGGGCCCTGCAAATGCAGCGAAAGCACCTCAAGTCCAACCAAACAGATGCAGTCAAGTGGCGCCTGAGAAACCACATGGCATTCTTGGTAGATAATCTCCAGTACTATCTCCAGGTATGTTCTGGGCCGTGAATAGAAGAGGTGTACGAAGATGTACTGAAGGGGGCCTACAGTTCTTTACTTGGGAAAATGCTGGGTTTGAGTTTGGGGAAATTGAGGATTTATATCAGTAGGCGTGTTTCCTGAGGCATTTCAGAGGAAAGTGGAAATATGGATAAAGGGAATTAGGATCCTTATGGACAGTGCATTATTTATTTATTTATGTATTTTTTGGTCTTTTCGAGACAGGGTCTCCCTGTAGCCCCAGCTGTCCTGGAGCTCGCTCTGTAGACCAGGCTGGCCCTGAACTCACAGAGATCCACCTGCCTCTGCCTCCCAGTGCTGGGATGACAGTGCATTTTTTATTGTTGACATCCTCTGCTAGAAATTCTGGAATCCTAACAGACATATCCAACCTTTTGACACTGTGGCATGATACTGTCATCTACAAAGCTCACATTAGAGAACCATGCAGCATGAACAAGGAAAAAAAAAATCACAAAAGAATACCCTAATGTTTTAACTATAATTTTATGTTAGGCTGAATTCATATTTACACATACTCCGTGGGCTGTAAATTGGACATGCCTTCTAGTACTAATCAAGTGGATCAGTGGAGGAGACAGGGCATGAATGGATTAGGCTAGGGCAGAGGTGTGTGATCTACAGACATTTGAATTTGAGGCCATTAAGAATTGCCACCGGGTGTGGTGGCACACACCTTTAATCCCAGCACTCAGGAGGCAGAAGCAGGCAGATCTCTGTGAGTTCAAGGCCAGCCTGGTCTACATAGAGAGCTCCAGGCCAGCTGGGACTAAAGAGAGACCCTGTCCCAAAAAGACCAAAAAAAAAAAAAAGTTACTGACCCATAGCTGGAGATGTAGCCCAGTTGGTAGAGCGCTTACCTTGCATGCAGGAGCCCTGCTCTGCTCCGCAGCACTGCGTAAGACCTGATTTGGTGGCCCCACCTGTAACCCTAACACATGGGAGGGAGGCAGGGGTCAGAAATCCAGTCATCTGCTGGGCGCGCACGCCTGTAATCCCAGCACTTGGGAGGCAGAGACAGGCAGATCTTTGTGAGTTCAAGGCCAGTCTGGTCTACATAGCAAGTTCCAGGACAGTTGGAGCTAAAGAGAGACCCTGTCTCACAAACAAATAAATAAATAAAGTTTGGTGATCTATGGCCATGCAGTGAATTTGAGGTCATTCTGAGCTACCACTCGACCTTGTCTCAAAAACAACAAAAATTACACAGCCAGACCTGTTAACACACACCTCTAATCTTAGCACTGGGAAGACGGAGGAAGGTGAATGGCAAAACTCTAGGCTGCAAACAAGATGTTGGCTATCTAAAAATGGTGTGTGGCTGAGTGTGGCACACGCCTTTAATCCCAGAACACAGGAGGCAGAGGCAGTTCAAGGCCAGCCTGGTCTACATAGTGAGTTCCTGATCAGCTAGGGCTACAGGGAGACCCTATCTCAAAAAAACAAAACAAAAAAGACCAAACTAATAATAATAAATAATAGTATGCACAAGACCCTGGGTTTGATACCCAGCATATCTCTCTTTCTCTCTCTCTCTCTCTCTCTCTCTCTCTCTCTCTCTCTCTCTCACACACACACACACACACACACACACACACACACACACACACACAAATTCCTACAAGCCTCAGCAATTGAAGCATGTCTTTGGTGAGCCTGAAAGTGCTTTGCATAGAAGAAAGATGAGAAGATGCATAAAACAGAGTGCTCAGGATGCACAGAGTACTAAAGGAATCATTGTCCCCAGGTAGATGTGCTGGAGTCCCAGTTCTCACAGCTGCTTCATCAGATCAATTCTACCCGGGACTTTGAAAGCATCCGACTGGCCCACGACCACTTCCTAAGCAACCTGCTGGCCCAGTCCTTTATCTTGCTGAAACCTGTGAGTAGGGCTGGTTGATTTTTTTTTTTCCTCTGTGTATGAGTGTACTGTCTGCATGCAGGTTTGTGCACCTGTGTCGTGCAATGCCTCGGAGGTCAGAAGGTGTTGGATTCCCCTGGAACTGGAGTTAAAGACCATGTGGGTGCTGGGGATGGAACCTGGGTCCTCTGCAATAGTAGTCAGTGCTCTTAACCGCTAGTCCATCTCTCCAGCCCCAAAGGCTGGTTGATTATTTTAGGCTGCTTCTAGCCTTACTGTTCCCTTTGGTTCTTGGAGTTGGCAGGATATCAAACTGTTGCACTTGTTCAATTCTATTTTTAAACATTTTTGACAATTTACAAAGGAAAACAAAAAGGGAACTGAATTGTCTTGAATTTCTGAAATACTCTATCTTAGGGTGTGTTTTCAGACAATACCTATTTCTCTCATCTATGTCCATCTGCATTTGGCTGCTTAGTGCCAGCTACTTTCAACCTGGACTCCCCATCAGAATCTTCTGGTACCTTGTAAACCTCTAATGCCAGAGAGCACTTATGGTTAGACTCTAGGGTTGAATCTAGGCACTGGACATCTAATAAGTCAGCTCATAAGCTGGTTCTAATCCCAAGATGAAAATCAAGAAGACTGGGGGCTGGAGAGACAGATCACCAACTAAGAACACTGGCTGCTCTTGCCGAGGACCTGGGTTTACCTCTCAACACCCACAAGGTGGCTAACAACTGTCTATCTGTAACTCCAGTTCTAGGGGATCCAGTGCCCTCTTCTGGCTTCCCTGGGCACCCAGCATGCATGTGGTACACATACACACATGCAGGCAGATACTCATAAACAAAAATAGCCGGGCGTGGTGGCGCATGCCTTTAATCCTAGCAGTTGGGAGGCAGAGGCAGGCAGATCTTTGTGAGTTCAAGGCCAGCCTGGTCTACAGAGTGAGTTCCAGGACAGCTGGGGCTACAGGGAGACCCTCTCTCAAAAAGACAAAAATAAAAATAAAATAAACACAAATAAATAAATCTTTTTAAAAAGGTAGTTAGGACTGAAACAGCTCCTGGTAGTATTGCATAGAATGGTTATACTAGTTGTTACTGCTCAGAGAGCATAAATGGTATGGGCTTCTTTCTGCTCTGGTATTTGAGACTGCTTCACTTGCTGCACCAAAGGAGAGTCAATATAGATACCACTCCAAAGAGCCCTGTGAATTGAAAGCAACCAAAACCACTGCAGTGGCTGATACTCAAATAGATGGCATGGGTATATCCTTGGGGAAAAGCAGAACACTAGAACAGGTCATCATCATAAGTCTTTATTGAGTGCTTACTGTATGCAAGGCACTGGGGATACAAAGAGGTATAAATCATGGCTCTGCCCTTAAGGAGCTCACAATCTAGTTGGAAAAACAAGACACATATACATACAAAAAAGTTAGTAACAACACAGGTGGTCTGAACAGGTACCAGGTAAATAGTACAGACACTGCAGCAGAGGGAGGTGGAGCTCACTAAACGCTACAGCGTAGCGGGGAAGGAGCATGCCACAGAGCTAGGGCGGGAACTGGCTTAAAGAAGAGAGTATCTTGGAGACAGGAGCAATACTCACAGCTCAAAGGCAGGAGCAAGAAATGACAGGTCAAATGTGGCGAGGGTGGAGGTTTTGTGCAGGGAGGACTAGAGTAGACTGCAGCTATGCCAGGAGCCTTGCAGATGGCATTGTCTATCCTGAGTCAGACATGGAAGGTCAGCTGTCAGGCTGTTTTCCCAAACTCTTTACTTCATAGCAATCTTCCTTTTCCTAATACCAACCATATTTCTTGTGTAGGTGTTTCACTGCCTAAATGAAATCCTAGATCTCTGTCACAGTTTTTGTTCACTGGTCAGTCAGAACCTGGGTCCACTGGATGAGCGTGGAGCTGCCCAGCTTAGCATTCTGGTGAAGGTGAGTCTGCCTGGCCACTGGAAGCATGCACTTGTTCAAAGAACAAAGGAGAAAGCCCATGGAGAAAGCAGTCTTGGCTCTGAGTCAATAAAGCATTTCCCCAGTATAAACACAGAAATAAGATAACAAAGGTTAAATGTTGGTATCAGTTGATTTTGAAGTAGATGATTAATGCACCGCCTCACAGTGTTCAAAAATAGTTCAGCCCTGAATAGTTTTACTCAGCCACCAAGTGTGCATTGCTTTGTGCTTTCTCACATCCCACCTCCTTCCCTGAACACCCTCCCATCTCACTTATAATTATAATCTGAGCTATAGTTATCTCCTCGAAACGAAGGCAAGCTCTCTCTGATCCCAGAATACTATATTAATCTGAAACCAGCTGTTAAAATTCCTACTAATGAGAAAGTACCTTCATAGGCATCATGCATCTATGGACATGGTATTAAGAAGTCAGACATTTCAGGGCCCAATGGAAATAGGAATGTGGGAAAGCCAGGTGGTCCTGAAAAATTTTAAGCAAGGCTTTTCTACGGCCTCCTCACCCCAGCAGTCTGCATGGAGAGCCGATGATGAAGAGTTAAAGGGAATGACAGCTTGGGTCTTTCAACAGGGCTTTAGTCGCCAGTCTTCACTCCTGTTCAAGATTCTCTCCAGTGTTCGGAATCATCAGATCAACTCTGATTTAGCTCAACTATTGTTACGGCTGGATTATAACAAATATTATACCCAGGCTGGTGGAACTCTGGGCAGGTAGGAACAACCCTTGAAGAAATAATTAGGTTGGGGTGGGGTGTTGGTGAGTTATTTAATTCCAGATAACTTCAACCATCATCTCTGAACACCCTCCTTTTACAAACACGGCTCAGTGGTCTAGGAGTATGTCTAACCATCTTTAATAAGTTTTACTGGAATTATTTCCCATTAAAAATCATCAACACAGTAAATAAAGCACTGCACCTGATGGTGAAAGGTGTCAAGTCCTGTGCTGGTTTTTTGTGTGCTGTGCTGAGGGCAGCGTGGCCTCCGTGCCCTGTTCTGTGTAAACTAGCGGTGCAGCAATGCACCATGCTGGCTGAGCCTGTTCTGCCTCCACCAAAATTGGGCACTGCCCCTTCTAAACTTTAAGAAGTCTAATAATGGGATTTAGTGGCAGTTGGTGTCTCGGAGCTGT
The DNA here is from genome assembly GCA_009823505.1 of Rhizomys pruinosus. Classification (NCBI taxonomy): domain Eukaryota; kingdom Metazoa; phylum Chordata; class Mammalia; order Rodentia; family Spalacidae; genus Rhizomys; species Rhizomys pruinosus. The sequence goes on from VZQC01005527.1 coordinate 1,168,152, forward strand.
GCTGCTCCCATTCAGAAAGCATTCTCCATGCTGGCTGAGCCTGTTCTGCCTCCACCAAAATTGGGCACTGCCCCTTTCTAAACTTTAAGAAGTCTAATAATGGGATTTAGTGGCAGTTGGTGTCTCGGAGCTGTGCTGCTCCCATTCAGAAAGCATTCTATTGCCCTTTCTCTCCTAGATGTTCACAGTAGATTTTTTTCTAAGTGGTTTTAGCAAGAGCCAAACTCTTTGGATATTAAGGGGACATCAGCTAGATCACAGGTTCCTTTTACTTTTTATTTCTTTGAAGACAACTTGGGAAAGCATGGTATTTAATGAAACTCTTTCTTTCTTTTGTAGTTTTGGGATGTGAAAACTCTGGTTCATAAAATGAAGTACCAGTCAACCCTACCACATTCTGAAGTGTGTAACAGAAGATCCAAACACACATCCCATTCTCTAGTCGCTCACCAGATGTCTCAAGACTGAAAAGAAGGCTCCGCCTTTTCTCCTAGAGCTGTTCAGAGGTACAAATCCTTCCCATCAGTCCTGGGGAAGGTAACTTCTCCATCTTAGGGGAGAGTCTTAACTTGCCACTGAGGGGAACATGAGGTCAGCTGTCCTTCTGCTGACCACACAGGCTTTGAGCCTTTACCCTGGGACATCTGTTAGATGGCACCGAAAGCATGGATCAGAAAATTAAGTATTTTTAGGTTTGGTTCATATGAAGAAAGGAATTATGCTTATTAAATGGGCCAGCTTCTTGACGTTACCCATGAGTTAGAAAATACAGTTAATGTAGGCTGTGTGCTTTCCCTCTCTCTATACCAAGTAATTGATACCTACACAGATTATCTTTCCTCCTTCAGGAATTTAAGATTGAGAACCTCCCACCTTTAAGGATTTGCTAAACTGAATTCTGCCAGTATATGCTAATTCTTTCAGACAGCTAAAAGGACAATTCTAGCTAAAGACAAATTGTTAAGACTTGAGATACTGAAATTGCAGGCCCAATTTTCCTTAGACAAACCACAGGAGTTTAAGGTTCAGTCACCATGTAAGTAAAGGAAATATCCATTATTCCTTCCCTCCAAAGTGGGCCTCAGTTTGAGGTCACTGATTCTGCCCTTCAGCTACATCTTGTCGTACCTACTATGAAAGCCTTGGCCTCTGCAGCTGTCACTTGGAGATGACCCTCTTGCATTGTTACCTCCAGAGCAAGGTTTTACAAACTATGGCTTGTACACATTTTTGTAAATAAAATTTACTGCAACAGCCATGCATACTTGTTTACCTATTGTCTATGATTATTTTCATATCACAGCAAAAAGTGAGGAGTTGTAACAGACCAAATTGGCTACAAAGCCTAAATATTTACTATTTGACTCTCTTTAGAAAAAAAAGCTTTTAACTTCTGTTTGATGAGAGGACATCACTAACAAGGATGATGTTAAGGGTAGGGAAGGATAACAACATTCAAACTGCTGCTCTGAGAGAACAGGAGTGTGCCATAGGTCGGCCATTGACGAGCTCGCTCCAGAGACATGCTCCCCTTCTTGGTGATCTAAACACCTAGAGCTGTCCCCAATTCCATTTAATTTCTGGCACTACTGTCAATATAGCCCCATATCTACTTTAAAACTGAGTTTTCAGAAGCATAGCATTTTAGACAGCCTGGTAACCTCAACAGTGTTGCCACAGAAGAAAGTTCATATCTTTATCTTTGTTCTCTGTGCTCCTAAAGTGACAAGCCTGCTGAATACCTCAGAGAAGGTACTATTTATCATGTTCCGAGTTAAGCTCAAAGAAACAGATGAAAAAATCCCAGTTACTACAACCAAAGAAATTCAACATTTATTTTATCATAAAAGTCCAGCAAATAAAACTATGTACAAGATCCATGCAAAATACAGTTACACACAAGACACACTTAAAACCTGATTAAAACACAATCTCCACAATAGCAGGGAATAAAATCACTAAGACCAAGTATCTTTAATGAGAAACATAATCATGTTTATATTTTGGATGCTGCCTGAATCCAATTCTCTCCCCAACAATGAGGCACTGGATCACCCACTCTTGTGACACCACAGGCAGCTGTAATGCTTCAGCACACTTCAGCACTGAGGCTGGGCATGAAGGGTCTGTCACCACCACATCAAATACCCCTAAAGCAATGTCTGCAAGAAGTAAAGGAAAATAAATGAGGAAAGAATACTCAGTTAAGTATCTAAGTATACTACATGTGCCTGATAGCCGTCAGAGGGAGTGGAGTTACAGCTGTGAGCTCATGAAGGTGATAGGAACTGAACCTTGGTCTTCTGAAACACGGTCAAGTGCTCTTATTTTCTATGCCATCTCTCCAGCCTACCAGAGCCTCTTATGCAAATACTGCTTCTGATCATAACCTAAAATCAAAGTTGTAACCACCATTTGCAGATCTTGTAATCAGAAACAGCACTGCAAACCGGAAGCAGCATGAACAGCCCTGTTCTTCACTTATGTTGACCCACCTTTTCTGAAAGTGATACTTTTTCTTCTTAGAAATATGGAGGAGAGGCCAGGTGTGGTGGCACAGGCCTTTAATCCCAGCACTGGGGAGGCAGAGGCAGTGAACATCTGTGAGTTCAAGACTGGCCTGGTCTACATAGTGAGTTCCAGGCCAGCTGGGGCTACAAGAAGACCCTGTCTCAAAAAGACAGAGAAGAGAAGAGGGGGCAGAAGGGAAGCCGGGGATGGGGAGGGAGCGAGGGGAGGGGAGGGGAGGGGAGCTGGCAAATATGACTAAAAGGTAGTGGAAAATAGCCTTTAGTGGGTATAGACATTGGCTGTCGTAGCGAGAGGACCTGGGTTCAATTCCCAGCACCCACATGGCAGCTCACATGTAACTCCAGTTCCAGGGTATCCAGTACTATCTTCTATTGTCCAGGAGCACTGCATCCAGGGAGTGCACACAGAACACATGAAGGCAAAATGCTCATACACATAGATATAACAAATCTTACAAAAATATGTGGATAAAGGCAATCTATAAAGACTGAGACTCAGACCACCCAGCCTAACAGCTATGAGTCTGTGGGCATCCTTGGAACAATAATGACACCCACACTTTCCAGTTACCTTTGTTATGGGCACTTGAATGGTGCTGCTTCACAGAGGCTGCCCCCCCAGTCATGAGGATCTCAGACCACAGCTCTAGGAAGTTCTGTTGTTGATCTGACACCAAGAGTACCTTCAGGTTCTGGAAAGGGTTTTCACGGGGCTGCCTATGAAGGCGTCAAGAGACACAGGTTTTTGAAACTAGAAAGGACCTTCAACAGATCACATCTAACAAATACCTCTCCCCCACAAAAGGACTCCTATACATCTTTTGTGAATAACGTATATACTCTTGAGGTACTAGTCTTGATTTCTGTATCTGCCTGAGCATTGGGAATAAGCCGTATCAAATCATGCTCCTGGGCCCCCTCCCCTCTGAGTGCGATGCTTGAAACTGAGCTCCAACTTAGGTGGTTTCATTACCAGGGAATAACGAGCCTACATAGTAATAATCTTCCCACATTTTCAAGATTCCCAGCAAACAGAGAGCTAAGTTTGGGCGGTAAATTAGATGAACTGATGAAATAATTTGAAATTCAAGTTCTGTGATTTATCCTACAGACATTCCAGTTTCCCAGGAACATTTTATTTTCTCAGCCAGATTCTCCTTACAAAAGGCTGTTTTCTTGCCTATTCAACTCCAGACAGGCTCCCAAACACTCACCAATCCAGAATTCTTTGTTCCTCAAGGCTGTACCCAGCCGGCAACAGATAATTACGGTAATTTTGGAGCTGGTTGGCATGGCAACTGTCATGGACCCAGACATGCGACACACAAGGAATCCCACTGGCAAGGCACAGGAAGTACTTCCGGGTTCGACAATGCTGATCAGCAATTAGGAGACACTGGTAGGCCGTGTTACACTACAGGAAAAGGAACAGCGGGGGCAGGTCTGGTGACGTCTGTGGGAAGCTGAGCAGCTATCTAATGAGCTAGGAGGGCAGATGTGAAAACTTGAAGTTTAATCTCGCTCTGTCCCTACGGTGCACTCCTCACCGAGAAGCCCGACTGCTTCCTGAGGCATCCCCCTGTCCCACGGCACCATCCTCAACAGACTACCAAACCCAGGTACTCGATCTCCTAGGCTAGGAATCAGCAACAGGGATAGACTCTCTACTAAATATAATTTCAATTTTCTGTTCCAGTTAACAGAGCAGCCAGCAGCCAACCCCAGGTTCTATCTAACTTGTCTTCCTCATGAACAATAAAAACTCTAGGCTGGAGACACAGCACAGTGACAGCACCTCTGGCTTCAGCCAGCCTCCCAGCCCCCCCTTGGGCCTTTTCTCAAGTACATAAGTGGGCTATTCTTGTATAGAGACTTATACGAAAGTTTCACTTATAGAAACTCCTCACCTGGGCTTCATTGAAGTCTTCAAGGATATAGCCAGCTCCTGCTCGAAGTTGGCATTCTGTATAATGCTTGTTGAAAGGAGGAATTTCTAAAAATTCTATAAAAAAAAAAAAAACAAGATCATTACTGAGTAGGTTTCTGTTTGCTACTTTAATGCCTATTTGTTTGTTAGCTGCCTCCTTTTCTACTAGCCAGCTATCTCCAGAGCAGTGCGTCCCTAGAGACATATGAACTCCCCCACAGATCAGAAAAAGATCTGACTGGAGACCTAGGAAATGGGGCCAGAAAAAAAGACCATGAGCCACACCCAGTAGCACGTGCCTGCAGGCCCAGCTACTCAGCAGGCTGAGAGAAGAGGGTTACTTGAGCAAACAGGTTGTGGGGAGGGAGTTGGGGGGAGGGAAGGTAGGATGGAGGGAGGGGAGGGGAGAGAGAATGGCAAGTCAAGCTCTAGTGGCAAGCTCCAGGTTCAATGAGACCTGCTCTGAAGGGAATAAGGCAAAGAATGATAGGACAGGATACCCAATGTCCTCCTCTGGCTTCTGCACACAGACATACACAAGTGCCAGACACGTACACATACACCGCCACCCCATCCCTCACACAACAAAGGAATTTAACTGATGTGCTGGATAGCTTACATGTCAACTTGACACACCCGGGTTAAGGAAGGCTCAATTGGGGAATTGCCTCTGTTGGACTGGCCTGTGGGCATGTCTATGGGGTATTTTCTTGTCTGCTGAGTGATGCTGGAGGGCCCAACCCACTGTGGGTAGTGCCACCCCTAGACAGGTTCTATATTGTATAAGAAAGCAGGTTGGCTGAGTGTGGTGGCACATGCCTTTAATCGAGCACTCGGAGGCAGAGGCAGGCGGATTTCTGTGAGTTCAAGATCAACCTGGTATACATAGCCAGTTCTAGGCCAGCTGGGACTAAAGGGAGACCCTATGTCAAAAAGCTAAATAGATGATAGATAGATAGATAGATAGATAGATAGATAGATAGATAGATAGTTAGATAGATAGATAGATGATAGGTAGATAGCAGATAGATTAGATAGATGATAGATGGATAGATAGATAGATAGATAGATGATAGATGATTGATTGATGGATGGATGGATGAATGAGTGAATGACAGACAGATAAGAATAAAAGTGAGCAGTTTGAAGTAACTCCCCAGCAGGGTGCCGAGAGCAGTAACTGGTGTTATGGGCAGTGTCCGGGAATGAAGGAATAAAGCAGAGTCAAGCACACTTTGCCAGGAACCTGCAGGTCCCTTTTAGAACAGCTGTCAAAAATCTCTCTTCGTTTAATTTAAGTAGAGCTTACAAAGGCTTAAGACAGACACACAGCTTTGTTTTGCTTTGCTTTTTTATTTTATTTATTTACTTATTTATTTATTTATTTATTTATTTATTTACTGCATGCTTTCCTCAAGTGACTCCTTCAATAGGAAGTCCATGGCTAGGAAACCACTCTCATATTTATCTTCCATGGTACCTCTCTGAATTCTGTTTGACAAACACATACTATGCCTGCTTTCATAGCCTAGCTCCCTGTCACCAGAGCTTTTGCAGAGGACCTGGGTTTGATTCCAAGCACCCACATGTTAGCTTACAACTGTCTGTAACTCCAGTTCCAGGGGATCTGATGCCCTTTTCTGACCACTGGTACTGCATGTCACAAGTGCACTTACACATATGCAGGCAATACATTTATATACATAAAATTAAAAAAAAAATTTTATTTTTTAAAAGATTTTATTTTATTATTTTTTATGTGTATGAATGTACTGTCTGCATGCAGATCTGTGCACCTGTGTCATGCAATGCCGCAGAGGTCAGAAGAGGGTGTCGGATTCTCCTGGAACTGGAGTTAAAAACGGTTCTCAGCTGCCATGTGAGTGCTGGGAATCGAACCCCAGTCCTCTGCAAGAACAGTCGGTGCTCTTAACCGCTGAGCCATCTCTCCAGCCCCCCAAAATAAATTTTTAAATTGAAAAGAAACCTACCTTCCAAAGCTGGATGGAGATGGCGCAGTGACCAAGAGCAGTGGCCAACAAACCTAACAGTCTGAGTTTGATCTCCCAGGACCCACGTGATAAAAGGAAATAGAATCAATATAACGTCTACACATGCACAGACATATGAAATACGTATTTCAAATATAAATGTACATACATAAATTAAAAAATCTCTCATCTGCGTAGTCACCCTGTCATATTCTCAAACAATCTACAAACCATGAAGCAAGGAATTGATTTTACTTCCCTGACATGAATCCCAGTTACTACTTGCCTGGCCCCCTGCTGTGCTTTAGCCCAAGAACCACCACCTCACAAAGGAAACGGAGAGAAAGACCTGTTAGAGCCCCTATAGCCTCACCTTCCTCTTCCTCGCTGCTTCCGGTAGGACCATCTAGCAGCTTGGAGCGGCTGGCCAGCTTATCACTGGTTGTGGCCATAGTGAGAAGAAAGGCATAGCCCAGAAACAAAGTCTTGTTGAGGGGCAAAGGCCCTCTTTGCTCTTCCAAGACAGATGGTTCACCTGTGTTATCTCCACTCTCACAGGGGCTCACAAACTCTCCTGCTCCCACTGCCCCTGGAAGGACAGAGCACAGTTACTAAAATAATACACACAGACCAGTGCCTAGACAGACCCAGCAGCATGAGCTGAAGGTCGTGTTCTGATGAGCTTGTCTCAGCACAACCCAAGGACTGCCACTATGGCCAATCATTCTAAATAGCCAATAACCTTGAACCAAAATCAACAATGAAGAACAATTTACATATTTAATTCTTTTTTTTTTTAGACAAGGTCTCCCTTTAGTCCCAGCTGGCCTGGAGCTCACTCTAGACCAGGCTGGCCTTGAATTCACAGAGATCCTCCTGCCTCTGACTCCCAAGCGCTGGGATTAAAGGCGTGCACCACCACACCCGGCTTTTTTTTTTTTATGTATTTAAATTTTACATGATGATTATAATATGTACTATACTTTTCATAAATGAAAACCAACTAATGTTTTTTTGTTTTGTTTTTGTATTTTTGAGACGGAGTCTCCCTGTAGCCCCAGCTAGCCTGGAACTCAGGGAGATCCACCTGCCTCTGCCTCCCAAATGCTGGGATTAAAGGCATGTGCCACCATGGACCTGGCCCAACTAATGTTTTTATACAACCACAACAAATACTTCTAAGGCCATCTGAAGTAAGTGGTGGTTCCAGTACAAACAAGGAGCAGGCAAAGTGAAAAGCATTTGGAAGTCCTCAGCCCAATTCTACTCCCCAGGTCTCAGATATCCTCAGAATATGTGACATTTTAAAGCAACCTATAAGAAGAAAAGAGGAGGAGGAGGAGGAGGAAGGAAGGAGGAGGAGGAAGAGGAGGGAGGAGGAGGAAGAGGAGGGAGGAGGAGGAAGAGGAGGGAGGAGGAGGAAGAGGAGGGAGGAAGGAGGAGGAGGAGGGAGGAGGGAGGGAGGGAAGCAGGAGGAAGAAGGAGGAGGAAGGAGAAGGAAGGAGAGGGAAGAGGAGGAAGAAGAGGGGGGAGGGGGGAGGGGGAAGAGGAGGAGGCTATTTTGTTGTTACCAAGAACTGTCCCAAGCAGATTTTCCCACTCCATCTTGGACTCTCACCAGAACAGTGCAGAAGAATACTAGGTGATAGAGTTGTCACACAGATGAAGCCATGTCACAGTACCTGGCCTCAACCCTGGTTGTCAATACCTGTGTAGGTAAGTGAGCCACCAATCCAGAACACCCATGCTAGAAGTGCCCCAATAAGTCCTCGAGAAGAAAACAGATACCTGACTGAAGAAGTCGGATCATAGGTTCGTTAGGAGGCTAAATGACAAGACAGGTCATGCATGCCTCCCTAAAATAAAATCAGCATCAAGAAAACAGTCTCAGAGGCAATATGACTTGAATATGATCCTGAACTGTAGAGTTCAGGCTGCCTGAGTTTGAGTCCTGGCTTATTTTCATCACCTTGAGAAAGTTAGCCAATCTATGTCTTAGATTCCTCAAAAAATATGGGAAATGAACTGCAGCGCCCATACCTTAAGGGACTCTATACACATGCAGGAAGCACTTGGCACTGTGCCTCATCTGGTACATGTTCAATAAAACACATGGAAAAAATGAACTCTGGGACCAGAACAAGGAACAACTGATAGAATTCCATCACTGTGCTGGCCCCCGGACAGTGATGACAGGACTCCATCTCTATGTACAGAGCCCACTGCAGCTAGGTCTGGGTCACGGAAGAAACTCAATGAACAGATGACTGAACTTGCTTCACACTGAGACAGGACTGACTAGAGAGGGTAGGTAACGGGGAGAGGGGAGATCAGGCTGAGGTACAGCCAGCCTTTCAGTGCAAAGTTTCAGAAACCCTGAGCACTAGAGAAGGGGGAACAGTCCGCAAGGAGATGGGATGGTAAAGGCAAAGGATGAGACCCAAGACAAACCACCTATTCTGATTCTGCTTAACTTGCCGTACTCCTCTAAGAAGCCACACAGGAGTCTGTCTGTGATCAAGTCTTGGCCTATCCACACCTGCTGCGCTCTACACAGAGGATAAGGGGACAGGGGTTTAGGAAGCTATCTTTGAGTACCACCTAAGAGCCTGTGGGATGCCAACCTTGTAGCAAGCATAGAAGCCCTGGCCATGTATTGAAATCCATCTTTCCAGAAGCCACCCCTGCATCCTGCCATAGTCTGAGGAAGAATGAAGCACAAAGCAGTGCTTACCAGGTTTCCCAGTGGTAGACTTGCGGCCTCGCTTGGCAGGAGACCTTTCCTCTTCAGAAATGGGAAGCTTCCTTTTGCCTGACGGAACTCCCACAGAAGCCCGCGGACTTTCTGCGACTTTCCGGGTGGGCATTGTACTACTGCTAGAGGCAGTGGGGGTGGCTGGAGAGCTCATGTTACTGCGCCGTTTCCGCTTACCTTCCACCAAATTATCTGATGGATAACCCAAAAGTTAGTCAAATCCCAGGGTCTGAGGCCTGAATTCAAACCTGATTTGAACAGCATGATGCCTTTTGCCACCTCCCACAGGAATAGGACACCCCACCCCCATCCCCAAATCCATTTTATTCCTCAATCAGTAAGCCTTTTTTTTTCTTTTCTTTTCTTTTCTTTTTGAGACAGGGCCTCACTACATAGCCCTGACTGTCCTGGAACTTGCTACATATACCAGGTTGGCCTTGAACTCACAGAGATCCAGCTGCCTCTGCCTCCTGAGTGCTGTGATTAAAGGCGAGCATCACCACACCAGTCAAGAAGACTCTTTTTAAAGTTAGATATTATTTGTTCCAGTCATTGCCATAACTGAGATATGTCTACTTCCCTGTAGAACGGGGAAGGCCGGAAAAACTCTAAGCACTAGGAAGGCAATAGGTAAGGCAGTAGCTCTAGAACATGACAGCTCATCACCACCCAGTAAGTCACACATAGATGGAAGGGAAATATTCCTGATTGCTCTGGAAGCCCCTCCCCACCCCGTTTAAACAGAGCAGGGAATCACTGTTAGTTTGGGAAGCAAGCATCTTACCTAAGCTGATGTCTGCTGCTTTTGTGAGGGGTGTGATAGCCTCATAGGGGCCAAGCCCATACTGCTCTCTCAATCTGTTTCCTTGCTCCAAGGACAGAATGACAGCCATTCGCTTATACCACTTTCTTTGGCCTTCTTTCTCAATGCTGTAGTACAGTTCTCCAGACTCCTTCCTATGTCCTTTCACTACTCCTAGGGGATGAAAACATAGAAGATGCCATTATTGTAAGCTACTTTGCACCCTTTTAAAAGGATTCTACAAAAGTAAGCGGTAGGCAGGGAATGCATAGAGCCAACAACAGTGAACTGAAGTTACGACTTAACAGAATTCCTGCCATCCATCCCAAATGGTTAAATACTTGGGATGTATGTAGCTACTGCACTGGGGTCAGAGAAAGAAGTTCCCCAGGGCCAGGACTCAGGAATCGGAGTTGTTCAAATGGTTCCCTGACAAAAAATGGCATGTGATTTCTTATCCCATAACAGCTTACTAAACCTTCCCATTGTGGGGGTTTTTTGGTTTTTTTTGGGGGGTAGGGGTGATGAAGTGCTGGGTTGTAAGCTGCAGGTAAAAAATGACATTCTGAGAGAGAGCAAATGTACATTCTTATCTGTTGTGTAACCAAATCAGAAATAGAAATACAGAGCAAAGAAAGGAAAAAATACATCCTGCTTTTTTGTCTAACCCTTCTACCTTATTATCTACATTCCTGCTCTTCACTGACTTAGAACTGAAGAGAAGGCCTTTAAGTTAGGAGCACAATGTAGGACATACAAAGAAACTGGGTTAGAATTCAGCAGACCTGAGCCTAGGCCTAGTTCTGTGGTATCAGACTTCCTTTTTTTTTTTTTTTAATGTGTATGAATGTACTGTCTGCATGCAGGTCTGTGCACCCGTATCGTGCAATGCCATGGGGGTCAGAAGAGGGTGTTGGATTCCCCTGGAACTGGAGTCAAAGACGGTTCTCAGCCGCCATGTGAGTGCTGGGGATCAAACCCGGGTCCTCTGCAAGAGCAGTCGGCGCTCTTAACCACTAGGCCATCTCTCCAGCCCAGACTTACTTCCAATCCAGCAAAAGAAAACACTCCTTTCCCTCTATCAACCCTTAACTTATACACACACCACAGACACACCATAAAAATCCGGCATTGCTATTGTTTTTTTCATTCTTATATTCTCTCTATTATATTGAATGAGGAACTAAAGAAACCTAGATCTCCTGCCAAAGGAAAAAAAGAGAGAGAGAGCAGGCTCTGTGCTTCCTTCCATGCCATGGAATCACTCCTCCTGGCTGCTCATCTCCAGTTAAATCTCTATCACCAGCCAGTCGTGGTGGCCCACGCCTTTAATCCTAGCACTTGGGAGGCAGAGGCAGGCGGATCTTTGTGAGTTCAAGGCCAGCCTGGTCTGCAGAGTGAGTTCCAGGACAGCTGGGGCTACAGGGAGACCCTGTCTCGAAAAGACCAAAAAAAAAAAAAAACTCTATCACCAAACTAAATGATAAAAACCACCTAGAGTGATGAAAGCCCAAGGCAAAAAACCACAATGCTAATGAAGAGCTACTAGAACTAGAAGTCTGGTGCTAACAGTATTACACAATGTCAATGAATGGAATACCAAGTTAATACCCCTTACTGCTATGATCTCCTAGTACCAAACATCTTTTTATTATAGGACCAAATGTGGATCTCTAAGGCTGGCTTTGTACTGGAAAAAAAAAACTAATACATATAACAAATACAAACCATGAGTCATACAGGTCATAAAAGACCTTGATCCAAGCCGGACGTGGTGGCGCACGCCTTTAATCCTAGCTCTCAGGAGGCAGAGGCAGGCGGATCTTTGTGAGTTCAAGGCCAGCCTGGTCTACAGAGCGAGTTCCAGGCCAGCTGGGGCTACAGGGAGACCCTGTCTCAAAAAGACAAAAAAAAAAAAAAGACCTTGATCCATGTATTGCTCCTAACTGATGCCACAGAGGGCCAATGGTATTCTCCAGACCTGGGAGGTAAAGTGGCCCAGTGGTCACTGAAACAAAATATCAGCTGCTTGGGGAAACCTAAATTACAAAAGAGCCTGGAAGACTGCAACAGAAAGGCGTACTTGTCTATTATATCCCAGCCCACGTTCAGCAAAACACCCGGAAAGGACAACACAACAGGTATCCTAACGTTGGTTCCTAAGAAGGGCAATATAGTCAAAGAACTAACATATGAAACAGTAAAAGCACACACAAATCCCTCGCCATCACCAACAATGGCTAATATAGAAATTAAATGACATGAAACCACCTCAAAAAACAGCATCATTTTTCAAACCAGAAAATAGTGGATATGCAGCATGCAGAGAGAACTTCCTCTGAAGTCCACTATCTCAGTGTACCCACCACTCATCAAATTTCCATCAAAGCAGGAAGTTTTAAAAGTCAGAGGTGAAGGAAGACAGAATATGGAAGGAGAAAAGCACTAATGTTGAAGAGGAGGAAAAATCTGGGAAATACCACCTCACCCAGTGATAAGGATTAACATCACCAGTGATGTCTCCCTCAGTCCCTTTGATGTGACAGGAAGGGCCACTTCACCTCTATGCATTCTTTTAAAAAATCCATAACTCCAGTATAATCAGAAAGCATTAAACCCAAATTGAGAGACATTCTATAAAATACTTGACTATTATTCCTCAAAACTGTCAAGGTCATGGAAAAACAAAAGACAGAAATTGCCACAAACCAGAGGAGACCAAACGAAACATGATGACTAAATGTAATGTGGTATCCTCGACTGGATCCTGAAACAGAAAAAGCACATTATAGAAAAGATGGCAAAATCCAAATAAAGTCTGGAGTTTAGTTAACAGTAAGGAATTAAGATTGGCTTCTTAGTTCTGCCAAAAGTATCAGTATAATTTAGGACGCTATAGATAGGGAATGCTGGGTGAGGAGGTCCCAGGAATTCTCTGCACTAGCAGCATTCCGTACTTGGCAAATTATTCCAAAATAAATCTATTGAAAACCAAGCATCAAACAAAGAAGCCAATGACAAGAGGAGGCAGTGTCAGAGGAGTGGGACCTCTGACCTCGAGACCCAGAAAACTGGCAAGGTGGGGGGCTGGTAATTAGCTGCTGATAGAACGGAGGAGCAGCAGACACGATGGAGCAGCAGGGCACAGGAAACCTGTAGGGACTCTGCACTCTCTGTTACCTGCACTGAAATACTCATCTTCTGAGAGCGCCGTCACTTCCGTGTCCAGTGGGATGGGGTCACAAAGGAGAATGTCTTTCCCCAACACATCACACTCGTACCCATCATCAAAGAGCAGTTTATACTTCCCAGCGCCAACATCGCGGGTGATTTTCCCAGAGTAAAAGTAGCCATTGGATGACCACTTGGCCACAACTCGGAGCCCTACAAAGCTGTTCCCTGGAGAGGAAGCATCCAAGCCATCAGAAGAACTAGCAGCAGCCTGGAAAGGAATCTCTGGAGAGTCGCTCCGGCGCAAAGGAGTAGAACCCGCATCCACTCGTCTGGTAGAGTCTGGCACACGGGGCATGATTCGGGTAAAAGATTTATCATCTGGTGACATGCTAGGAGAAATGTCTTCTATACCCAATGGACCAGACACAACTGTTTCCCTAAAGGCAGACAATGAAAGAAGGAAGTGAGAACAAGATGAAAGGCCCTAACTGCCCCTTCCCCACTCTTCTCCATAGGCATCTTCTACCATTCTTTACAAGCTTACTGCAAGCATGAGCCTGCTCTCTCAGCAGACACCGATTTCTGCCCACCTCCCAATCAGTGTAGCCCCTTCCTCTCCCTCCTGGCACCTACATACTCTTCTATCCCCCATTATATCTCTCTAGTTTTTGAATAAGTCATACACTTATTAGTGTGAGATACACTCACACTACCCAGATACCTGGTTCCAGTTGTCCGAGAGGGTGGGCGGCCCCTTCGCCCACGCCCACGCGGCGTGACTGGAGCCTTCCCTCCCTGTCTGATGCCAAGGTTTGCATCACCATCCTCCTCACACACTGGCGTCCCTGTCTGACTGATCCCTTTTCTAGGACTAGAGAATGAAGACAGGTTAGTCTGTTAGCAGCTGCTGGCGAAGTCTTCCTTCAGTGGCTCCCCGTGACCTTCCACTAAATGCCAGGCACCTGTTAAGCTTCCAGGGCAACAGGAAGCAAGTTCACGTACCCATCGACAAAACGCCAGCCAGGGAGCAAGGGGGTTGGGGTAATAAGGATAGCTTCCTGTATGAAAGTCTATCCCTCCTGACACAGCATCCAGCTGCTGCTGTTTAATGGATCATGTCCATTTCTGACCTGTGTCTCCTCTAATTTGGGCTCTGGATACCTACAGAGCATATAAAAAGCTAGGAGATACACCACAATGGGGGGACTCCCCCAAACTTACTGTACTCCCAACCAAAATATCTATAAGCTTCAGAATTACAGGGGTGGGCAGGAGCACATGCCCAGCCTTCCCAAATTCCCAACATCCCAAATGGACTTCTTTGCCTACAGGGTGCCTCCCACACCAGCCCCAAATGTTGGAAGAGGTGTTGATTTATCCTGGACTGAGGTGGACTACCCATACTCCCTTTCCTGTGATATTAAAATGTCGGCAACCCTGCCCCAGCCGTGGCTCTCTCGGGAGACCCTGTCTGCACCTCAGTTTTCCAGGGCCTCCTCGGGAGCTCGGGAAAGCAAAGTCTGCAGGCTCTGGCCCGCTGGGTTTTCCTTTCAGTGGTCCAGCTCCCCTCCCTGAGCTGCCACTACTGTGGATGGCCGAGAGACTCGTTCCACTTGATGTGCGGTGCAAGCTGGATGCTTTGGAGGAGAAGGAGCTGATGTCTCCTAGGTCACCAGAGGAGCCTCCAGTCTGTGAAGGGGAAACTTCAGTTTCACACTCCTGACATTCCACAATTGGCTCTTCAGTCTCCTGCAGGGAAGAAATGGTTGAAGAAACTAAAAGAAACTACACTAACAAAGGTACAGTGATGGCAGGGAAATCCCAGGGATCGCAAGAAACCTCGGGTCAACCAGGTAGCAATTAAGAGGCAACTTTCTGAAATAATGAAAATGTTCTATGCTGGGGCTGGAGAGATGGCTCAGCAGTTAAGAGAACCGACTGCTCTTGCAGAGGACCCAGGTTCCATTCCCAGCACCCACATGGTGGCCGAGAACCCCGTCTTTAACTCCAGTTCCAGGAGAATCCGACCCTCTCTTCTGACCTCCGCAGCATTGCACAACACAGGTGCACCAACCTACATGCAGACAGTACACTCATACACATAAAAAATTAAAAAAAAAAAAAGGAAATGTTCTATGCCTTATGTTTGAGCAGTGGTTATACAAAATTGTCCAAAGCCACTGAGCCAAACCCGTAACATCTATCTGTTCATTCTACAGGGAAAATATGTTATCTCAATAAAGGATTCATGTTGTAAAGAAACCACTGTATCAAAGTTTTATATGTAGCTGGGCATGGTGGCACACACCTTTAATCCAGAAGACAGGTAAAGAGGTCAGTGAAAATGAGTGGTTAGTAGCCCTTCTAAGTACATAATTAACAGTGAGCAACACTGGTTATCTTATGTTATCTTTAATAAGTTATCAAAGACATAGAAAATCACAGGCAAAAGATGACTCAAAATGGTATTAGAATTTGGTAAGATGAAGACCCCCCAACCATAATCAGGGCTGAAGATGCAATGCTGTGAGGTGCGGAACTCTTGCCTAGCTTACATTCAGCCTGGGTGGGGATGGCACAGATTATAATCAAAGTATATGAATTTTCAGTAGGTACGAACCACAAGTCAAACTGGCCTCATTTCATAAGTTCACTTTGACAGTCAGAGTTCAGTTTTCAGGTAGATTCTGGGCTCACAGTCAGAGTTCAGTTTTCAGGTAGATTCTGGGCTCATAGAGTTCAGTTTTCAGGTAGATTCTGGGCTCAGCCTCAGGCTTAGTAGAGAAAAGGCTCTAGGCCAAAAAAGCAACATCCTCTGTAGCACACAACAGAGAATGACAGCATGTATGACAGACTTTGGCCTTCCTCACTGAGAATGTCCACAGAACACTGTGTTACTTTCCAATGAGCTCAGTCTCCCCACAAAGACAGAGTGGAGAACATGTGCACATTTGGATATCATAAGGCAACTAAATGATTATTTTTTACTTCTCCCTTCTGGAAAATTTCTTCTTTAAAAAAATCTGTTGGGGGAGGGAGTGCTAGCAAGATAGCTCAGCAGATAAAAATGCTCATCTTCAAATCTCATACCTAGAACCCACGTGGTGCAAGGAGAGCGCGGACTCCACAGCTGTCCTCTGACCCTTGCTCACGTCCCAGGACACACAGGCACGCACATACAAATAAGTAAATATGAAAAGAAAATTCCACAAGGCTGAGGATACAGCTCAGCTGTAGTGTCTAGCATGCACAATCCCCTGGGTTTGATCCTCAGCACAGTATAAACAGAGATGTGGGAAGATCAGTTACATAGCAAGTAAGAGGCCAGCATGGCCAGGAGAGGCCACTGCTCCCTGTTAGGAGCAAGAAAATGTCTCAACGCCAGGCATGGTGGCTCATGCCTTTCTTTAATCCTAGCACTCAGGAGGTGGAGGCAGGAGGATCTCTGTGAGTTCAAAACCAGCCTGGTCTATGTAGTGAGTTCCAGGCCAGCTGGGACTAAAGGGAGACCCTGTCTCAAAAAGAAAAGGTCTCAAAAAAACTCAAAAGTATGGGCTGGAGCTATGGCTCAGCAGTTAAAAAATACTGGTTGCCCTTCCAGAGGGCCAAGTGTTTGATTCCCAGCACCCACATGGTGGCTAACAACCGTCCGTAACTCCAGTTCCAGGGGATCAGACGTCCTTTTCTGGTCTCCATGCATAAGTACCTTTACCTACATACAGCCAAAACACTAATACACATTTTTTTAATTAAATAATTTTTGGGGGCCTTTTTAAGAATGGGTCTCCCTGTAGCCCCAGCTGTCCTGGAACTCACTATGTAGACCAGGGTGGCCTTGAACTCAGAGATCTGCCTGCCTCTGCCTCCTGAATGCTGGGATTAAAGGGGTGTGCCACCATGCCCAGCTCATAAAATAAATATTTTTTAAAACCAAATAGTACATATATAAAATACATACCCTTTTTCTTCCTTTCACTTTCCCTGGCTACTGCAGCTGCTCCTACTGATTTGGGGGCTTCTCTTTTATGGCTTAATTCCTTTAAAGTTAGTACTTCCTAGGAGTCTGTTAACATTTTCACAGTTTTTTTCCTGGCCAGGCTTACTATATTCATTCATCTCAGCCAACTACAATAACTTAGCTCCAAACTCATAGGCACAAATGACCACCAAACTCTTCCCCTTCACAGGCACTTGAAATCCAAGACACCCAATACCAAGTTACAATCCTATCTCTATTTCCTTGCCTTCAATGAATCCTGGGTACCCTTAACAAAGGGTAAAGTGTTTTCTGCAAAGGCTGAGTGTTTTCAACTAAACTTCCATTCATTTAAAAATAATTGCAAAAATAAATAAATAAATAATAAATAAATAAATAAAAATAAAAATAAGCCGGGCGTGGTGACACACGCCTTTAATCCTAGCACTTGGGAGGCAGAGGCAGGCGGATCTTTGTTGAGTTCAAGGCCAGCCTGGTCTACAGAGTGAGTTCCAGGACAGCTGGGGCTACAGGGAGACCCTGTCTCAAAAAGACAAAAAATAAAATAAAATAAAAATAAAAATAATTGCCATTTACAGACCATTTCTATCTCCCTACTCCCTGCCCTACCAAATCACAACTGTCTAAACTGTCCCCTTCCCTTGTTGTTAGCTAATAATATTCTCTTAATAATCCTCTCTCATGCATGAAGACCTTAACTCTTTATGAGCATTAACAGTAGTCAATAAACACCCCTTATATCCTAATGCTGGAAGAGTATACAATGAATTCCACTGAAAAATAAATATGCATTGTTTACAAACACAAACATCTGGCTGGGCGTGGTGGCGCACACCTTTAATCCTAGCACTTGGGAGGCAGAGGCAGGCGGATCTTTGTGAGTTCAAGGCCAGCCTGGTCTACAGAGTGAGTTCCAGGACAGCTGGGGCTACAGGGAGACCCTGTCTTGAAAAGACCAAAAAAAAAAAAAAAAAGAAATGCACTTTGCTCAGTAATACTTGAGTTGTTGTAATATTAGACTATCCATTTGGTTGTTACAGAAAATCCTTAACTGTAATTGATGGTTGTTGCCGTAATAGTATACTGCCTGTATTTCTACCTTTAATAATGGGCTTTATGTGCTAGATTTCAATATCCTTGAGCCTGGGCAAGTGCACAAGTCTTTTTAAAAAGAAACATGGTTTACTTGCACAAAACTGATCATATTTGAGAGATCGTTAATGCCCTTGAAGTGGTTTTTGTGGGTGTGAAACAAATGGTGAGAATTTGAATGTTCCCTTATTATAGTATTGAAATTAAGTCTACTTAATCTTCAAATCATGTTCATGCCCTGATTTTATGTACTTGTATCTATATATAAACATTGGGAAAAAATATATATATATAAAAATAAAATAAAGCCGGGTGTGGTGGTTCACGCCTTTAATCCCAGCACTCGGGAGGCAGAGGCAGGTGGATCTCTGTGAGTTTGAGGCCAGCCTGATCTACAGGGTGAGCTCCAGGCCAGCTGGGACTAAAAGGAGACCCTGTCTCAAAAATACCAAAAATTAATAAATTAATTAAATTAAATTTAAAAGAAATATTTAAAAAAACAACAGGAAGGACATGCAAACAGAGAATTCTAAACTTCATTTACATTTCCACAGGTTTAAAGTATTATGTAAAATCTGTGACAGAAACTGATAGAAATTTATCAATCTGTTTTTCACAGAAACAATGGAGCTAATAGTTAAACAGCGAGGCCACAGTAGAAAATAAAGAATGCAGGACTTCTCTCTTCCACCCCAGATTTGTGTCTCTTCTTAATTTAAAAACAAGAAGCAAAAAAAAAAAAAAAAAAAACTGGTGGCATAAGAAAAAGGGAGGAGAGAAGGCGCACAACAGAAGTGAGTCCCAGCCTGTCGCCAGACCCAAGGTGTTACCTCAGTGACTTTTCTTTCTACTTCTGTTCCATCCACGTAATACACATCTGTGATGACACGGGTGACGAGTGTACGTACTTCTCTAATTGTTCTCATGTGGCGATGCAAGACGTGGCCATGTGGTGGTTGGGGCATATCAAATTCTTCTTCTCCCTAAGAGAGAAGATACAGAACACATGAAAACACAAAGAACAAACAGAAAACAGAATGCGACCACAGGTCTCACTATAAACTCTCAGAATCACAAATAACTTCTTCATGATAAGCACTGTCCAGAAGAGTCTAATAGCACAGAAAAAGGTGGGAGAAGTCTGTGCCAGCCTGACTTGACCTGAAATTATCTACTACTAAAGCTAAGTGATTGCAATATTCTAATTTTTTTTACTTTTTTTTTACTTTTTATTTTTTTAATTTTTTTTTTTCCACTTTTTAAAAACTATTTTAGGATCCAGGTGTGGTGGTGCATGCCTTCAATTCCAGGAGGCAGAGGCAGAATGATCTCTGAGTTCAAGGTCAGCCCAGTCTACATAGTGAGTTCCACAACAGCTAGGGCTACCGGGAGACCCTGTCTCAAAAGAGAAAAAAAAAGTGTAACACTAGAGAGGTTAGCCAGGTTCCAGTGGTTGGACGTACACCAAAGGGCCTTAATATATATGACAGAGTAAATGAAATCTGGAGGGGGCTATAAAAGGGGGTGCAGATAGGGAAGGAGATCTAAATATGATCAAAATACGTTGTATGAAATTTGTAAATATTTGATTAAAAAGACTGGGCGTGATGGAACATGCCTTTAATCCCCACCACTTGTGAGTCAGAGATAAGCCTTTAATCCCCACCACTCAGAGGTAGGCAGATCTCTGCAGTTCAAGGACAGCCTGGTCTACATAGCGAGCTCCAGGCCAGCTGGGACTAAAAGGGAGAACCCTGTCTCAAAAAAAAAAGAGCTAGAAAGATGTCTCAGTGATTAACAGCACTGGGTGCTCTCCTTGCAGAGGACCCAGGTTTGATTCCCAAACCCACATAGTAGCTAACAATCATCTGTAACTCCAGGTCCAAGAGCATACAATGCTCTCTTCTGAACTTCACAGTCATTGCATGACACAGGTGCACTAATATACATGAAGCCAATACACTCATAGACACAAAATAAAAATTATAATTTTTTTAAAGTTGTCATTACATGCTAGAGAGATGCCTCAGCAGTTAAGAGCATAGGCTGCTCTTACAGAGGACCCTGGCTTGGTCCCAGCACCCACACGGTGGCTAACACTCATCTGTAACTCCACTTACAGGAGATCCATGCCTTCTTCTGGCCTCTTTGGGTACCAGACATACACACAGAACATGTAATATACACCCAAAGCATTCATACATTTCACTTGAAAGAAACAGGGAGCTGGAGAGATGGCTCAGCGGTTAAGAGCACTGACTCAACCACCACCACTTAAGGGGACCAAGGTTAGATTCCCAGCACCCACATGGCAGCTAAGAACCATCTTTAAATCGGACATGGTGGCACGCACCTTTAATCCCAGCACTCAGGAGGCAGAGGCAGGGGGATCTCTGCGAGTTCAAGGCCAGCCTGGTCTACAGAGTGAGTTCCAGGGCAGTTGGGACTAAAGGGAGACTCCTGTCTCAAAAAAAAAAGAAAGAAGCCTTTAAAAAAACCTGTTGTGAGAGCTGGGAAGATGGCTCAGTTAGTAAACTGCTTGCCTCACGAACATGAAGACTTGAGCTCAGATCCCCAAACCAACATTAAAAGCTGGGTGTGGTGACACACACACGTGTAAGCCAGAGATGCTGAGATAAGAAGAGACAGGTAACTCTCCAGACATTGGAGGCCCAGCCAGCCTGCCCTCCATGGAGAAGTTTCAGGCCAGTGACAGATCCTGTCTCAAACAAAAAGAATAAATATCCGTGGTTGTCTTCTGACCTTGACACACAAAGCATACACACATAAATGCACATACACAGAGTAATAATAAGGAAATAAAATAACAGTTGTGCCAGGCATAATGGCACATGCCTTTAATCCTAGAACTTGGGAGGCAGAGGCAGGCAGATCTCTGTGAGTTCAAGGTCAGCCTTGTCTACATAGTGAGATCCAGGCTGGGCTACAAGGAGACCTTGTCTCAAAAAGACAAATAAACACCAGTTGTAGCCTTTTTTTTGGTCTTTTCGAGACAGGGTCTCCCTGTAGCCCCAGCTGTCCTGGAACTCACTCTGTAGACCAGGCTGGCCTTGAATACACCAGTTGTATTTTAAAGTGCCATAACAAATTCTCTGACTCAATCCAGAGTGTCCGTGACTGGCCCTCTGAAGCACCTGTGTCCCCACCTGGCTGTGGAGGGACTCGGTGTCATCCACAGGAGCACTGACGGGCTTCTCACCGCTCCCCGTCTCAGTCTGTACTGTGGCATCCTGTTTGCCAGAGGTCTGCTCCACTGTACTGGTCCCCTGCTCACACATATTCTTTACAGTTTGTGTTGCTGCTGATACAGTTTCTGGGGCACACAGAGAATGTTCCAGGGTCTGGATTCCTACATTACTCTGGGTGGGCCTTTCAATCAAGACCTTACTAGGTTTTCCTTGATTAGCATCCTGTACTTCCTTCTGGCCTTCTGGCAGGTCTATCTCCATTGCTTCTCCTTGGGGCCTGAATGGCCCCTGTGTGGCCCTCTGCTGGGCAGCAGCAGGAGCAGCGGCAGGAGCAGGAGCAGCGGCAGGAGCAGCGGCAGGGGCAGGAGCAGCGGCGGCAGCGGCAGGAGCAGCGGCGGCAGCGGCAGGAGCAGCGGCGGCATCCTCCGAAGGAGCAGCATCCTTGGCAGGTCCCACGGGCCTCACAGGCTCTTCACTCTGCCTAATCCTTTGGTTATCAACCAATTTTTCTTTCTCCTCTTCTTGAGTACTTGGAAAATGGTGCAAGTTGCCCCTGAAAATTAAACATAAAGAAACTCCATGTTAGAGTTTGAATATGACTTTTCCTGGGAAACTCATGTTAAAATCTACTCTGCACCAGTGTGTTGAAGCACATCTATAATCCCAGCACTAGGAGGATGAGGATCATGTGCTCAAGGCCAACCTGGGCTAAGTAGAGGCCAACCTGGGCTAAGTACAATGTCCAAATGATAAAATAACAAAATTAACTTAATCCCCACTATAAGAATGGTATTAAGTGGGCAAAAACTAAACCCAACATAATATTTTAGAGCTGGGCCTTTGGGCATTAAGTAAGACTAGACGAGGCCATCAGTGTAGGAACACACTGGTGGCTTTATAAGAAACAGATCAGAACTAACACGTATTCATTCTTTATTATGACATTATGCCATGCAATGTCTTCGACTCCAACATTAGGAAAGCCATCACCAGATGCAGCCCCTCAATCCTTACACACAACCTTGAGTCAAAATAAACCTCTTTAACTTAGAGTTTAACTAGTCTGTCATATTATCAGCAACTGAAAATGGACTAAGCGTGGGGCTACAGAGACAGGTCAGTGATTAAGAGCACTGGCTACTCTTGTAGAGGACTGGGGTTTGAATTCCAGCATCCACATGGTGGCTAACAACCATCTATAACTAGAGTTCCAGGGGATCTGACGCCGTCTTCTGACATCCACAGGCATTGCATGACACAGGAACACCTACCTACATGCAGGCAATACACTCATACACATAAAATAAAAATAATATTTAAAAAGAAAAGAAAATGGACTAAGACCTCTGAAATCTGACACAATAAAATGAGGTGAATAATCAGATGAAAGCCATTAGTGAAGTCACACACTACAAGACAGCTTGGCAGTCTACTTGGAAAAATATCAGTTAGCCATGATGTCTCATTTGATCTTAAGAATGGTTCTAACAGTCCTTCCTGATACCTACCACTATATAAGCACCAGAAGAATTTTAGAAGAAAAATAATTGTTTAATAAATTACAAAAATTACACAGGAATAAAGATACAGTTATGGAAAAATTGCCTAGTGTGTGTCAGCCCCTTGTTGGATTCACCAGCTTGGGGGGGGGGGGCGGTAGGGAGAATACCATACCTCTTTTTTATTTTTCAATTTTTCAAGTTAAAAAAATATATTTTGTGGGTCTTTTTTATGAGACAGGGTCTCCCTGTAGATGTCCTGGGACTCACTATGTAGAGCAGGGGGGTCTTGAACTCACAGAGATCAACCTGCCTCTGCCTCTCTGCCTCTCTGCCTGTCTGCCTCTCTGCCTGTCTGCCTCTCTGCCCCTCTGCCCCTCTGCCCCTCTGCCCCTCTGCCTCTGCCTCTGCCGAGTGCTAGGATTAAAGGCATTTGCACATGCCTATATCCCAGCCCTAAAGAGGCAGTGGTAGAAGGATAAGGTGTTGAGGTCATTCTCAGCAATATCAAGTTCAAAGACAGCCTGAGCTACATGAGACCCTATTTCAAAAACAAAACAAACAAAAAAAAGGAATTTAGAAACTATGCTATTAGGGGGCTTGAGGAGGGCTTAGCTGGAAAGCCCCTGACATGTAAACATCAGAGTCTGAGTTCAGATCTCTATTGCTTACATAAAAGCTGGGTACAGGCTAGAGAGTTTGCTCAGTGGTTAAAGAACGTTGGCTGCTCTTGCAGAGGACCTGGGTTAGATTCCCAGCATCCACATGGTGGCTAACAACAGTCTGTAACTCCAGTTCCAGGAGAATTTGATACCTTCTTCTGACTTCCATGGGCACTGCACAACACAGCTGCACTTACGAAGAGGCAAGCAATATACTCGTACACATTAAATAGAAAATAAGTGTTTTTTAAAGCTGAGTGCAGCAGCCCATGTCTGTAACTGCAGAGCTGGAGAAATGGGGGAGGGGGAGTGTCACTGGCCAACCAGTTTAGCCAATCTGTGAACTCCAGGTTCAGTGAGAAACTGTAATTCAAAAAAAATAAATAAATAAAACACCACCAGGCATGGTGGCACAAGCCCTTAATCCCAACAGTTAAGGAAACAGAGGCATATGAATTTCTAAGATTGAGGCCAGCCTGGCCTACAGAGTGAGTTCCAGGCCAGTTGGAGCTACATAGACCCTGTCTCCAAAAAAAAAGTAAAGAGTAACTGAGGAATAACTGCAACCACACATGCATGTATACCACCATACACACCCACACAAAAATATTCATAAATATTACAGACACACACACACACATACACACCACCCTCAGGCTGGGCCTAGTAGTATACGCCTTGTAATCCTAGCACCGGGGAGGCAAAGGAGGGAGATTTCCTGAATTCCAAGGACAGCCTCGTCAACACAGCAAGTTACAGCCAGTCAGGGCTCACAGTAAGACCTCCCACAACCAGACAAAAAGCTCAGTGTCAGGTGCAATAGCATGCACCTGAGTCCCACCTAGTTGAGAAGCTGAGGGAAGAGTCCTGCTTGGACCAGAAACTTGAGGCCAGCCTAGGCAAAACAACACAGAGCAATGTGCGCACAATAGTATGGGTTACCACGCTGCCACACTATTTTCATTATCAACTATTTAATGAATCAGTGCGGCCCTGAAATAGTAAGAAAGTAATGTTTACCTGATGTGTGCAGGGGAGACATCCTCACTTTGAGCCTCATTCTCTTGCTGGGCTTCACAGATGCAGCTCAACACAGACATGGTCTTCTGGGCACTAAGATAATATATTAATGTACTGTGTTAGTAGCTTCAAAAGGGAAAACGCCTCTGGAAATCATCCTTTTAGGTACAGAGGGAATCCTTTCTCAACATTCCAAACTCCAAACCCCTTACACCAAAAGGCCAACTCTTGATACATGTTTCAAATGAACACAATGAAATGGCTGAGAGGTTAAAATCCCCTGTTCTCTTGTAGAGAATGGGGGCTGGGCTCCTGGTACCCTCGTGGTGACTCACAACTGTCTATAATTCTAGTTCCAGGAGATCTGATACCCTCTCTGGTCCCCATGGGCACTAGACACACACATGCGACATATATATGCATGCATGCGAAACACTCATACACATAAAATACTTTTTAAAAAACATTAACACAGCCGGGCATGGTGGTGCACACCTTTAATCCCAGCACTCAGGAGGCAGAGGCAGGAGGATCCCTGTGAGTTCAAGGCCAGCCTGGTCTACATAGCAAGCTCCAGGCCAGCTGAGACTAAAGGGAGACTCTGTCTCAAAAGAAAAAAAAAAAAAAAAAACCCACAATGAAAAACTTCCAGTGAAGAATCTCTGGAAAAAAAGTAGAGAGGAGTCTATTAAATACTTTAAGGATATAATGAGAAAATCCAGAATGTAGAAAACTATAGGATCAGCAGCATCCCTTCAAGAGGTAATTCACAAGAGGAAACAAAAAAAGAGGAATAGGGATATAGTGATTTTATTTTTTTAATTAATTTATTTATTTATTTATGTGTATGAATGTACTATCTGCATGTAGGTTTGTGCACCTGTGTCATGCAATGCTGTGGAGGTCAGAAGAGGGTGTCGGAGTCCCCTGGAACTGGAGTTCTCCTGGAATTGGAGTTACAGACGGTTCTCAGCCGCCATGTGGGTGCTGGGGATCGAACCCGGGTCCTCTGCAAGAGCAGTTGGCGCTCTTAACCGCTAGGCCATCTCTCTAGCCCCGGATGTAGTGATTTTAAAAATGACTTAAAACATGTCAATCAGATATGATTTGTAGATGTGGGATCTTGATTCTAACTAAAAAACAATTATGAGGCAGAGGAATCAAAACACTAAATACTTCATAGCATTAAGGAATCACTATCAATTTTCAGAAGTATGATAATGCTAAAGAATCTGTATCTTTTAGAGCTAGCATTGAAATATTTATATAAATTGGTATCTATCACACTGGAATTATCTTCAAAACAACTCAGTGAGGAAAGGAGTGCGCAAAGCTTTACAAATCACGTCTGACCATTTTATTTTTATTTTATTTATTTTTCAATTTTTAAATTTTATTTATTTTTGTATGTGTATGAATGTACTGTCTGCATGCAGGTCTGTGTACCGGTGTCGTGCAATGTCGCGGAGGTCAGAAGAGGGTGTCGGATTTCCCTGGAACTGGAGTTCTCCTAGAATTGGAGTTACAGACGGTTCTCAGCCGCCATGTGGTTGCTGGGGATTGAACCGGGGTCCTCTGCAAGAGCCATCAGTGCTCTTAACTGTTAGGCCATCGCTCCAGCCCAAGTCTGACCATTTTAAAGTATGATGGCCCACTGCACTACTCTCTACTTCTGTAAACTTTTTTTTTTTTTTGGGTCTTTTTGAGACAGGTCTCCCTGTAGCCCCAGCTGACCTGGAACTTGCTACATAGACCAGGCTGACCTTGAACTCACAAAGACCCAGTTGCCTCTGCCTCCCCAGTGCTGGGATTAAAGGCATGCACCACCATGCCTGGCTACTTTTGTATACATTTTAAACATGTATTATTTTATTTTTTGAGACAGAGTCTGGAGCTAGCCCAGATCACAGAGAGATCCACATGGCTTTGTCTCACAGTTGCTGGGGTTAAAGGCTCTTAAACACAGATTCCATGATCCACCATCTACCCAAGCTTTTTCCTTAAGTTTTCTTCCCCATATTCCACCCTAAAGGTTCAAGGAGCTTTAGCATCAGCTTCTATTCTCTCCAAATGTACACATTCACAAGGTGTATCTCACACACGATTCTGTTAAGCCAGAGAACAAACTTCAAGTCTTTAACTTAAAAAACTGTATCATGGGCTGGAGAGAGAGCCTAGTGGTTAAGAGCACCGACTGCTCTTGCAGAGGACCCGGGTTCGATCCCCAGCACCCACATGGCAGCTGAGAACCGTCTGTAACTCCAATTCCAGGAGAACTCCAGTTCCAGGGGAATCCGAGACCCTCTTCTGACCTCTGTGGCATTGCATGACACAGGTGCACAAACCTACATGCAGACAGTACATTCATACACATACAAAAAAAAAATGTATCATTTCCCAGCACTCGGGAGGCAGAGGCAGGTGGATCTGTGAGTTCAAAGCCAGCCTGGTCAATATAGTGAGCTCCAGGCCAGCTGGGACTAAAGGAAGACCCTGTCTCAAAAAGACAAAAAACAACAAAACAAAACAAAAACCTGTATCATTAAAGAGTTTTCTATCTAAAAGGACTCTTCAAGTGCTTATTTTTCAGATTAAATATACAAAAACCTAGTTGCAATTCATCTTAGCATGAATAAGAGCACATGAAAAATGTTGAGAGCAGTTAAAAACTCTAAAAGAGGTTCAAATTTAGACCACAGACATGTTTTACTCTAACTTAAAAAAAAAAAAAACAAAAAACTGCTGGGCATGATGGCACACACCTTTAATCCCAGCACTCGGGAGGGAGACACAGGTAAATCTCTGTGAATTTAAGGCCAGCCTGGTCTACATAGCAAGTTCCAGGATAGCTAGGGCTACAGGGAGACCCTGTCTCAAAAAGACCAAAAAAAAAAAAAAAAAGACAAAACAAAACCAACCAAACAAATAAATAATAAATAAATAAAATCCAAACATTTCATGGGGCTGGAGAATGCCTTGTGGTTAAGAGCACTGGCTGCTCACAGAGAGCCATCAGAGTTCCATTCTCAACACAACTATTCCTAACTCCAGTTCCAGTGTTCTGATACCCTGCAGGCACCAGGTACATATGCATATACATGCAGGCAAACACTCATACATATAAAATTTTAAAAATCCAAATTTTGTTTAAAAAAATTTTTTTTATTTTATTTATTTTTGTATGTGTACGAATGTACTGTCTGCATGTAGATTTGTGCACCCGTGTCGTGCAATGCTGCAGAGGTCAGAAGAGGGTCTCGGATTCCCCTGGAACTGGAGTTCTCCTGGAATTGGAGTTACAGACGATTCTTAGCCGCCATGTGGGTGCTGGGGATCGAACCTGGGTCCTCTGCAAGAGCAGTCGGTGCTCTTAACCGCTAGGCTATGCATTTTTTTTTTTTTGAAACAGGGTCTTCCTTTAGTCCCAGCTGGCCTGGAGCTCACTATGTAGACCAGGCTGACCTTGAACTCATAGAGATCTGCCTGCCTCTGCCTCCCGAGTGCTGGGATTAAAGGTGTGCACCACCATGCCCGGCCTAAGTTCTTTTTTTTATTATTTATTTTTTTTTGTATGTGTATGAATGTACTGTCTGCATGTAGGTTTGTGCACCCGTGTCATGCAATGCCACGGAGGTCAGAAGAGGGCATCGGATTCCCCTGGAACTGGAGTTCTCCTGGAATTGGAGTTACAGACGGTTCTTAGCCACCATGTGGGTGCTGGGGATCGAACCTGGGTCCTCTGCAAGAGCAGTTGGTGCTCTTAACCACTAGGCTATCTCTCCAGTCCCCCAGCCTAAGTTCTTAACAGCCATGTGGGTGCTGGGAATCAAACCCAGATCCTCTGCAAGAGCAGTCAGTGCTCTTAACTGCTCCATCTCTCCAGCCCACTTGCATTCTTTTAAAAATTGTTTAAATTTATTAATTTATTTATTGCAATATTGAGGACTGGATACAGAATCTCGTATAAGCTAGGCAAGCACTCTACCACTGTACAGTCCAGGAATCTTGCTTTCATAACACACCACCAGTGATGGCGAACATACTTTTAAATGGGAGCACATGTTCCCTGGGTCGTCCTCCCCCTGCAGCAGTCTTTCATCTAGTCTGCTTTACTTCCTTACAGTGCCTGCCTCTCTGACTAAGAAGCCTCACCTGTCCTTCACACACTGCTGCTGGTGTGTCCATGCAGGGATGTCTCATTCCTCAAATAATTCTCCTCACAGCCACCAGATGGCAAAGCTTCCCCACTTAATACCACAAGATGAGGTCACACTTTATTGAAAGCATTGCAGCATTCATGACAAAGCAAAAATAGCTCAACATAGAACTTAATTTGGCAAGCAAGAGAGAGAATGTCCTGAGGCAGAAGCCATCTAGAACTACAATGTGTCTAGAGCGATCTCCTGTTCAGTCCTTTGTTTCCTCACCAAAAGCAACAGCAATCTCCGTCATCAACAGAAAAGGAAAAAGGAACTTCTGTAAAAAGGGAACTCCTGTAAACACTGGACCAATCTTCAGATAACTCAATATTTAAGTTCTATTGGATTTAAAATTACTAAGAAAACCTATAATTCAACACACTGCTGAATACTTCATGCTGAATTTCAAGTGTTTTCATGTGTTGCTAAATTATCTTCTCTTTCCCAGTATTAAACGCCTTTAAAAAACAACCAGCTCTGGTTACCTGGCAACAGCCTCAGCAACAGCAGTAGATCCATTTTTTCTTTCATCAGTTGTAGGCTCTGAATGTAACAAAACAATGAGAGAAAAGAGAAACACAAGTCTGTTAGTACCAAGACTACAGCCTCTGCCCTGCTATACTAGGGTCTACAGCAAACTGCAACAGAAACAGGAAGCCTAATAATGAACAGAAAAGATTTAATAGCACAAGTTTTTCTCATTTCCATCAATTAATTGCAATAATATTTTTGTGTAAAAACTAAACTGAGTCACAATTTACCTCTCCCCATATAAGAAATTTAAAATTCGCTGGGCGTGGAGGCACATGCCTTTAATCCCAGCACTCAGGAGGCAGAGGCAGGCAGATCTTTGTGAGTTCAAGGCCAGCCTGGTCTACAAGTTAGTTCCAGGCCAGCTGGGGCTATAGTAAGACCATGTCTCAAAAAAGAAAAAAATTAAATTTACATAGGAAATACAAAAGAAAAATCTAAAAGAAAATTTTAAATTCCCAGAGTTGGGAATAAGTTACACATGCTTTTAATTTTAACTGCAGCACTCTGAAGGCAGAGGTAGGAAGATCTCTGCAAGATGGAGACTAGTCTGGTCTACAAAGCAAGTTCCAGGCCAGCCAGGGCCAGTGGAAAGAAAGTCCCTTTTAATAAAATATGTAACCAGCCAGGTGTAAGTGTTGTATGCCCTTGTACTCTAAACACCAGCCAGGTGTAAGTGTGGTATGCCCTTGTACTCTAAACACCAGCCAGGTGTAAGTGTGGTATACCCTGTACTCTAAACACCAGCCAGGTATAAGTGGTATACCCTTGTACTCTAAACACCAGCCAGGTGTAAGTGTGGTATACCCTTGTACTCTAAACACCAGCCAGGTGTAAGTGTGGTATGCCCTTGTACTCTAAACACCAGCCAGGTGTAAGTGTGGTATACCCTTGTACTCTAAACACCAGCCAGGTGTAAGTGTGGTATGCCCTTGTACTCTAAACACCAGCCAGGTGTAAGTGTGGTATACCCTTGTACTCTAAACACCAGCCAGGTGTAAGTGTGGTATACCCTTGTACTCTAAACACCAGCCAGGTGTAAGTGTGGTATGCCCTTGTACTCTAAACACCAGCCAGGTGTAAGTGTGGTATACCCTTGTACTCTAAACACCAGCCAGGTGTAAGTGTGGTATGCCCTTGTACTCTAAACACCAGCCAGGTGTAAGTGTGGTATACCCTTGTACTCTAAACACCAGCCAGGTGTAAGTGTGGTATACCCTTGTACTCTAAACACCAGCCAGGTGTAAGTGTGGTATGCCCTTGTACTCTAAACACCAGCCAGGTGTAAGTGTGGTATACCCTTGTACTCTAAACACCAGCCAGGTGTAAGTGTGGTATGCCCTTGTACTCTAAACACCAGCCAGGTGTAAGTGTGGTATACCCTTGTACTCTAAACACCAGCCAGGTGTAAGTGTGGTATACCCTTGTACTCTAAACACCAGCCAGGTGTAAGTGTGGTATACCCTTGTACTCTAAACACCAGCCAGGTGTAAGTGTGGTATACCCTTGTACTCTAAACACCAGCCAGGTGTAAGTGTGGTATACCCTTGTACTCTAAACACCAGCCAGGTGTAAGTGTGGTATGCCCTTGTACTCTAAACACCAGCCAGGTGTAAGTGTGGTATACCCTTGTACTCTAAACACCAGCCAGGTGTAAGTGTGGTATGCCCTTGTACTCTAAACACCAGCCAGGTGTAAGTGTGGTATACCCTGTACTCTAAACACCAGGCAGGTGTAAGTGTGTAAGTGTGGTATGCCCTTGTACTCTAAACACCAGCCAGGTGTAAGTGTGGTATGCCCTTGTACTCTAAACACCAGTCAGGTGTAAGTGTGGTATACCCTGTACTCTAAACACCAGGCAGGTGTAAGTGTGTAAGTGTGGTATGCCCTTGTACTCTAAACACCAGCCAGGTATAAGTGTGGTATGCCCTTGTACTCTAAACACCAGCCAGGTGTAAATGTGGTATACCCTGTACTCTAAACACCAGGCAGGTGTAAGTGTGTAAGTGTGGTATACCCTTGTACTCTAAACACCAGCCAGGTGTAAGTGTGGTATACCCTGTACTCTAAACACCAGCCAGGTGTAAGTGTGGTATACCCTGTACTCTAAACACATAGGAGTTTAAAGCAGGATTTCAAGTTCAGGGCCAGTCTACAGGACATAGTAAAATTCTACCTCAGCCGGGGCGTGGTGGCGCACGCCTTTAATCCTAGCACTTGGGAGGCAGAGACAGGCGGATCTCTGTGAGTTCAAGGCCAGCCTCATCTAAAGAGCCAGTTCCAGGCCAGCTGAGACTAAAGGGAGACCCTGTCTCAAAAACACCAAAAAAAAAATTCTACCTCAAAAACCAAAATGAATAATAAAATGTGTAAGAAAATATTTTAGGTTAAATTTAGTGGTCCATTTCAGGAACACTCACACAGTACCCAAGTTCCTCCCAAAGGGCTTTACAACATGTTTGAAAATAAGGCGCCTTTCCCAAGAAAGAGCCAGCAATAACAATTTAAACATAATACAATAAAAACAAAACACCTAAATGTCAAGGGATTCATGTTCATTTTCAATTTATTTCAATCTCAGAAAAAATAACCCTTAAATGTTTTTAAACATTCCCCAAATATTCATGACTCAACAACCTCAGCAGTTCATCATGGAGACAGCTGAGTTTGACAGTCCAAGCCCAGTTTAGAAAAAGGTGGCTGTAGCCCAGGCCCCTGGATTTAATAGTGCAGCTGAGGGGTAAGCTACTTTGTCATTACAAATCTGTTTCCTCATCTATAAGAGAAAAAAACAAGACCAACCTTGCCTGCCCGTTTTTTGTTTTTTTTTAATTTTTTTTTATTAATTTTTTTATTTTTTATTTCTGTATGTGTATGAATGTACTGTCTGCATGCGAGTCTGTGCACCCGTGTCGTGCAATGCCGCGGAGTTCAGAAGTGGGTGTCGGATTCCCCTGGAGCTGGAGTTCTCCTGGAATTGGAGTTTCAGACGGTTCTCGGCCACCATGTGGGTGCTGGGGATCGAACCCGGGTCCTCTGTAAGAGCAGTCGGCACTCTTAACCACTAGGCCATCTCTCCAGCCCCTTGCCTGCCCGTTGTAAGGATCATATGAGACCATGACCCCAGTGTCTGACACTACCTTCCTAGTATTAAAAAAAGGTATTACCAATGTGACTGACCATCCTTAACATTTAGCTCCAACTAGGTCTTCCCAATTAAGAGTTTCAGATCTAAAGATAAAGAGTCAGTGCTAACACATTCTCATGCCTCTCTCTCCCTCCCCTTATCCCCAGTCTCCATTCTCTATCAGGCTGGCTTTGAACTTGAAATCCTCCTGCTTTAGTTTCCCAAACACTACCACATCCAACATACTCTCTTGAAAAAAACATCATTTAATAACAATGACAATAGTAAGGATGAAATCATGTGTAAGGATGAAATCATGAAATCAGGTTCTAAGTTCAAATCCATAAGCCCTGTGCTCTGTGTGGTCCAGAGAGTGATTTATGGCAGCCATGTCTTCAGTTTCAAATGAGTGAGTCCATTAAGTATATAGTAAGCAAAAGAACAGCAAGTAGCAGACAGAAAACCATCATCAAATCAGGTGCTGAATAATCCAGCAGAAATCAATTAGGCAATCCCCACTGAGGCTGTTAGCTAGAGTTCACCATTGAGAATATTCCCAGCAGACCAGAGTATGTGAGGCTTCCAATTTAAAACTAACAGCAGAAAGGGAACATCATCAAATCAGGTGCTTCCAATCATCCAGCAGAAACCAGCTGGGGAAGCCCTGCTGAAGTCATGCTGCTGGGTCCTGATCAAGAGTTCTGGGCTGGGCAGAGTATTCTCCCCGACAGTGAGCGCTGGCCTCTCCTCCCACTGCAGGCATTTGTATTTCATGGGATAAACAATAACCTCTGTTGGAGATAGTTTATCATCTAGCTGTTCTTAAGGCCCTATGTTTTTTTAATAGCGTTAGCTGCTTTCTGTTTTCCTATCTCCTACTTACTGAGTTAGGGAACTGACCCTTCCCAAGTTATAGAGAACACTTGATGTAAGTAAGCATGCCTGGTCTGTAGGGGAGGAGGAGCAACGCCCCTCCCTTACAG
This sequence comes from Rhizomys pruinosus, assembly GCA_009823505.1. Lineage (NCBI taxonomy): Eukaryota > Metazoa > Chordata > Mammalia > Rodentia > Spalacidae > Rhizomys > Rhizomys pruinosus. Next base: position 1,201,651 of record VZQC01005527.1, read on the forward strand.
CTATTTTTCAATGACCTCAAATAGCACACCACAATTTACCAACATAATATACATAACACCTGAGAAACAAAACAGCATTATAGGGGTTTGTTTGTATGTTTGTTTTTTGGGGGGTTTTTTGGTCTTTTTGAGACAGGGTCTCCCTGTAGCCCCAGCTGTCCTGTAACTAACTCACTCTGTAGACCAGGCTGGCCTTAAACTCACAAAGATCTGCCTGCCTCTGCCTCCTGAGTGCTAGGACTAAAGGCGTGCGCCACCATGCCCAGCACTAGCATTATAGTTTTAGAACCAGAATGACTAAATTTTTTTTGGGGGGGAGGGGTATTTTTGAGACAGGGTCTCCCTTTAGTTCCAGCTGGCCTGGAGCTCGCTCTATAGACCAGGCTGGCCTTGAACTCACAGAGATCCACCTGCCTCTGCCTCCTGAGTGCTGAGACTAAAGGCGTGAGCCACCATGCCTGGCACTAAAGATGGTTCTTAGCCACCATGTGAGTGCTGGGAATTGAACCCGGGTCCCCTTAAGAGCAGTCAGTGCTCTTAACCGCCATCTCTCCAGCCCCCAAATGCCTAAATTTTATTACTGTTTTTGTCTTTTTTTTTTTTTTTTGACACAGGGTCTCCCTCTAGCCCCAGCTGTCCTGGAACTCACTTTGTAGACCAAGCTGGCCTTGAACTCACAAAAATCCACCTGCCTCTGCCTCCTGAGAATACCTAAATTTTAATCCAGACTAGTCCTATGTGGCTGTGGGGAAGGGAGATGCTCCATTTTCCAATGCTCGGTTTGCTCATCTGCAAAAGGAGGATAACAGGAACTACTTCCTAGGCTATGAGATATAATAACTGCACATGTAAATGTCTGGTATACAGAAGAGTTCAAAATTACTAGCTAATTTCCCTTGATCTTACAGAATAAGTCCCTTTTACTCAAGTCTGATACTTAATCAGGTGCGACGTGAAGAGCTTTCTTTCTCCCACGCACTCCCTTTAGCAAGCTTCACTCATCAAGTCATCCTTCATATTAACCTCATTATTTCCTTTCCTTTGTGGTTAATAAAACATTAATATTAGCGGAATGATAGGCACGATATTTTACACTTTAGTGGACCTAGCACGGGGCTAATGGGTGTCACATACCTTTAGTCCAGCTGTGGAGAGGAAGTGTGCGGTGTTTGTGAGTTCAAGGCTCTCAGGCCTGGGATCTTACAGAGTCAAGAGTTGCCCCAGGACAGCTGGGGTCTAACGACGGGGAGACACTGACTCGCAAGCTACAGAAAACACGAAAAAAGAAAAATAGAAACCTTTACATTGTTACTGTATTCGGAGGGTGGCATGTGAGCATGCGGAGTCAGAGAGAACAGCCTTAGGGAGCTGCTTCTCTACATGTGGGGGTCACAGCACAGCCTTACGGAGCGGCTTCTCTACATGTGGGGGTCACAGCACAGCCTTACAGAGCGGCTTCTCTACATGTGGGGGTCACAGCACAGCCTTAGGGAGCGGCTTCTCTACATGTGGTGGTCAGAGGACAGCCTTAGGGAGTGGCTTCTCTACATGTGGGGGTCAGAGGACAGCCTTAGGGGCCGTGAGGTAGGCGGCTTCTCGTACATGGTGGGGGTCAAGAGGGACAGGAAAGCTGGGGCTACTTGAGCGACGCTCTTAAGGGAGCGGCTTCTCTACATGTGGAGGTCAGAGGACAGCCTTACGGAGCGGCTTCTCTACATGTGGGGGTCAGAGGACAAGTTAGGGAGCGCTTCTCTACAGTGGGGGGTCAGAGGA
>VZQC01005527.1:1216194-1287727 GCA_009823505.1 Rhizomys pruinosus
AAAAAAAAAAAAAAAAAAAAAAAAAAGAATATAAGGAGAAAACCTTGACAGCACATATAACTGACAGACTTCCACTAGTTACAGAAAGAAGACAAACAGCTAATGATTCATTCTCTGGTGGCTCCTTGTAAAGCAAGAAAAGATGCAGAAACTACCACAAAACATAAACAGGACACCTTGCAAAGCCTCATACATTCCAAAAATATGCATCATAGAACTTTCATTACTAAACAGCAATGAAATGAACAAGAATAAAAGACCATTTGCACTGTTTTCTTGACAGGAACCATCATTCACATCATAACTGAGACTTCTAAAAGGTGAAATCTTTAAAGATATCTTACTATGTGACAATCAATATGCTAATGTAACATTTTTTGCTAAAAATTATTTCCTGGTAAGAGTTTCCTTTGCACAATACTAGGTAAGAATAATTAAAAAGTAATTTAAGGGGAGCTGGGCGTGGTGGCGTACGCCTTTAATCCTAGCACTTGGGAGGCAGAGGCAGGCAGATCTCTGTGAGTTCAAGGCCAGCCTGGTCTACAGAGTCAGTTCCAGGCCAGCTGGGACTAAAGGGACCCTGTCTCAAAAATACCAACAACAACAACAAAAAAAAGTAATTTAAGAGGGCTGGAGAGATGGCTCAGTGGTTAAGAGCACTGGTTGTTTTTACAGAAGACCCGGGTTCAAATCCCAGCACCCACATGGCAACTAACAACTATCTGCAACACCATTTCCAGGGGATCTAACACCTTTCTGGAGTCCTCAGGCACTGCATGACATGTGTGCTGCACTTAAACACATGCAAATATAATAATCACACACATGAAATAAAAATAAAGAAAAGAAAAAAATGTTTAAAAAAAGTCAAGGGGCTGGGGAGATAGCTCAGTGGTTAACAGCACCGACTGCTCTTGCACAGGACCTGGTTCAATTCCCAGCACCCACATGGCAGCTAAGAACCCTCTTTAACTCCAGTTCCAGGGGAATCTGACACCCTCTTCTGACCTCCGCAGTATTGCACTACATGGGTGCACCTACTTACTTGCAGACAGTACATTCGTACACATAACAAAAGGGTCAAAATTAGAAAAAATGAAATAAAAGTAACTTAAGACCATCTAACTTTATCATTATATAACCAAATAGAAACTTGAATTTTTTATAAGTCCTTAGAGGCCACACTGCCACTACCTTCATCCAGTCTTCAATGCCTCAGCCCTGCATTATCACAGTCTACTGTTCACTCTCTCCACCTAAAGTATCCCCTTCCCCACCCCCAATTCCTTTTCCACACTGCAACCAAAGGATAAGCAGGACAGCATGGCTTTGAACATACAAGGCTTCCAACAGAAGATGTTCTACTTTGTTTCTCTGTTGTTGTGATAAACACTGACCAAAAGCAGCTTGGACGAGGAAAGGGTTTATTTGACTCACAGATCATAATCCTTCATTGGAGAGAAGCCAAGAACAGGAACTCAAGGTAGAAACCTGTGTGGAGGAACTGAAGCAGAGACCACAGAGGAGCACCACTCACTGGTTTGACTCCTCTGGCTGATGAGCTAGTTTCGTCATGCAGCTCAGGCCTACCTGCCCAGAGATAGCTCTGCCCAAAGTGAGCTGTGCTCTCCTCACATTAATCAGTAATCAAGAAAGGGCCAGCCAGCCCTTGCTCCACAGGCCAATCTGACAGAGGAAATGCCAGCCAGCCCCTGCTCCACAGGCCAATCTGATAGAGGAAATGCCAGCCAGCGCCTGCTCCACAGGCCAATCTGACAGAGGAAATGCCAGCCAGCCCCTGCTCCACAGGCCAATCTGATAGAGGAAATGCCAGCCAGCGCCTGCTCCACAGGCCAATCTGACAGAGGAAATGCCAGCCAGCCCCTGCTCCACAGGCCAATCTGACAGAGGAAATGCCAGCCAGCGCCTGCTCCACAGGCCAATCTGACAGAGGAAATGCCAGCCAGCCCCTGCTCCACAGGCCAATCTGACAGAGGAAATGCCAGCCAGCGCCTGCTCCACAGGCCAATCTGACAGAGGAAATGCCAGCCAGCCCCTGCTCCACAGGCCAATCTGACAGAGGAAATGCCAGCCAGCGCCTGCTCCACAGGCCAATCTGACAGAGGAAATGCCAGCCAGCCCCTGCTCCACAGGCCAATCTGACAGAGGAAATGCCAGCCAGCGCCTGCTCCACAGGCCAATCTGACAGAGGAAATGCCAGCCAGCCCCTGCTCCACAGGCCAATCTGACAGAGGAAATGCCAGCCAGCGCCTGCTCCACAGGCCAATCTGACAGAGGAAATGCCAGCCAGCCCCTGCTCCACAGGCCAATCTGACAGAGGAAATGCCAGCCAGCGCCTGCTCCACAGGCCAATCTGACAGAGGAAATGCCAGCCAGCCCCTGCTCCACAGGCCAATCTGACAGAGGAAATGCCAGCCAGCGCCTGCTCCACAGGCCAATCTGACAGAGGAAATGCCAGCCAGCCCCTGCTCCACAGGCCAATCTGACAGAGGAAATGCCAGCCAGCGCCTGCTCCACAGGCCAATCTGACAGAGGAAATGCCAGCCAGCCCCTGCTCCACAGGCCAATCTGACAGAGGAAATGCCAGCCAGCGCCTGCTCCACAGGCCAATCTGACAGAGGAAATGCCAGCCAGCCCCTGCTCCACAGGCCAATCTGACAGAGGAAATGCCAGCCAGCGCCTGCTCCACAGGCCAATCTGACAGAGGAAATGCCAGCCAGCCCCTGCTCCACAGGCCAATCTGACAGAGGAAATGCCAGCCAGCGCCTGCTCCACAGGCCAATCTGACAGAGGAAATGCCAGCCAGCCCCTGCTCCACAGGCCAATCTGACAGAGGAAATGCCAGCCAGCGCCTGCTCCACAGGCCAATCTGACAGAGGAAATGCCAGCCAGCCCCTGCTCCACAGGCCAATCTGACAGAGGAAATGCCAGCCAGCGCCTGCTCCACAGGCCAATCTGACAGAGGAAATGCCAGCCAGCCCCTGCTCCACAGGCCAATCTGACAGAGGAAATGCCAGCCAGCGCCTGCTCCACAGGCCAATCTGACAGAGGAAATGCCAGCCAGCCCCTGCTCCACAGGCCAATCTGACAGAGGAAATGCCAGCCAGCGCCTGCTCCACAGGCCAATCTGACAGAGGAAATGCCAGCCAGCCCCTGCTCCACAGGCCAATCTGACAGAGGAAATGCCAGCCAGCGCCTGCTCCACAGGCCAATCTGACAGAGGAAATGCCAGCCAGCCCCTGCTCCACAGGCCAATCTGACAGAGGAAATGCCAGCCAGCGCCTGCTCCACAGGCCAATCTGACAGAGGAAATGCCAGCCAGCCCCTGCTCCACAGGCCAATCTGACAGAGGAAATGCCAGCCAGCGCCTGCTCCACAGGCCAATCTGACAGAGGAAATGCCAGCCAGCCCCTGCTCCACAGGCCAATCTGACAGAGGAAATGCCAGCCAGCGCCTGCTCCACAGGCCAATCTGACAGAGGAAATGCCAGCCAGCCCCTGCTCCACAGGCCAATCTGACAGAGGAAATGCCAGCCAGCGCCTGCTCCACAGGCCAATCTGACAGAGGAAATGCCAGCCAGCCCCTGCTCCACAGGCCAATCTGACAGAGGAAATGCCAGCCAGCGCCTGCTCCACAGGCCAATCTGACAGAGGAAATGCCAGCCAGCCCCTGCTCCACAGGCCAATCTGACAGAGGAAATGCCAGCCAGCGCCTGCTCCACAGGCCAATCTGACAGAGGAAATGCCAGCCAGCCCCTGCTCCACAGGCCAATCTGACAGAGGAAATGCCAGCCAGCGCCTGCTCCACAGGCCAATCTGACAGAGGAAATGCCAGCCAGCCCCTGCTCCACAGGCCAATCTGACAGAGGAAATGCCAGCCAGCGCCTGCTCCACAGGCCAATCTGACAGAGGAAATGCCAGCCAGCCCCTGCTCCACAGGCCAATCTGACAGAGGAAATGCCAGCCAGCGCCTGCTCCACAGGCCAATCTGACAGAGGAAATGCCAGCCAGCCCCTGCTCCACAGGCCAATCTGACAGAGGAAATGCCAGCCAGCGCCTGCTCCACAGGCCAATCTGACAGAGGAAATGCCAGCCAGCCCCTGCTCCACAGGCCAATCTGACAGACGAAATGCCAGCCAGGCACTGCTCCACAGGCCAATCTGACAGAGGAAATGCCAGCCAGCCCCTGCTCCACAGGCCAATCTGATAGAGGAAATGCCTCAGCGGAGGCTCCTCCACCCTGGAATCTCCAGCTTATGCCAAAAAACTAACCAGAATACAAATTCTTAATTCTTTAATCAACACTTAATTTACCGGCAGTAGCCTACATTTCTGGTTCTTCCTGTTTATAAAGGGTCTATTCAATGTCCTCCAAGTGCTTTCCTATTTCTGTTTTTGTTTCCTCATTTCAAAGTCATTGTTAACAGAGTGAAATTATCACCAAATCCTGCAAAATACTGGCATACTTTATCCTTTTAAATTAACTGAAAATTTTCTACTTTTTCAGTTCTCTAATATCTAGATATTAAACTGTCAAATCCCTTCTTGCTTTTCCAGATTTATCATAGACTATCCTTCTGTTTATCAGCATATCAACTAATGAAGGTATGAATAAAGAAGCAAAAGGAAACAACACCAATTATCCAACCACCTATGAAGAAGTCTATCCCTACTACTGAGAATTTCACAGTACTTAAAACTTTTGTTGGGAGGGAGATTGCAATAGGATTGCACTATGTAGCAGCCCAAACTAGCCTGGAATTTACTATGTAGGCCGGGATGACCTTTAACTTGCAGCAATCCTCCTGTCTCTGCTCCCCAAGTGCTGGAATTACAGACATGAGCTACCATATGCAGCCTAAAAAAAATAAAAATAAAGCTCTTTTTTTCAATTGACATTAAAGTCTATTTTTCTTTTTCTTTTTCTTTTTTTTTTTTTTGAAAATTTTATACATGATAGAAACAGACCATTTACCAAAAAGGAGGAAAGCAATTCCCAAAAACTGAAGCAGGCTAGTGAGCCAGGGCAGGTCTGAATCTCAAAAGCTCTGGGTCTGAAAATCCCAATAAAAGGAAGGCCTCTCCTAACTTTCTTCTTTTTTTAATTAATTAAATTAATTAATTTTAATTTAATTAATTGTTTATTTATGTGTATGAATGTACTGTCTGCATGTAGGTTTGTGCATCCGTGTCGTGCAATGCCGCGGAGGTCAGTAGAGGGTCTCGGATTCCCCTGAAACTGGAGTTCTCCTGGAATTGGAATTACAGACAGCTCTCAGCCGCCATGTGGGTGCTGGGGATCGAACCCGGATCCTCTGCAAGAGCAGTCGGCACTCTTAACCGCTAGGCCATCTCTCCAGCCCCGTCCTAACTTTCTTTTATTGTGTAAAGTAGACATTTTCTTCATCTGTTCTTTAAAAATGAGTCACTTCTTGCCAGGTGGTGGTGCACATCTTTAATCCCAGCACTTAAGAGGCAAAGGCAGGCGGATCTCTGTGAGTTCAAGGCCAGCCTGGTCTACATAGCGAGTTCCAGGATAGCCAGAGCTACAGGGAGACCCTGTCTCCAAAAGGGAAAAAAAAAAAAAGTCACTTCTTTCAACTGACAAAAGGCCACCTAACTAAAATTAGTGCAGCACTTAGGGGACTTGGGCATGAAGAGTGTCCAAAGCTCAAGGCTAGCCTGGACTACACACTAAGTACCCAGCCAGAGCTAAATAACATGGCCCTGCCTCAAAAAAAAAAAAAAAAAAAAAAAAAAAACAACAAAAAAGTAAATAAAAATAAAAGATTTTCTATACTGGTTGAGGCTGTGCATGAACAGTCTTAAGAGTTGACTTCATTAACAGCCAGTTAGAATGACACTCCATCAAGTAAACCAACAAAGGTTACAACTAGAGCTCAAAACATATCCAGCAGCTCTGATCATTATTAACCAATTATAGACTACCACTATGGCTTCAGTAAAAAACTTAGCTGACTGCTGGAGAGATGGCTCAGCACTTAAGAGCACTTGCGAGGACCAGAGTTTGGTTCCCAGACCCCACGACTCCAACTGCCTGTCATTCCTGCTGCAGGGGATCCAACACCCTCTTTTGGTTTCAGAAAGCAGTCCCCACATATGGCATATATTTATATATACATGTACATAGTTTTTTAAATTAAAAATGATTTTTTTTGGACGAGGTCTCCCTAGTCCCAGCCCGTCTGGAAGACACTAGATGGACCGGGCTGGCCTCAAGAGATCTGCCTTTCTCTGCCTCCTGAGGGCTGGGATTAAAGGACCATGCAACCAAACCTGGGGTAAAATTACAAATAAGTATTTCTTAAAATAACAAATTTGTTAAACATCACAAAAACAAAAAAGACAAGAAAAATTTGAGGCCAGCCTGAACTGTTAAAAGTAAAACCCCAAAAAGAAACAACCAAAAAAAAAAGAATCAATGTACTTGTGGGAACAAAAAAAATCTTGCAGAGCCATAGAAATATGTTAGGATAGGAGGTGCAGCTCACTGGTGGCACCTGCTTAACATACATGAGGTTAACTGTGGGGTTGGAGGAGAAAGAGATGAATGTACACAGGTAGGATCTAGGTAGGAAAAAATGATACAATTTGTAATTACACATATTGACTACTACTGAATTATGATGCTGAGAAATCTCAAATGGTCTCTGGCCCTGCAAATAATTATATCTATAAAAAGGAAAACACGCTGGCAGTGGTGGATCTCTGTGAGCCAGGGCAGCCTTGTCTACATGGTGAGCTTCAGGCCAGCTGGGGCTACAGGGAGACCCTGTCTCAAAAAAAGAGAAAGAGAATCCAAGCCTTAAACATTCTGAATATAACTGTCCAGTTACTGCTGAGTCCTGGCATAGTGCTTTCCTGTCTTCCATTCCAAACAAGAACCTGGATGGATAACTCGAAATTCTCGGGCTGGAGAGATGGCCTAGCGGTTAAGAGCGCCGACCGCTCTTACAGAGGACCCGGGTTCGATCCCCAGCACCCACATGGCGGCCGAGAGCCGTCTGAAACTCCAATTCCAGGAGAACTCCAGTTCCAGGGGAATCCGAGACCCTTTTCTGACCTCCGCGGCATTGCACAACATGGGTGCACAAACCTGCACGCAGACAGTACATTGATACACATACCGAAATAAATAAAAAATAAAATTAAAATTAAAAAAAAAAGAGATGAACTATGTATGACCCGGGAGATGTAAAATGAATAAACTCTTAAAAAAAAAAAAAAAAGAAAAAGAAATTCTCATCACTCACCACTAGAACTTTCACAGAAGCTTTGCGAGGCACGGGCAGAGGCTGTCTCAAGCTGCTGCGATGCTCCATCTGAACCAAGCTGCTTGGCATTAGCCCGTTTTAAGTCTTCTGTTAATGAGTTCTCTGCTTTCTCTAGAAGCTGGGGCTGCTGCATCTCCTGGTCAGGTCTGGGAGGTTCATCTGCTCTCACTAATGGCAAGGGGGGCAGTGGAGAGTCTTCCTCTACAGGGTCTTTCTCTGCAGTACCTGCTTTTACTTCTCCATCATACTCTATAGTCTTTTCCTCCTGGGGATCTGATCTAGTCTCAGCACACGGTTCTACTTCTGGAGCAACATCCTCCCATGACTGGGAATCTGAGCATTTCTCTACTCTCTCCAGAGGTTCACAAGAAACATCAACTCTAGGAGAAGGCTCCTTCACATCAACAATGACAACACTAGAATCCTCTGAAGTAGCTTCTTCCCATGCTTCTGGATCCTTGTGTTCTAATTCCTGGTCCAAAACTGGCAGCTTTTGGGGGGAGTCAATACTAATCACACTGCTTTCAATTTCCACAGACTCTGAACATTCTGCTTTGGGGGCTTCCTTCTGAAGACACAACCCCTGGGACTGAGTTTCGGTCAGAGAAAGGTGCAATGGAATACTCTCCATAGCTTCTTCTTTGGATTCTTCTCTGAGACTGTCACTAGGAGTCTCGGGGATTTCTTCTACCTCAGAACCTGAAGACCCCTCCTCTGGATGGTGTTCTTTAATGTCCATAGCTTCCTCCTGATCCAAGACACTAGAAAGTGCTTCAGACCGAGTAGCTGGAGAAGGAACTGCCTGACTCCCTGAATCACAAGTGAGATCAATGCAAACATCTTCAGCAACAGTTTCTTCTCTGCCTTTGCAACCAGCAGCTACAATACTCATGTCATCTCTGTTCTCTGTGGCATCTCCTTTTGTTTTGTCATCATTCTGACTCAGTTCTACTTGCCCATCTTGTGGATTCATCAGAATATTATTATCATTTTCACCATGAACTAGTTTAGAATTGGTAACTGGAGACAAGGACTGGGTGTCCTCAATCTGTGTGTTTTCTGCATCTTCCTCAGTCCTGGGAGAATTCAAGCTGTCCATCTTTGAGGACTGACTATACTCACTTGTAGAAAGTATTAACTTGCAAGAATCCCCTGTCAAGGAGAGCCTCAGATCATCAGTGGAATTCTTTGGTTCAATCTCTGAAGTCTTAGAACACTCAACAGTCAAAGATGAACTGTGCAAATCTCCACTTTTCTTCCCACCATTTGACTGTTCTTCCAAACTTGGTGATGGAATGAAAATATCCTAAGGAAGAATAAAAAGAAACAAACCATCATTTGTCCATACCATATTTCTTTTATATCTAATGCTTGGATTTCTTTTTTTCTTTTTTATGTGTATGAGTATACTGTCTGCATGTAGGTTGGTGCACCAGTGTCATGCAATGCCCCAGAGGTCAGAAGAGGGTGTTGGATTCCCCTGGAACTGGAGTTAAAGACAGTTCTTAGCCACCATGTGGGTGCTGGGAACTGAACCTGGGTCCTCTGCAAGAGCAGTTGGCACTCTTAACCGCTGAGCCATCTCTCCAGCCCCCTAATGCTTGGATTTCTAAATCAATTTCTTGGATTTCTAAAAGAATTCTAGGGCTGTAATTTCACACAAAGCTCCAAAAAGATTGAAAAAAAAAAAAAAAAAAGCTAGGTGTGGTGACAGCCTGAAGTACATAGAGAGTTAGAGAGTTCCAGGACAGCTGGGACTAAAAGGAAAATCCTGTCTCAAAAAGACCAAAAAAACAAAGAAAACAAAAACAAAAACAACAACAACAACAACAACAAAAAAACCCCACAAAGCTCCTAATGAATCCTTCATCTACACAAATTACTATTTAATGCCTGTTTTTGACACAGAATAAGCATAATTCAAACAAAAGCCTAAATGTACTCCTTTAGTCTTTTAAGACTAGGAAGTACTCAATTACAGCACCAAACTAGTAAAATCATGCCATCTTCACGACAGACCCTTGACTAGGCCACAAAGAAGTACCTAGGACGTGTGCTGACAGAACCCATTTCAGATCCCATCAATTATATCTATGCACTCATTTTGCATCCCACAGTGCTGCTATAGACAATCATAAACAAGATATTAGCCGGGAGTGGTGGCGCACACCTTTAATCCCAGCACTCAGGAGGCAGAGGCAGAGGCAGGTGGATCTCTGTGAGTTCAAGGCCAGCCTGGTCTACAGAGTGAGCTCCAGGCCAGCTGTCTCAAAAATACCAAAAAAAGAAAAAAGGTATTAAAACACAAAGACATAAAAGCATTAGGCAACAACAAAAACAAATTCAGACCACAATGAAATGCCACTAAATGCCACAAAAAATGGATAAAGTTCTAAAACCTCTGCCTGGTGTGGTGGTTTACGTTTAATCCCAGCACTTTGGAGGCAGAGGCAGGTAGATTTCTATGATATCAAGGCCAGCCTGGTGTACAAAGGGAGTTTCAGGCTAGCCAGGATTACATAGAGACTCAAAAAAAAATAAAACACAATGTCGGGGGCTAAAGAGATAACCTAGCAGTTAAGAGCACCAACTGCTCTTGCAGAGGGCCCGGGCTCGATCCCCAGCACCCACATGGCGGTTAAGAACCGTCTGTAACTCCAATTCCAGGAGAACTCCAGTTCCAGGGGAATCCGAGACCCTCTTCTGAACTCCGCGGCATTGCACGACATGGATGCACAGAGCTACATGCAGACAGTACATTCATACACATAAAAAATAAATAAATTTAAAAAAACCCACAATTTCGGGTGTGGTGTTGCACATCTTTATCCTAGCACTCAGGAGGCAGAGGCAGGCGGATCTTTGTGAATTCAAGGCCTGGTCTACAGAGCGAGTTCCAGGACAAATGGGGTTACAGGGAGACCCTGTCTTGAAAAAGACCAAGATAAAAAAAAATTTTTAAGCATGTTCCAAGTCCTGTGCATGGCAGAGCAGGCCTGTAACTGCAGCGCTAGGGAGACAGAGGCATAGGATCACAAGTTCAGGGTCATCCTTGGCTAAATTGTGAGTTCAAGGCCAGCCACAACTACATAGTTAGAACTAGTCTGTCTGTCTCTGTCTCTCACACCGACAGGCACAATATTCTTCCTAACATAAATGCTATAAACATTAAACACAAGTAAGGCATTAATACTATGACTGTTACAGAAATATGGAATCAAAATGAGAAATGGGGAGCCAAACATTCCATATATTGCAGAACTTCAGGTATTCCCATGCCTGCTATTACTCACTCTATCAGATTATGCGAACGGTCATAAACGTTGCTCATGTGCTCTCAGATGTGACAGTACAACTTAGCCCACCAGTTCTCTTTTTTTTTTTAATTTTATTTATTTTTGTATGTGTATGAATGTACTGTCTGCATGTAGGTTTGTGCACCCGTGTTGTGCAATGCTGTGGAGGTCAGAAGAGGGTGTCAGATTCCCCTGGAACTGGAGTTAAACATAGTTCTTAGCCACTATGTGGGTGCTGGGAATCGAACCCAAGTCCTCTGCAAGAGCAGTCAGTGTTCTTATCTGCTGAGCCATCTCTCCAGCCCCTAACATCATGAACTCTTAACTGGTGAACCTTCTCTTCTGCCCCCAAAGCTATGTCTGAGATAACTGATTTTTTTTAAATTTTATTTATTTCTGTATGTGTATGAATGTACTGTCTGCATGCAAGTTTGTGCACCCATGTCGTGCAATGCCGCGGAGGTCAGAAGAGGGTCTTGGATTCCCCTGGAACTGGAGTTCTCCTGGAACTGGAGTTTCAGACAGTTCTCGGCCACCATGTGGGTGCTGGGGATTGAACCCGGGTCCTCTGCAAGAACGGTCGGTGCTCTTAACCGCTAGGCCATCTCTCCAGCCCCCCCCCCCTTTTTTTTTGAGACAGGGACTTCCCGTAGCACCAGCTGGCCTGGAAATTGCTATTTAGAACAGGCTGGCCTTGAACTCAAAGAGATCCTCTTGCTTCAAATGATGATCTTTTATGTATATAACAACATCTACAGGAAATATATATTCTTTTCACTCACTACCAAAAAAATCTTTTTTTTTTTTTTTTTTTTTTTTTTTTTTTTTTTTTTTTTTTTTTTTTTTTTTCTTTTTAAAATAATTTAGTTATTCAATATTATTTGGTCTTTTTGAGACAAGGGTCTCCTTGTAGCCCCCAGCTGTCCTGGAACTCATTCTCGTAGACCACGGCTGGTCCCTTGACTCACAAAGCATCCGCCGGCCTCTCCTCCCAAGTGCTAGGATTAAAGGGTGCGCCAGCACGCCCGGCTTTTTTTATATTTTATTTTTTTGTGTAGAGTGTACATGTCTGCATGTAGGTTGGTGCACCTGGTTTGTGCAATGCTGCCCAGGAGGTTAGAAGAGGAGGCGTTGGATTTTCCCTGGGAAGGGTTAAAGAGGTTCGTAGCCCCATGTGGGTGTTGGATTTGAACCCAGGTCCGCTGCAAGAGCATGAGCACTCCCAAGTCCTGAGCCACTCTCCAGCCCCGAAAGTTTTTTTTTTTTTTCTTTTGGGTCTTTCAAACAGGGTGCTCCCTGTACCCCAGCTGTCCTGGAACTCACTCTGTACATCAGGCTGCTGCCTTGGAGCTCTGACAAGATCTCGCTGTCGCTTTCTCCAGTGCTAGGATTAAAGGCATGCACCACCAACACGCCCGGCTCTGAAAATGCTTTTAAACTAGATAAATGCCATTGAATTATTATCTTTAAAATAGGAGCCTGCCAGATGGCTCATCAGTAGGGTACATTAGGCATACACATAAGTATACCAAAAAATAAATAATAAAATGAGTTAATTTAAAGCAAGGTATGGTTGGCACACACCTGTAATTCCAGGACTTGGATTATGGAGACAGGAAGGCCATCCTACCCTACATACTGAGTTTGAAGACAGTCTATGCTACATGAGACCCTGTCTCAACCCCACTGCCCCCACCCCTTCAAAAAAAAAAAAAAAAGCCTAGCAGTAGGGTCAGTGATATGGCTTGGGGGCTGACAACCTGAGTTCCATCCTCAGCATCCATGGTGAAAGGAGGGAACAAACCCCTGAAAGCTGTCCTTTGACCTCCACATGCATGCTGTGGTGTACAATTGCCCCTCCCCCAATAATAAACAAAAATTTTTATTATAGCCCAATGAAACAAAAAAACAAAGAATAGAAAACCCAAAGATTATTAGTAACCATGCAAAGTTTGGTAAACATGGGTCAATTTTTGTTGTGTGGTTTCCATTTTTTTTCACATTACATGTATGTGTTTGTAGCTACATGTAGGTATGTGTACTTGAGCGTGGGTATACACAGAGGCCAGAGCGGAATAGAGTCCATTGGATCTGGAGTTACAGGATGGATTTTTGAGGCCATGTGGTGCTGGGAACTGATTGAGTCCTCTCCAAGAGTGTCAGTGTGAATGCTAGCCATTTCTACAGCCACCTATGTACCTTCCATTTGAAAACCATTATTTGTAGTTTTATTGACCTGCTTTGAGCTTTTTTTTTGTTAAATGTTTATTTAATTTTTGTATGTGTATAAATTCTTCTGCATCAGGTCTGTGCACCCATGTCATGCAATGCCAGGAGGTCAGAAGAGGGATGTCGATTCCCCTGGAAATCGGAGTACATTAAAGACAAGTTCTCAGCTGCCCATGTGGTGCATGGGAAACGGATCACCGGGTCCTAGCGCAATGATGGGTGGCGACTCGTAACCGCTGGCACTACTCTCCAACCTTTTGGCTTTGATAATAATGATTTTTGATGTCAGGTATTGGTGCAATGCACTTAATCCCAGTCCTTGGCAGGCAGAGGCAGGCCAGAGTCTTTGTCCAGGCCAGCCTGTTCCCGTGCAGTATCTAGCGAGCCAGCTGGGGCTAGTAGAAGACGCCATGTCTCAAAAAGGCAAAAAAAAAAAGATTTTTTTTTGGTAGTGAGTGAAAAGAATATATATTTCCTGTAGATGTTGTTATATACATAAAAGATCATCATTTGAAGCAAGAGGATCTCTTTTTGAGGTTCAAGGACCAGACGCTGTTGATACATAGCAATTTTCCAGCCAGCTGGTGCCTACCGAAGTCAAGCAAAAAAAATCAAAAAAAAAGGGGGGGGGGGCTGGAGGATGGCCTAGCGTATAGAGAACGCACCACGTTCTGTAGAGGACCCGGTTCAATTTTTGTCCCCACACCCACCTGGTGGCCGGAAAAACTGTCTGAAACTAGTTCCAGGGTGACAGAGAACTCCAGTTCCAGGGGAATCCAAGACCCTCTTCTGACTCCCGGCGCATTGCACACATGGTTCACAAAACTCGCATGCAGACAGTACATTCATACCAACAGAAATAAATAAATTAAAAAAATCAGTTATCTCAGACCATAGCTTTGGGGGCAGAAGAGCAGGTTCACCAGTTAAGAGTTCAATGATGTTAGAGGCTGGAGAGATGGCCTCAGCAGATAAGTAACACTGAACTGCTCTTGCAGAGGACTTGGGTTCGTTCCAGCACCCACATAGTGGCTAGAAACTATGTTTAAACTCAGTTTCCAGGAGGAATCGAACACCCTCTTGACCTGACTCCACAGCATTGCAACAACACGGTGCCAAACTACATGACAGAAGTTCATTCTACACATACAAAAATAAATAAAATTAAACAAAACAAGAGAACGTGGTGGGGCTACGTTGTACTGTCACATCTGAGAGCACATGAGCAACGTTTATGACCGTTCGCATAATCTGATAGAGTGAGTAATAGCAGGCATGGGAATACCTGAAGTTCTGCAATATATGGAATGTTTGGCTCCCCCATTCTCATTTTTGATTCCATATTTCTTAACAGTCATAGTATTAATGCCTTACTTGTGTTTAATGTTTATAGCATTTATGTTAGGAAGAATATTGTGCCTGTCGGTGTGAGAGACAGAGACAGACAAACTATCTACATAAGTTTCAACTATGTAGTATGTGGCTGGCACTTGAACTCACAATTTAGCCAAGTGTACCCTGAACTTGTGAATCCTATGCCTTAGTCTCCCTGCGCGTGCAGTTACAAGGCCGGCTCTGCCATGCCAGACTTGGAACATCTTAGAAATTTTTTTTTATCTGGGCTTGGTCTTTTCAAGACAGTGGTCTCCCTGTAACCCCATTTGTCACTGGAAACTCGGCTCTGTAGACCAGGCCTTGAATTCACCAAGATCGCCTCTGCGCTGCATGCCTCCTGATGCTAGGATAAAGATGTGCAACACACACCGAACATTGTGGGTTTTTTTAAATTTATTTATATTTTTATGTGGTATGAATGTCGTCTGCATGAGCTTTGTCACCCATGTCGTTGCATGCCCGTTGGCAGAAGAGGGTCTCGGATTCCCCTGGAACTGGAGGTTCTCATGGAATGGAGTTACAGACGGTTCCTTAACGCCATGTGGTGCTGGGGATCGAGCCCGGCCCTCTGCAAGAGCATTGGTGCTTCTTTAACTGCCATGAGTTATGCTCTTTACCGCCCGACTAGTTGTTTTCTATTTTTTTTTAGTCTCTTGTATCTGGCTAGCCTGAGAACTCCTTTGTACGACCAGGCTGGCCTTGATCATCATAAAGAAATTCTACTGCCTTCTGCCTCCAAAGTGCTGGGATTAAACGTAAACCACCACACCAGGCAGAGGTTTTAGAACTTTATCCATTTTTTGTGGCATTTTAGTGGCATTTTCATTGTGGTCTAAATTGTTTTTGTTGTTGCCTAAAATGCCTTTTATGTCTTGTGTTTGTTAATACTTTTTTCTTTTTTTGGTTTTTTGAGACAGCNAAAGCGGGGCTGGAGAGATGGCCTAGCGGTTAAGAGCGCCGACCGCTCTTGCAGAGGACCCGGGTTCGATCCCCAGCACCCACATGGCGGCTGAGAACCGTCTGAAACTCCAATTCCAGGAGAACTCCAGTTCCAGGGGAATCCAACACCCTCTTCTGACCTCCGCGGCGTTGCACGACACGGGTGCACAAACTTGCATGCAGACAGTACATTCATACACATACAGAAATAAATTTTAAAAATTAATAAAAATAAATAAATAAATAAAAATTTAAAAATTTAAAAAAAAAGCATTTTCATCATCCCCAAAACAAGCCCCATACTCAAGTTAAAAGGAAAAAGCCACACATTCATTAAGCAGTATTTACAATTATAAATGTGTTATCAAAGAAAATACCAATGAGTTTTTAAATTTATTTTTGCACGTGTATATATGTGTGGCATGTGTATGCGTATGTATATACGTATGTGTGAGTGCATACTGATGAAAACCAGAAGTTGATATCAGGTCTTGAGATCAGGTATCTTCCATGATCGACCTCCACCTTATATATTTAGCCAGGGTCTCTCACCTGATCCCAGAGCTCGGCAATTCAGCTAGTTTAGCTAGCAAGCTTGCTCCAGGGACCGCCCCCCTTCTCCATCTTCCATCCACTGGGATAATAGACAGGCTGCCACTCCTTCCTGGCATTTAAGCAGGGGCTGGTACTCACATTTACATAGCAAGGGTTATACCTTTGGCCCATCTCTCCAGCCACCAATAAGAATTTTTTAAAACAAATTTATAATATAGATATATTCTGATTGTTCAAAGTAGACTTAGATAGTTAAATACCCTATCAACAAGTTATATTTCTAAAAAGGACCTAAATCTAGTGATATCCTAAGTATGTAAAGATCCCTAGTCAGAATAACTAAAGAACTCAAAGTACACAATAAGTTAAAAATTGGCCTCAGGCAAGCAAGATGGCTCAAGGCACAGAGGTGCTTGCTGCCAAACCTCACA
The DNA here is from genome assembly GCA_009823505.1 of Rhizomys pruinosus. Taxonomy (NCBI): domain Eukaryota; kingdom Metazoa; phylum Chordata; class Mammalia; order Rodentia; family Spalacidae; genus Rhizomys; species Rhizomys pruinosus. The sequence goes on from VZQC01005527.1 coordinate 1,232,355, forward strand.
ACCAATGTTCAATCCCCAGAACTTTATGGAAGGAAAAAACTGACTTCCATAAATTGTCATCTGACTTCTACACATGTGCTATGGCACATATATTCTCTCTCTCTTTCATAAATAAATAAATAAATAAATAAATAAATAAATAAATAAAAAAAAATTTTAACTGGCTTCAAATTTACAAAATTTAAGAGCTCTTCTTTATCTGGTATGGTGGCGCATGCCTTTAATCCTAGCACTTGGGAGGAAGAAGCAGGCGGATCTCTGTGAGTTCCAGGCCAGCCTGGTCTACAGAGTGAGCTCCAGGCTACCTGGGACTAAAGGGAGACCCTGGAGAGAATAAAATACAATTTCCTAGATTAGACAACAGGAGGTACAGTTTTAAGAGGCACTATACTAGGAGCTGGAGAGATGGCCTAGCAGTTAAGAGCACCGACTACTCTTGCAGAAGACCCGGGTTCGATCCCCAGCACCCACATGGCGGCTAAGAACCATCTATAACTCCAATTCCAGGAGAACTCCAGTTCCAGGGGAATCCAAGACCCTCTTCTGACCTCCATGGCATTGCACGACACGGGTGCACAAACCTACATGCAGACAGTACATTCATACGCATACAAAAATAAATAAAAAAATAATAATAATAAAAAGAGGCACTATACTAAAAAGAGAGATTAAAGAAAAATCTACACACTGAATGGAACTTACACCCTCTACTTCAAGCCTTCTCCCATTAATGGACTTCTAGTATAAGGTCAACCAGGCCTGTACCAACCAGATAAACACTCCTTTAAGGAATCTGGATAGTCTAAGATATCAAGAATCTGACACTAGGGCCCCTCCTAACAAAATGTCCCCACAGATTTCACTTCAGTGAATCCAGAACAAGAAGTTCCAACCATTACCTCAGAACTATAGTTCAGGACTATCACTTTTAAATATGAGCAAATAAGGAAAAGCTCTCACTTAAGAGCTACCAAAGCTGGGGACTGGAGAGATGGGTCAGCAATTAAGAGTGCTAGCTGCTCTTGCAGAGGACCTGGGTTTAGTTCCTAGCACCCACATTCAGCTAACAACCATCCTAACTCCAATTCCTGGGGATCCAACACCATCTCCAATCTCCTCAGACATTGCATGACATGGGTGCACTTACACACATGCAAGACAGACAGACAGACAGACGGACAGACAATAGATAATTAGATAGAAAGATGATAGAAAGAGAGAGAAAGAGATGATAGATACATAGATAGATGATGATTAGATAGATAGATAGATAGATAGATAGATAGATAGATAGATAGATAGATAGATAAAGATAGATAATGAAGGTCTCCAAGATGACTCAGCAGGTCGAGGGGCACTTACTGACAACCTGATTTTGGTCTCCAGAATCCACATGGTAAAAGGAAAGAACCAACTCACACAAGTTGTCCTCTAACTTCCATACATGTACTAAGCTGTGTGTGAACATCTGTGCATACACACACACACACACACACAAATAAAGATAGATAGATAGATAGATAGATAGATAGATAGATAGATAGATAGATAGATAGGACATCAAAATGAGTTGGGGACATAGTTAAGCTGGTAGAGTGCTTGTTCAACATGCACAAGGCTCTGGGTATGTATGACCCTCAGTATTCAATAAGATGACTCAAAAAAAAAAAAAAAAAAGGTATGATGATGGAGCAGACTGTAGTTCCAGTATTGGGAGGTAGAGGCAAGAGAAATCAGAGGATCTATGTCATCCTCCACTAAATAGCCAACTTGGGCTACTACAGGAGAGTCTACCTCAAAACCAGGTCTGGGAGAGGAACAAAACTGGGCTGAAGATGCTGATCCCCACACTAAGCAAGCCTCACCTGGTGACACACACCTATAATCCTAATAGTTGGGAGGTCAAGCCAGAAAGATGACAAAGTACAAGACCAGCCTGGGCTAGGCTACATGGTAAGATTCTATCTCAAAACAGGGCATAGGGGGTACATGCCTTTAATCCCAGCAATTAGGAGGCAGAGGCAGGTGGGTCTCTGTGAGTTCAAGGCCAGCCTGATCTATGTAACAAGTCCCACATCAGCCAAAAAAAAATAAATGTAAGTAAATAAATAAAGCTGGGAATGTGTCTCAGTGGCAGATCATTTGCTCAGCATGCTGGAGGCACTGGGTTCAAATACTAGCACCACTTAAATTATTAAAACCCATCTGGAGCCGGGCGTGGTGGCGCACACCATTAATCCTAGCACTTGGGAGGCAGAGGCAGGCGGATCTTTGTGAGTTCAAGGCCAGCCTGGTCTACAGAGTGAGTTCCAGGACAGCTGGGGCTATAGGAAGACCCTGTCTTGAAAACACACACACACAAAAAAAAAAATCTGGAAGGCCAGGCATGGTGGTGCATGTCTTTCATTAATCCCAGCACTTGGGAGACAGAGACAGGCAGATCAATCTCTGTTAAGTCTGAGGTCAGTCTGGCCCACAAAGGGAGTTTCAGGCCAGACAGGGCTGCACAGTGAGACTCTTGACTCAAAATACAAAAACAGGGGCTGGAGAGATAGCCTAGCAGTTAAGAGCGCCAACCGCTCTTGCAGAGGACCTGGGTTCGATCCCAGCACCCACATGGCGGCCGAGAACCATCTGAAACTCCAATTCCAGGAGAACTCCAGTTCCAGGGGAATCTGACACCCTCTTCTGACCTCCGCGGCATTGCACAACACGGGTGCACAAACTTGCATGCAGACAGTACATTCATACACATACAGAAATAAATAAAATTAATAAAAAAAAATTTTTTTTTAAATGTACGTATTACTGTTATGCCTGCCTGTATGTAAGTGCACCTGTGTATCCAGTGCCCACAGAGAACAAAAGGCGGAGCTGGATCTCCAGGAAATGGGAGTTACTGATGGATATTAGCTGCCATGTGGGTCCTGGGACTTGAACCTGGGTCTTCTGCATGAACAGCCAGTGTTCTTAACCACTAAGCCCCCAGCTCTAGCTCCCAGGTATCAAGTATAATGGCTATTCTAAGAAAGAAAAAACTGGGGCTGGAGAGATAGCTCAGTTAAGAGCACTGACTGCTCTTGCAGAGGACCCAGGTTCAAATCCCAGCATCTACATGGCAGCTAAGAACTGTCTTTAGTGCCGGGCATGGTGCTGCATGCCTTTAATCCCAACACTCAGGTGGCAAAGGCAGATGGATCTCTGTAAGTTCAAGGCCAGCCTCGTCTACAGAGCGAGCTTTAGGCCAGCTGAGACGACAGGGAGACCGTGTCTCAAAAAGACCAAAAAAAAAAAAAAAAAAAAAGAATTACAAACAAAAGCAGAGAATTAGTGACCAGATGATTAAATAGATGACCAAGCCCGGTAACCGTATCCACAGGGGTCTGGGCATTTAGCTCAGTGGTGGAGCAAGTGCAAGGCCCTGGGTTCAGTCCTCAGCTCCAGAAAAAAATAAAAATAAAAAAGACCAAAAAAATAAAAACAAGGTAACTCGCAATTTATATAAACCCACAGGTTTATATAAGAGAAATAAAACCATGTCCTCATACGAGTTTGTGCAACAAAAAGGAAAAGATTCCAATGTTCATCAACTGATGAATGCAAGAGTAGACGTGGGGCTGGGAGATGCTCAGCAGACAAGAACATGCATCGTTCTCGCAGAGGACCCGGGTTCAATTACCAGCACTCGCATGGTGAATGCAAGAATAAATGTGGGCTGAGAGACGCTCAGCAGACAAGAACACATGTTCTCACAGAGGACCTGGGTTCAATTCCCAGCACTCACATGATGGCTAACAACCATCCATATCTCCAGTTCCAGTGGTTCTGACACCATCTTCTGACCTCTGCAGGTATTACACAACACGGATGCACTTACATACATGCAGGCAATATACTCAAACACATAAAATTTTAAAAAATAAGTAAAATAGTAAAGACTTTATAAAAAAAATTAAAGAATAAATACCATATACACATAAAAGGATATTATTCAGCAACAAAAAGGCCTGAAATTCTGCTCCATGCAGCAACAGGGAGGAACTGTGAAAACATGCGAAATGAAAGGAGCCAGGCACAGGCAGGCCTGGTGCACCTCATCCACTGCAGCTGAGGCAGGAGTAGACAGACCCACAGCAAAGGTCTCAGAACACTGGAGGCAGAGCTGGACATGGTGGTATACACCTTGTAAGCACTTGGGAGGTTGAGCCAGAAGGATAAGGAGTTCTAGATCAGCCTTAAGTATATAGCATCCAGCCTGGGCTATGAGAGATCCCATCTAAAAGAAACAAACTCAAAGGCTGGGGGTATTTCCTAGGATTACAATAACAACAAAACAGGTCACAGGGCAAAACCCAGGATCAAACTGGCCTCATAACAGTCAACAATAGAAGAAATTAAAAGATAACAGATCAATGCGTTCAAAAACTTCAAAGAATTCCACAGGTTACAAACTACAAATAAAATAGGAGGGTAGAAAAAAGGGTCTGAGAAAATGTCCCTAACCGCCATGAGAGAATAAAGCAAAGAAGGCAGGAAGCAAGAACGGGGGACAGAGCAGCTGAACTAACGCCCCAAAGTGGTCTTCTGACCTCTACGCATACCCCATGACACACATGCACACGTATACAAACACACGAAATAATTTTTTAACTGGTCTAGGGATGCAGCTCAGTGACAGAGCCTAATATTTGCAAGTTCAAATTTCTGAACCACAAAATAAAGAAGGAAGGAAAAGGGATTTGGAGGAAAATCTTCCCACAACACTTACATGGGAAAACTCAGGCTGAGATGGGATAGGAAGTGAGCCAGGAGTGAAGACTGGTGTGCTCTGAGACACTGGTGTTGAGGCTTGTGGTGTGAGGTTTGTGGGCTGACATGGGACAGGGGCTTTTTCTATTTCCACTGGTTCATCCTCTTGAAATTTCTTCTGAAAAGGCTCCCCTCCTCCTTCAGATATCACTGACATATCCATTGGCTCATCTGGTTTAAAACAGGAAAAACGAGTAGCAAATCACTCATCAATATTACTCATGCTTCAATACAACTGACAATAATAGTACAGAAAACTGATATAACAGTAGGCTGTGTCCCGGCAATACTATCTGTAAGGGAGTATACATCGGCATTTAAAATGTTTTATTTTGTTGCCAGGCATGGTGGCACATGCCTTTAATCCCAGCACTCAGGAGGTAGAGGCAGGTGGATCTTTGTGAGTTCAAGGCCAGCCTGGTCTACAGAGTGAGTTCCAGGACAGCTGGGGCTACAGGGAGACACTGTCTCAAAAAGAACAAAAAAGCCAGGCATGGTGGCACATGCCTTTAATCCCAGCACTCAGGAGGTAGAGGCAGGTGGATCTTTGTGAGTTCAAGGCCAGCCTGGTCTACAGAGTGAGTTCCAGGACAGCTGGGGCTACAGGGAGACACTGTCTCAAAAAAGACCAAAAAAAAAAAAAGTTTTATTTTTACAGGCCATCCCCCAGCCTCGGCCGTCGACCAAGGGGACGCAGCAGGACGGAAAATGAAAAAGTTTTATTTTTATCTATTATCAAGTACGATGTATGTTTGTGTATATGTGTGTTTATGTGTATATGTGTTTACGTATCTGTTTGTGTGGGTGCTATGGCACACATGTGGAGGTCAGAGGACAACATTTAGAAGTCAGTTCTCTCCTTCCATTGTAGGTTCCAGGGATCAAACTCAAATTGTCAAGCTTGCACATGAAGTGCTTTTAACCACAGAACCATCTCACTAGACTGCGTTTATTTTTAGAAACAGATTTTTTTTTTTTTTGGTCTTTTTGAGACAGGGTCTCCCTGTAGCTCTGGCTGTCCTGGAACTTACTCTGTAGACCAGGCTGGCCTTGAACTCACAGAGATCCACCTGCCTCTGCCTCTGCCTCCCAAGTGATAGGATTAAAGGTGTGTGCCACCACTCCCAGCTTAGAAACAGATTAAAATGGTGTTTCATTTGAGGATACGCAGCATCCATAAGACATGTAAATTATACTGGCTCTTCTAAGGCTTCCCTAATTATACATAGCTCATTTTCAATATTCTGCCTAGAAATCCCCAAATTAACTTTTGTCGTGTGTTTGTGTATGTGGTGTTCGTGCATGTGTGTCTGCATCTATGTGGGAACAAATGTGTGTACCTGTGCACCTGTGTGTGCGTGTGTGTGTGTGTGTGTGTGTGTGTGTACACATGGAGGCCCAAGGCTGATGTCAAGAATCTTCCTTGGCTGGCCGTGGTGGTGCATACCTTTAATCCCAGCACTCTGGAGGCAAAGAGGCAGGCAGATCTCTGAGTTCAAGGTCAGCCTGGTCTACATAGTGAGTTTCAGGCCAGGTGGACAGGGGCTACAGGGAAACCCTGTCTTAAAACTACAAAAAAAAAATTCTGCCTTCGTCTGTCTTCCTAGTCTTGCTAGCCAGCTTGCTCTCGAATCCCTGCCTCTGCCTCTCAAGGCTGCAATCACAAGCACCCACTCAGCAGTTAATTGGGTTTTGGGGATCAGAGCTCTGGTCCTCTTGCTTACGTAGCCAGCACTTAAACTGCTGAGCCGTCTCCTCAGCACTTAATGCCACGTAATTTAACTCACATATTCTGCTCCAGGTCTTGAAATACAATGTACTTGTTCACTGCTCCAAGTCAATATCTAAATACTTAGGAACTCATTATATTTACATTAACTACTGTTAAGTACAGAGACACTGACGTTTATCCTATTTCTCAGGATGAATCACAGAGAAAAGAAAACAATGATTCTGTATAATACACTACTCACCTGAGGCTACCCCTACCCCAAGACCCTCCTCAGAGCCAGCCCAGCTAGCTACATAATTCCCCATGTTTCTACCCCCGTAGTACCACCTGACCCCAAGCAGACCTCATGAACAGCTACTTATCCATTTAGCTTTCTCGAGCTACAAGCATGCTACCAAATGCTGCTCATACTCCTAACTTCAGTGCCCACCCTGCTGCTCGCTGGCTTCACACACCAGTCTGATGCAATGTTAGGTTCTGGTGCTGCAAACCTTGGGACACTACCAAAGCTGTATTACATATCTTCTCTGCAACTTTTGACCTCTCTTGCCATGAGAAAGCACAATTAAGACTGCTATCTCAGGTACTACATAAAAAAAGCTTTAGTTAATAATCTAAAATAGATGGCAACACACATAGCTATAAAAAGCATTTGCAATTTCAAAAACACTGATGAACAATTAAGCAAATGTGTTAAATCTAAACTACAAGGGAAAATTTGATGTTACATAAAAAACAAAATTATATAAAGAATGATGGCAACTACACAAAAATACTCTTTTTTTTGTCTTTTCGAGACGGGGTCTCCCTGTAGCCCCAGCTGTCCTGGAACTCGCTCTGTAGAACTGGCTGGCCTTGAACTCACAGAGATCCGCCTGCCTCTGCCTCCCGAGTGCTAGGATTAAAGGCGTGCATCACCACGCTCGGCTAATACTTTTTCATATGAGTAGAAAATACTCTGAAAAATATATCCAAATATTAATTATAATGAAATCTGGATTGTGGCACCTTAGGTGATTTTTATTTTCTTCTCATTACTTTCTTATACCTTTTCCAAATACTATAATGAGTACTGGAAAAGGCTTTTCTTTTTTTTTTTTTTTTTTTGGCGACAAGGTCTTATGCCCTGGCTACCTGGAACTCACTGTGTAGTCTAGGCTGACATGATCTTCATAGAGATACACCTGCCTCTGCCCCTCTAGCACTGGGACTAAAGGTGTGCACCATCACACCCAGCAGGAAAAAGCATTTTAAAAAATATTTTATTCAATTATTTTTACTTTATGTGTAGTGCCTGCACGTATGTGACTGCACCCATGTTGTGCAATGCCCACAGAGATCAGAAGAGAGTATTAGATTCCCCTGGAATGGGAGTTACAGCCAGTTGTTAACCACCATGTGGGTGCTGGGAACCGAACCCTAGTCTTCTAAAGAGCAGTGAGTGCTCTTTTCCAGTGAGCCATCTTAAGAACCCAGAAAAAGGTGGTGTTGTTACTACTGTTGTTGTTCTTTTGTCTTTTTGAGATAGGTTCTCCCTGCAGCCTCAGAAGGCCTAGAATTCACTGTGTAGATCAGGCTAGCTTCAAACTCCCAAAAACCTGCCTGTTGTCTGCCTCCCAAGCACTGGAACTAAAGGCGTGCGCCACCAGACCCAGCTCCAGAAAAAGTACTTTGTTAATACAACTCTCTTTACATGTTCAGATTACAAACAGAATAAATTAAGAATTAACCTAACAAGCTGAATAGAGGCTTTTATAGAATGAAAATCTTGTTTTTCATGAAAGATATCTAACTATGCTATGGTTAGAATGACAATGGTCTATACAGACACCTATAGCTGATTTCAACAGAAAACAAAAACTTTCTAATACTCAAGAGCACAGACAGCAGGATATCATAAGGTAAACTCATGGCAAATAAGAAAATACAGAGAGAGGTAATCTCTGTGAGTTCAAGGCCAGTCTGGTCTACATAGCAAGCTTGGGGCAGTAGGGTTACGAGAAGACCCTGTCTCAAAAAGACCAAAAATAAATAAATAAATAAATAAACAAACAAACAAACAAACTACATCCTCGAGGTGATGGCATGAATGCAAAACTTATTTTACCAGCTACGAATCTCTCTGACTCCATTCCCTGATCTGTAAGACTCAGGATTTTTCTGAGAAGAACTCAAAGAAATACCAGAGCAAACAAAAAGCAACACCATTCAGCATACACAAAACACTTAATAAATATTGTAGCATTACGTGAATAAGAAGAGGGTCAAGCATGGTGGTACAAAGCTGAAATCCCAGACTCCTGAGTAGAAGGCAGAAGCAAAAGAATCTTGAGTTGAAAGCCAGGCATGATACTACATGCCTTTAATCCCACCACTCCGGAGGCAGAGGCACATAAGACTCCAAGAGTTCCAGGCCAGCCTGGTCTACACAGTGAATTCCAGGCCAGCTGGGGCTACAGTGAGACCCTGTGCCAAAAAAAGAAAAAAAGAAAAGAAACTCTGGTTGAATACAGGCCAGTCTGGGTCACACAGCAAAACCTCTGTCTCAAAAAACAAAACGAAACAAAAAACAAAAAATGAAAAGGTTCTGGAAAGATAACTCAGTGGTTAAGAGTACACGTTGCTCTTCCAGACTGAGTTAAGTCTGGATAGTCCAAGACGCATGTTGGTGCCCTTCTCTAAGTTCCAGAGGATCCAACGCCTTCTTCTGGCACCCAAGGGCTTCCCCAGAGAAATGCACACACAGAGGCAGACAGACATACACATAAATAAAAATAATAAATCTAAAAAGAACAGAAAGAAGAAACCCATAAAACTTACAGGAAAGCTTTGTAGAGACAGGCATTTAGAAATATGTGGACTGGAGGTGGGGGGTGGGGTGGGGGGGTAGCTCAGTTCGTAGAGTACTTGCTGACCATGCAGGAAACCCTAGGTTCAATATCCAACACTAAATAAAATCTAGCATGCTAGTACATGCGGTAGTCCCACCACTTGGGAGGTGGAGCCAAGAGGGTTATCCTTGGCTACATAGTGAGTGTGAGGGCAGCCTAGGAATGCAGGAGACCCTGTCTTAAAAGCAAACTAAAAAAGAAATTTAGAAATATACCAAATGATTGCATAGGAGACACAGCAGAGCAAACAAGGTTTAAATAGGATAAATTAGGTAACTCAAAGAAAAGCTTTCTAATAAAGTAATGTAACGTTGGGATGGGGGTGTAGCTCAGTTGGTAGAGTGCATGCCTACCATGCACAAAGTCCAACGCGAGATCCCTCACACCACGTACAACAGGGCATCATGGGATGCACCTGTAATTCCAACACTCAGGAAGCAGAGGCAGGAGGTTCAGAAGGTCAAGGTCATCCTCACCTACATAAAGAATTTAAGACCAACCTGGAGTACATGAGACCTTGTCTTGAAAATTTGTTTTCAAGTAATATAAAAATCACTAAGTCCTTAAGGTTAAAAGTAAGCTAAAATTTTTATTGCCCACTTTAAGCCACTCTAAAGTATTTTAACAATAGCAAAAATAAAGAGTCTAAGAAATAATTTTTGGTTCTCTCTCATTAGAAACATGTTAGTGGATTACATTAGGCAATTAACAAACTCAATAAACTCCATACTAACTAAATTGGGTTCAAATTTAAAAACAATAAATTTCCCTGGAGTAGAGTCATTGGTCAAAATTGAAGAAACAGAAAAATCTCAGAAAAAGCTATGCTAGAAAACCAGTAACTCAAAGGAGAGCAGTTTACAGTAGGCTGTATCCTAAAGACTTGGGAAACAGGAGTCCACACGAACCATGCTCCAAAGTGCAAAAGAACAGTAAATCTAGCAAGGCAGGAGAAATGCTAGGCCTCCTCTAAGCTGAGGGGGAGACAGATCAAGACAGCTCACCTTTTCTCCCTTCTTGCTCTGTGGGACTGCTAGGAACGATAAAGGGGGTGGATCGGAAAACATCAGGGGAAGGAGCAACAAGATCTGAGGAATTCCTTTATACAAAGAGAGAATGACAGGTTATTTTACCACAGCCAAAGGTTTCACATTTGTTACTTCCTAATAGCAAAAATATCTAACTCATAATATTTATACTTAATAGCATTTCTCCCAAATAGCAATCTGAGACACGACATCTCTAAAATAAATGTTTTAAGAAGAGTGAGGGCAGACTGAATGACTAGACACCATGATTAAAAACCAGGACAAGCAAAAGCTAAAAAATACATTTACAGATCTGAAACATACTCCACTTTTACATAATAGGAAGACTAGGTACATTTTTATATAAAAACAAAAACAAGCATACACACACACAAAAAAAAAAACCCAACCTCTTTGACCTAACTTGAAGATAAATACAACTGCTGCTGTCTATAGCAACCTATTCTCTATCCTGTACTGTTAAATGGGAAGAAGTGCTGCTAGGAAAATGGAAGACGACTTGTATTACGTTTCTAAATAACAAGGCATTTTCTTTCCTAGCAAAACCTCTCAGCTACTATCCTAAAGCCTCAACATGCATGGACTTTTTTAAAAGTTCCATTAAGTTCTTAATTAAACACTTCTAAAGCCTAGCTTTTAGTTTTAAAAAAATTTTTGGCTAAGAGGCCACTTTAGCTCTTCCAAACGTTGCCTAAGAGACGCAGGGACATGCTGTTTGCGCCATGCTTCAGGCTTACTTACGTGGAAAGACTCTCCTGAACAACAGATCTCTGACCAGATAGCTGCAGGAGCTGCAGAGTGGTAGCAGGCGTGCAGGCCAGAGAACACCCACCTTCCTCCCTTGAAGGAGTAGAACAACCATCAGAAGCTACTGGGGGAAAAAAGTTTTAGTTATAATTCTCAAACTGATATCACCAACTTGGAAAAAAAAAGAACACAAAAATCCCTCCCATTCACTACTGCAAAAACAATACCCACAATTTCAATTATCCTTCAAGTGGGCAGAAATTTTTTCTGACAATAGTATCCCTCATGGAACGTCATGATAATAAAATCTTCAGTGAGCATCAGTAACCCCAAAATTACTGATTTCTTAAAGAATTGATTAGAAGAGTTCCTTGGTTCTTTGTGTCTGGAGAGGGTGACAGCTCATCCTCAATGTCAACTGACTGGACTTGGCAACACTACAGAAACACACCTCTCCAAGTGTCTGAGAGGCTTCTACAAAGGTTTAACTGGGGAAGGAGATTGTGCTGACAGGGGGCAGCACCAGGCCATGAGCTGGGCCCAGGCAGAATCAAACGGAGCAAACGAGCTAAGCACTGGCATCATCTAAGCACCAGCATCATCGTCCTCTGCTTCCTGACTGGTGCAGTGTAACCAGCTGCCTCAGACTCGGTTGCCTTGCCTTCCTGCCATACCTTCAACTATGAGCCCAGCCCTTCCCTCCTTTAAGGTTCATTTTAAAGAAACATTCTACCACAGTAATGAGAAAATGTTGGAAACTGTTACCCAAAACTGGGGCCCAGACTGGACTGATCCTGACCCTGTGGGGTTTTTTGTTTCTTTTTGGTTTTACCCTTTTTTTGGTATTTTTGAGACAGGATCTCCCTTTTAGTACCAGGTGTCCTGGAGCTCGCTCTGTAGACCAGGCTGGCCTTGAACCCACAGAGATCCACCTACCTCTGCCTCCCGAGTGCTGGGATTAAAGGCGTGCGCCACCACGCCTGGGGACTCTGTGGATTATAGGCCTTTAGAACTGGTTTGTGTGAGGAATGTGAAAGAGTTTGCAACTGTGGCATAAAAAAGCTTTAAAACACCGTAAGCAGGGGCTGGAGAGATGGCCTAGCAGTTAAGAGCGCCAACTGCTCTTACGGAGGACCCGGGTTCAATCCCCAGCACCCACATGGCGACTGAGAACCGTCTTTAACTCCAGTTCCAGGGGAATCCGACACCCTCTTCTGACCTCCGCGGCATTGCACGACACGGGTGCACAAACCTACATGCAGACAGTACATTCATACACACAAAAAAATAAAGTTTAACAAAAAAAAAAAAACACCATAAGCAGAGCCCAACAGGCCACTATGGCTGAGAGTTTAGAAGACAGAATGCAAAGAGAAATGCAGACTGAAAATTGGACACATAGGGGTTTAGAGAGGAATAAGGACCTCTATGGTTACATTCTACCCATGTCCTAAGAACCTAAGAGCTGAATTTAAAAGTAATGGAATAATTTGCTTGACAAAAAAACTTCTACATCAGGATACCATTCAGGCTGTGGCAGGCTACTGTTCACTGTTCTTATTCCTATCTACAGTGAGAGAGAATGGAAATATGTGCTCTGCATTGGGACAAGAGGAATTAAGACCACACCCATTCATCCTTTCAAGGAGGCAGCCTAAAATGGGCATGAGGACGAGCACGCGTTTAATCTCAGCACTCTGAAGGCAGAGGCAGGCAAATCTCTGGGAGTTCCAGGCTAGCTGAGGCTACAGGGAAATCTTGTCTCAAAAAGACAAGACCAACCCCGCCCCACCCCCCAAAAAAAGGAAGGAAGGAAAACAGTCTAAACTAACAATGCTACCATACGTGTACCCTTTATTTTTTTTTTTAAATTCTTATTTTGTTATTTATTTTTATTTTGTAATCTGTATGAATGTATATGTTAGCTATGCTGAGTCTGTGCACCCGTGTCGGGCAATGCCGCGGAGGTCAGAAGAGGTCGAGGCATGGACCTGGCAGTTCATCCTGGTGTTGGAGTTACAGACGGTCTTAGAGCGCCATGTGGGTGCTGGGTCGAACCCGGGTCTCTGCAAGATCAGTACGCTCTAACCATAGGCTATCTCTCCAGCCTACGTGTACCCTTTAAAATGGATGCTTAGAAAAAGTATTTCTCGGGGCTGAAGAGATGGCTCAGTGGTGAAGAGCACCGACTGCTCTTGCAGAGGACCCGGGATTGATTCCCAGCACCACATGGCAGCTAAAAACTGTCTTTAAGCTGGGCGGGTGTGGTGCACAACGTCTTTAATCCTAGCACTCTGGAGGCAAAGGCAGGTGGCTCTCTGTGAGTCAGGAACAGCCTGGGTCTAACAGAAGTGAGTTTTCCCAGGCCACGCTGGGCTATAGGGAGAACCACTGTCTCAAAAAAAAGGGTGGAGAGAATGGCCTAGTCGGTTAAGAGCGCCGACCGTCTTGACAGAGGACCGGGTTCAATCCCCAGCACCACATGGCGCCCGAGAACGCTCTGAAACTCCATTCCAGGAGAACTCCAGTTCCGGGAATTCAACACCCTCTTCTGACCTCCGAGGCATTGCAAATCACGGGTGCACAGAACTTGCATACAGACAGTAATTGATACACATACAGAAATAATAAAAAAAAAAAATTTAAAAAAAAAGTATCTCTACAATGTCATCCTCAAGGATAAACAGAAGCTACTGCAACTGTGGTCAAAGAGGGCCAGGCTATATCTCAAGCTAGCAACACTTGGCAACATCATCTGCTTGATAGTGGTTTTGCAGGCATGAAAGATGCACATGTGACAGGGTCATAGAGGCTGGCACCAAAGTTCCAGGAAACTGCTGAGTCCTGGAAACATGTGAAAGAGTTCAAGTACCCACAAGAAGGCCCTGCAAGCCCAGTGCATGAAGCTTGGAAGGTGAAGCGTAAGTTACAATGAAGAACCCAGGAATGGTGTAGGTAAAGGGGCTGGAGAGATGGCCTAGTGGTTAAGACGCGACCGCATCTTACAGAGGACCCGGGTTCGATCCCAGCACCCCACAATTGGCGGGCCGAGAACAGTCTGAACTCCAATTCCAGGAGAACTCCAGTTCCAGGGGAATCGAGACCTCTTCTGACCTCCGCGGCATTGCACGACACGGGTGCCAACGGACCTCATGCACGACATGTAATAACACTAAGAAATAATAAAATATGTAAAAAAAAAAAAAAAGCCAAGAGAGGGCTCACCTGTGTTACAGGCGGTGGAGCTGGAGGGGTGCACACATGTAAGCTGCTAAAGCCCACATGCTATCATCCTGAGCCCATAACACGGAACCACAGGATGTGGCGTTTGCCCTGCTGGGTTTCAGTCTTGCTTTGACCCCATTTCTGCCTCCATCCTTCCCTTTTGAAACAGGAATGTTGACTCTATGTCACTGTACATTAGAGGTATGTAGCTTGGTGCTTGGTTTTATAGGGGCTCGCTGTCAGATTTACTCTTACTCAGAAGAGACTGGACTTGTGACTAGTGTTGGGATTGTTAAGCGATAGGGGATTTTTTTTTAATTTTTATTTAGTATATTTATTTTTTTATAGTGTAGGTGCGATGGTTGTATGTGGTTGGTGGCATCTGTGTCATGCAATGCTGCGGAGGTCAAAAGAGGTCATCAGATTCCCCTGGAATTGGAGTTAAAGACAGTTCTCAGCTGCCATGTGGGTGCTGGGGATTGAACCCAGGTCCTCTGCAAGAGCAGTCGGTGCTCCTAACCACTAGGCCATCTCTCCAGCCCAAAGACTAGGGGAATTTTTAGAAATGACTAAATGCATTGCATTATGAGATGAACTGAGACTTTGTGGACAAGGCATGGAAATGTTAGGATTTAAAGTGATATGTTTGGTGTCAAATTGACAAAGAATGGAGTTGTGAAAATTAAATCTTCAACAATGTAATCTTGACGTGTGTTGAACCTTCGGAACCCTTTGGTGTGTATTATGAGTTTTCCAGAAGGTTGAAAGGGAAACCACTCTAAAATCTTATGGGACTTCTCGCTGACTAGGTATGAGTCTAAATAGAAAGGTGAGCTAACACATCGCCTGTCCCTCGCTTGAGTGTGGAGCACGAACATAATCAAGCTTTTTTTTTTTTTTTTTTTTTTTTGAGACAGGTTCCCTATAGCCCATGGGTGGGAACTCACTCTGTAGATCAGGCTGGCCTTGAAAACTGACGAGTCCACCTGCCTCTGCCTTCCCAAGTGCTAGGATTAAGCATGCCCTCCAACGCCACAGCTTAAAAGGCGGTTCTTAGCCGCCATGTGGGTGCTGGGAATCAAACCTGGGTCCTCTGTAAGAGCAGTTGCGCTCTTAACCCCTGAGCCATCTCTCCAACCCCATCTCAAGCTTCTATAGCCATGCCTTTCCTGCCATGATGGACTACGCCCTTCCTTTAAGGTGTTTTTGTTTGTTTGTCTTAGCCACCATGTGGGTGCTGGGAATTGAACCGGGGTCCTCTGCAAGAGGCCGTTGGCGCTCTTGAACCACTGAGCCCCTGTCGTCCAGCCTTTCTCTTTTAAGTTGTTTTTTATCAGGGCTGGAGAGATGGCCTAGCAGTTGAGAGACAAGACCGCTTTCTTACAGAGGACCCGGGTTTGATCCCACGCACCCAATAGTGGCAAGGCCGAAGAACCGTTGGCTGAAAACTCTCAATTTCAGGAAACTCGTTCCAGGTTTGGGGAAGCCGACACCCTTAGTCTGGACTCTCCGCTGGCATTGCAAACCTGTATCCGACGGCACCGATAGCAGCGCTGACAGCTTCATATTAGGCATGCAAGCAGATACATTCATACACATACAAATAAAAATTTAAAAAAAAATGTTTTTTTTAAGTTTTTTTTTTGTTTTTTTTTATCTTAGCGATATGATGTAATGCTACTGTCTGCATTTATTTACTATTTCTGCATGTCATTGGGCAATGCCTCGGCGGAGGTCAGAAGGGTCTCGGATTCCCCTGGAACTGGAGTTCTCCTGGAATTGGAGTTTCAGACGGTTCTCGGCCGCCATGTGGGTGCTGGGGATCGAACCCGGGTCCTCTGTAAGAGCGGTCGGCGCTCTTAACCGCTAGGCCATCTCTCCAGCCCAAAAATTTTATCAGGCATTTTTGTCCCAGAAATGAGAAAACTAACTAATATAGAGAGGAAAAGCCATAATCCTTATACCTCTGTTTGGCTGCTCTTCTTTCTTATGATGCTTCTAAAATAAAACAGCAAGCAAGCCTTTTATTCCAAGTTCTACCTAAGGTGAAGGAAAGCTCACGCCAAGATGCAGATGGGAGAAGTCAAAGCAATACGCATGACACCTGATGATATGAATGCAGCAATTTTCATGATTAGAGCTTGGGCCTCCTCAAGTCGACAGAAAATACCAATACACTAATTAATAACTATATGAGCAGCCACACTGGCTTATCTTATGAAGCTCTCTATTGGACCTTTCTCCTTAGATAGAAAATAACAGATAGTTGGAATATCAACTACTCTAATCCTAAATGTAAACAAATTTCTTAAGCTGGATGAGGAGGCACATGCCTTAAAAATCCAGCACTTGGGGGGCAGATGCAGGCAGATCTCTGTGAGTTCCAGGCCAGCCTGGTCTACATAGTAAGTTCCTGTCTAAAGAAAAAAAAAAGAGAGAGAAAAAAAGAATTATCTTAAATACAACCTGATAGCTTTAGTGAACACACAAAACCGGCTTATTTGTGCCCTCTAGATGTCTTATACACCAAGCTCCAGCACAGAATCCTAAGGGTATCTGACTTTCTTCCCTCTTTACAATCAATGCTACACTATACTGTTTTTATCCTGTTTTTATAATAATGCCTTCTTACTTTCTGAGGTTGTGAAATGAGTGTGAGGGCTAAGAAAGTGTGGAACAAATTCCATTCTACTCATCTAAGTTTTGTGTCCTTTCCTTCTTGCTTTTTATAGTAAGTAAACGAATAAGTAAGTAAGCCAGGCATGGTGGCACATACCTTTAATCCCAACACTTGGGAGGCAGAGGCAGGCGGATCTCTGTGAGCTCCAGGTCAGCTGGGGCTACAGCGAGACCCTGTCTCAAAAAGACCAAAAAAAAAGATTAAGTAGGGTATTATTACCAAAGATCAGAAGAGGAAAAAAAAAAAATCACAGCAAACATAATGACTATACTGTCAATAATACTAACTTTACAGTATTAACTATTTTTTTTTTCCTGGTCTTTTCAAGACAGGGTCTCCCTGGAGCTCCAGCTGTCCTGGAACTCACTCTGTAGAGCAGGCTGGCCTTGAACTCAACAAAGATCTACCTGCCTCTGCCTCCCAAGTGCTAGGATTAAAGGTGTGTGCCACCACGCCCAGCTTAACTATTATTTTCAATACCAAGAGTGAAATTTATGTAAACTGTTGAATAGAAATCATTCCCCAAGAGCCCTGCTCACTAATAGTTACAATTTTTTCTTCCATACCATACCTACAAAACACTTCCCAACCTAAAAAGTAGCCTCAGGCTGGACGGCACATGACTTTAGTCCCAGCACTTGGGAAGTAGAGGCAGGCAGATCTCTGTGAGTTCAAGGCCAGCCTGGTCTACATAGTGAGTTCTAGGCCAGCTGGGGCTACAGGGAGACCCTGTCTCAAAAAAAACAAACAAAAAAAAAAGTAGCTTCAGAACTAAAGTTAAAATCTAGAGCAGCTGAGAAATTTTAAGAACTAATCACCCTTCCTACCTGTCTTATTGCTCTGGTCAAACAAATCTTCCTGAGTTGACAAACCCTCAGGCCCTGATGACTTTTCAATCTGCAGTCCGCCTTCCAGAAGTTCTTGAGCAGACATCTGTTCTTTTGTTTCCATAGCAGAAGCAGAAGCTTTGGGACTAGAAGGCATGTCTTCTGACCTAGGAAATTCATATCACCAAGATAAAAGGTTGTTAAATTCAAATGTTTTCCTCTCTGAACAAAAAGTTTTTCCTATTTTACATGCTTTTCTCTTAACAATTTAAAAAATTCTAACACCTTAAATCTACATAACCACTAAAGTTGAAATGCTATCCTGCAGAGCTGTCGGCCATGTCAAAGCCAGTCTCCATCTCTCACGCAGCTGTAACTTTCCAGTTCTCAGTGCTGTTCTATTTGTTCCAGGACTTCTTGTGAGTGATTTAGAAACTTTTGTTACAAAAACTGTTGCACAGATGACACAGAGACCACGGACAGATCCCATTTTCCCAAGCTTGGGTGCAGCGCTTGCCTGGGATCCTCACGGCTAGGACTGCTGACTGTTACACTCTGACAGAAAGGAGAGTCAGTCACACCTCCCAACCAGCCAGCCAGGCCTTCTTGCACAAGGGGAAGGGCTCAGAGTATATAAATTGAGGAAGGGAGGGGCTCTCTTGCCATTTCGTGGTGTTGTGGGGAAGTCTTGATCCATGGTGGGGGATATTTTCTAGTGTGGCCTTATGGGGTGAGTACTCATACTCTGTTAAGTAAACCCTCACCTATTGCTCTGTAAGCCCAATAAACTCACTGGTGTGAACTGCATCTCCCAAAAGGAATTTTAGCAACAGAGTTGTAACTTATTCTCTTCACTCGTGTGCCACACGTTATCTCCTCTTGACCTTTTCCAAGTCCTTCATACATGCCACTCAAGCATGTAAGACACACATTTTGGCTGCTTCTCAGACTTACCTATTCTATTATTCCCAAGAGAAAAAAAAACAAAATTAAATAATTAAAATAAGAACTTCTGAAAGAAAAGTCTTAGTTGCAGCAGGATTTGTTCAAGTTCAAGGACAGCCTGGGCCATATAGGAAAACCCCGCCTCAATAAAAATAATTAATTAATTAATTAATTAATTAAACTAAAGGATTGAGGAAGAGGAGGAGGAGGAAGAGGAGGAGGACGAGGAGGAGGAGGAGGACGAGGAGGAGGAGGAGGAGAGCTGCCAGTCTAGAGAGATGGCTCAGTGGTTAAGAGCTTTTACTGCTCAAGCTCAGTTCCCAGCACCAGTTCCCAACACTCATAACTGCATCACCAACTGGACACCTTCTGATCAAAAACTATAGTTATAGGGCTGGAGAGATGGCTCAACAGTTAAGAGCACTGACTGCTCTTGCACACGACTGGGGTTCAATTCTGAGCACCAACATGGGGCTAACAACTGTCCATAACTCCTGTTCCAAGGGAATCTGATACCCTCTTGACCTCTGTGGGCACAACACAACACAAGTGCACTTAAATATGTGCAGGCAATAAACTCATACACACATACACAAAATAATTTCCAAAAGCATCTCCACAGGCCGTAACAAATTAGCATAGCCCCACAGTGAAAATGGAGACATCTTTTAGAAAGAACGTGTGTACCTTGCAAGTGGCAGACTTTGCTCTTCTACCACATGAACACCTTTACTGGACTGGACTGTCCCGGGGATGTCTTTGTTGGACTGTTCTGTCATGGAGATATCTTTGCTGGATTGTTCTTCATGTTGAATTGCTAGATGTTTTGGAAGAAGAAAAAGGAAAAATATTTAAATTTTCAAAGGACTACAAGCAAACCCAAATAATTCTTTAAAAGCAAACATTTTGATAGAAATGAGCCCAATTTAAAAATATAGACATTGGGGGCTAGAGAGATGGCTCAGCGGTTAAGAGCACTGGCTGCTCTTGCCCAGTGTTTGGTTCCCAGCACCCACGTGGTGCTTTACAATGGTCTGTAATTCCAATTTCAGAGGAAATGACACCTCCTTCTGACCTCTGAGGGCATTCCATGATATGGGTGCACTTATACACATGCATGCAATACACTTATACACATAAAATTGAAAAATAATAAGATACTGAATATATATATGGACTAGAGATGGCTCAATGGTTAAGGAAACTGGTTGCTCTTCTAGTAAACTCAGGTTTGGTTCCCAGGATCTACATGGGGGCTACCAAACATCTGTAACTCCAGTACCAGGGGACCCAAGCCCTTCTTCTGGCCTACACAGGTTTGCATGAACAAGGTACACTTTCATACATGGAGGTAAAACACTCATACACATAAAGTAGAAATAAATCCAAAACAATTATTAAAAATATAAAGGGGCAAGGAGAGATGGCTCAGCAGTCAACAGCACTTGCTGCTCTTGCAGAGGATCCAAGTTTAGTTCCCACCAACTACAGGGTAGCTAACTGCCTGCTGATTTCATTTCCAGGCATCCGATGCCCTCTTCTGACCTCCAAGGTACCAAGCACACATATTGTACACATAAAGCCATACAAACAAATGTTCATACACAAATAAAAATAAATTTTGTTTGTTTTGTTTTTGGTCTTTTTTTGAGACAGGGTCTCCCTTTAGTCAGTCCCAGCTGGCCTGGAACTCACTATGTAGACCAGGCTGGCCTTGAACTCACAGAGATCTGCCTGCCTCAGCCTCCCAAGTGCTAGGAACAAATAAAAATAAATTTTAAAAAATTTAAATAACATTTAAAAATAAGCACTACTGGGCATAGTGGTGCACACCTTTAATCTCAGTAGTTGGGAAGCAGAAGCAGGCAGATCTCTGTGAGTTCAAGTTCAGCCCTGTCTACATAGTGAGTTCCAGGCCAGCTGGGGTGAGAGGGAGACCCTGACTCAAAAGAACCAAAAATAAAAAATAGAAATAAAAATAGGGGCTGGAAAGATGGCTCAGCAGTTAAGAGCACTGATTGTTCTTGTAGAGAACTCAGGTTTGGTTCCCAGCTCCAATATGGTAGCTAACAACTGACCTAACTCCAGTTCCAGGGGATCCAAAGCTCTCTTCAGACCTCTGCAGGCACTGCATGACAGGAATATACTTACATACATGGAAACAATACACTCATACATATAAAATAAATAAGAAATAAAATAAAATGTTATTTATATATATGGCTAGAGAGATGCCTCTGCAGTCAGGAGCACTAACACTTGCTGCCCTTCTAGAGCAGGCCCCCAGCTCAGAGTAGCCTGTAACTCAGGCTTCAGGGACTCTGACACCTTCTCCAGGCCTCCAAAGACACTGGCACACCCAAGTGCACACACACATTTGCAGACACATAAATTTAAAAAGTAAAATCTTAAAAAATACATAGGCATTGGGGCTGGAGAGATGGCCTAGCGGTTAAGAGGGCTGACTGCTCTTGCAGAGGACCCGGGTTCAATCCCCAGCACCCACATGGTGGCTGAGAACCGTCTTTAACTCCAATTCCAGGAGAATCCGACACCCTCTTCTGATTGCTGCGGCATTGCACAACACAGGTGCACAAACCTACATGCAGACAGTACATTTATACACATAAAAAAATAAATAAATAAAATAAAATACATAGGCATTAGCCAGGCATAGTAGTGCATGACTTTAATCTCAGCACTCAGAAGGCAGAGGCAGGCGGATCTCTGTAAGTTCAAGGCCAGCCTGGTCTACATAGTGAGTTCCAGGACAGGTGGGGCTATAGAGGACCCTGTGGAGAAAAGACCAAAAACAAACAAACAAACAAAAAAAAAAAAATGAAAAAAAAATAGGTATCAATCCAGAAAAGAAAATAACCAATCATCTACTTAATGAAAACCTCATCTACCAACCATCAATTGACAAGTACTTACCACCTAACTCTGCAAACTTACTATAAATTATATTAATCTGGATAGCTTTAAAACTTAGGGGGAAAAAAGAAACTAGTTCATTAAAAGACCAAAAACCTTATAAACAAACTCCACACGTGAGAAAACACATTCATACCGGCATCTGCATCCACATCGGACAGCTCGACAGCAGTGGAGTTGGTGGCCACTGAGTGCAGAGGTTCTTTGTTCACATCATATGGCACAGTATGTTCTTCAATATCCTGGCTCTGAGACAGTTCCAGAACCCCAAAGCCCAACTGTGATGAAGCAGAATCTAGGAATTAAAGTCCAAGCAATTAGTCTATCATCCCACAACATTCTCAACATGCAAGCTATTGTATTCTTAGCAAAATAGGATCATGTTTTTAAAAAATTCTTTACTTAGCCAGGTCATGCCTTTAATCCCAGTACTCAGGAGGCAGAGGCAGGCAGATCTCTGTGAGTTCAAGGCCAGTGTGGTCTACATAATGAATTCCAGGACAGCTGGGGCTATGGGGAGATGTCTCAAAAAAAAAAAAATTTATGGGGCTGGACAGATGATCTAGTGGTAAAGAGTGCCAACCGCTCTTGCAGAGGACCAGGTTCGATACCCAGCACCCACATGGTGGCTGAGAACTGTCTATGGCTCCAGTTCCAAGGGAATCCGACACCCTCTTCCGACCTCCACGGCACTGCACGACACGGGTGCACAAACCGACATGCAGACAGTACATTCATACACATAAAAAATAAATAAAATAAAAAAAAATAAATGAAGCATTACAAACTCACTTATAAAAAAATATTTATTTACTTGGGGGAAGGAGGGACATGTGCATCACATCTCAAATGTGGAGGTCAGGGGGGAACTAGCATTAGTCATTTTTCTTCTTCCACTATGTGGGTTCCAAGGATAGAATTCAGGTCATCAGACTTAGCTGGCAAGTCAACTCCTGAGCCATTTTGCCAGCTCTAAGGGTCATGTTAGCTTCATGTCAAATCCCTGTCACACATAGTTTTTCCAAAACGATCAAAATTAAGGGGCTATGAATACAGCTCAGGGAAGAAGTTTGCCTACCATGCATGAGGCCCTGATGTCAATCTAAAATACAACCAAAGAAAGGAAAGGAAAGTCAAGAAAATTATTAAACTGGGTGCGCTAGCACATACCTGTAATACAAATTTTGAGGAAATGAAAGCAGGAAAATCAGGTCATCCTCGGCTACATAGTGGATTTGGAGCCAGCCTGAGCTACATGGGACCGTGTTTCAAAAAATAAATATTTTAGGGCTGGAGAGATGGCCTAGCAGTTAAGAGCGCCGACCGCTCTTGCAGAGGACCCGGGTTCGATCCCCAGCATCCACATGGCGGCCAAGAACCGTCTGAAACTCCAATTCCAGGAGAACTCCAGTTCCAGGGGAATCCAACACCCTCTTCTGACCTCCGCGGCATTGCACGACACAGGTGCACAAACTTGCATGCAGACAGTACATTCATACACATACAGAAATAAATAAAATTAAAAAAATAAATAAATAAATAAATATTTTAAAAGGGGAGAGCAGGTAGAGGTGCACACCTTTGATCCCAGCACACAGGAGGCAGAAGCAGGCATATCTCTGTGAAATAGAGGCAGCCTGGTCTACATGGTGAGTTCCAGGCCAGCTGGAGCTACAGTGAAACCCTGAAGAAAAAAAGGTGGGGTAGTGGGAGGGAGCAGCAAGACGGCTCAGCCAATAAAGCACCTGCTTGCCAGGCCTGATGTGACATGAGTTTGATCCCCAGAATCTAGATGGTATAAGCAGAGAACCAACTCCTATAAGCTGTCCTTCCTATCCATGTCAAGGCATGTGCAATCCAATAAATAAATAAATATAATTTTTTTTATTTATTTCTGTATGTGTATGAATGTACTGTCTGCATGTAGGTTTGTGCATCTGTGTCGTGCAATGCTGCGGAGGTCAGAAGAGGGTCTCAGATTCCCCTGGAACTGGAGTTCTCCTGGAATTGGAGTTTCAGATGGTTCTCGGCCGCCATATGGGTGCTTGGGATCGAACCCGGGTCCTCTGTAAGAGTGGTCGGCGCTCTTAACCGCTAGGCCATCTCTCCAGCCCCCAATATATATAATTTTTTAAATGGAGGGATATATAATGAAGCAAAAATGTAGGTACTGGGGTTGGAGAGATGGCTCAGTGGTTAAGAGCACTGGCTGCTCTTACAGAGGTCCTGGTACCCACATGGTGGCTAACAACCAACCAAAACTCTGTTTCCATGGAATGCAATGGCCTCCACAGTCATTGCATTCATAGGTATACAAGCAGGCAAAACACCCATATGCACAAAATAAAAATTTTTTAAAAAGTGGGTACCATGAAGTCTTATAAGCACTTAAAGTGATAGACTATGCCAATAATCTACAGATACACCAAAAACTACATCTAAAAATACTTGAAAAATAAATGAATACAAAACAACAGAAACAAAATGCAGAAAGGGAGCTGTTAGATTCGGTTTGTTTGTTCTGAGAGATCTTACTATACAGCCCAGGCTGGCCTTGAATTAATGATCCTTCTCTCTATGCCTCCCTGAATCCTAGGCTCTTAGGAATGCATCATCATGCCCAATTCACTGCTATGCTTTGGGTCTTTAATGTCTCCTAGAGCACATGTACTAAAGGCTTAGTCACTAGTATGTTATGTTTTGAGGCAGTAAAATCTTTTTGTTGTTTTGATTTTGAGACATGGTCTCATTATGCAGCCCAGGCTGACCTGGAACTCATTATATAGCCCAGATTCTCCTGTCTCAATTTCTGACTGCTGAGATTACAGAAGTGAGCCACCTACCAGGTAGTGGGATCTAGGGGAAGGAAACAGGTTATTAGGGGTAGAAGCATGATCCTAAGAGGACACTGGAATCCTGGCCCCTTTCTTCTCTCTCTTCCTTATTTTCCAACTACTATAAGGTAAGCAACTTTGCTCCATGTGCTCCCCACCATGCTGCTCTGCCTGGCCACAGGTCCAAAGTGACACCAAGGACCAGGAACTGAAATCTCTAAAATTGTGAGCCAAATTTAACTTTGTTTGTTTTGTTGCTGTTTGTTTCTTTTTTGGGTTTTGTTTGTTTTTTGGTCTTTTTGAGACAGGGTCTCCCTGTAGCCCCAGCTGGCCTGGAACTCACTAGAGATCCACCTGCCTCTGCCAAAATGTAACTTCTATGTTTATTTTTCAGGTATTTGGTCACAGCTTTGGAAATCTGATTAACACAAAAAACTAAACCTACCAGATCTTACAAATTAAAAACACCAAATTAGGTGAGAGATCTTATTAATAGCCAATTTCTTAATGATTCTCAATTTAACTATGAATGACATGACAAAGAGAAATTTAGACATCTATATGTTCATGGAAAAAGGTATAAAGGCATACTGTAAAGGGCACAAGGCTACCTTCGGCACCAAGGGAGCGTGTGTTATCATCTGGAACATCCTCTTCCACCTCCTCTTTCAGGTCTTCCAACTCTTCTTCCTTCTCTTCCTCTGGAAGAGGAGCAGCTTCCACTGACACTCCCAGAATACTATACAGCAAAAGAAAAGCATGTGGTATTCCCAAATAGGGTTAAGATTCTGTTCAAAGAACCCAGACTTTGCTATTGACTAACCACACACACCACTTACCTATTAGCCAAATTTGAAATGTGACCAAGTCTCATACATTTAGAAAGTACCTAAAAGATTCACAAGTCAAAATAATATACCAAATTAAATAATACAAAAATTAAATAGGCCAGGTGTGGTAGCCCATACCCTTTCTTCCCAGCGCTCAGAAGGCAGAGGCAAATGGATTTCTGTGAGTTTGAGGCCAGCCTCCTATGGCGCTCCAGGCCAGGTCAGGCAGAATTACATGGGTAAGACCCTGTCTCAGCCAAGTATGGTAACCCATGCCTTTAATCCCAGCACTCAAGAGGTAGAGGAAGGCAGATTTCTGTGAGTTCAAAAAAAAGATGGGGGAAGGGGCTGGAGGAGATGGCTTAGTGGTTAAGAATATAGGCTGCCCTTCCAGAGGACCCAGGTTCAGTGCCCAGCACCTACGTGGCAGCTAACAACTGCCTGTAACTCTGGTTCCAGGGGATCTGAAGCCTAATTCTGACCTCCATGGGTAATTCATGACACGGATATACTTATATACATGCAGGCCATATACTCATACACATAATTTAAAAATAATAAGCCTTTTTTACATTTTTTTTATTTTATTTATTTTTGTATGTGTATGAATGTACTGTCTGCATGTAGGTTTGTGCACCCGTGTCGTGCAATGCCACGGAGGTCAGAAGAGGGTGTCAGATTCCCCTGGAAGTGGAGTTAAAGACGGTTCTCAGCCACCATGTAGGTGCTGGGGATGGAACTTGGGTCCTCTGCAAGAGCAGTCGGCGCTCTTAACCACTAGGCCATCTCTCCAGCCCCAAGCCTTTTTTTTTTTTTTTTTTTTTAATAACTATTTTTTTTTTTTTGTGTGTGTGGTATATGTCTTTAATCTTAGCATGTGAGAGGCAGAGGCAAGTGGATCTCTGTAAGATCAAGGCCAGCCTGGTCCTCTACACAATGAGCTCTAGACCAACTAGGGCTATAGAAAGACCATGTCTCTTGGGCTGGAGAGATGGCTCAGTGGTTAAGAATGTTGACTGCTCTTGCAGAGGACCCAGATATTCGATTCCCAGCACCCACAAGTGGGCAGCTAAGAAGCACGGCGATTCTGTGGAGTTCAAGGCTAGCTGTCACATAGTGGAGCTCCAGGCCAGGCTGGGACTAAAGAAGACCCTTTCTCAAAAAGACCAAAAAAAAGAAAGACCATGTCTCAAAGATCCCCCAGGAAGAAATATAACCATTAAAACATGTCAACTATTAATCCATAGCCCTTTTTCACACACCTCAGTAAGCATTGCGCAATGTGGGTACGCCTACATGCATGCAAGCAAAACAAACACATAAAATTTAAAAAAATATATTTTTGGCCAGGGGTGGTGGCACACGCCTGTAAACCCAGCACTTACGAGGTAGAGGCAGGCAGACTCTGTGGAGTTCAAGGCAGCCTGGTCTACATAGTGAGTTTCCAGGACAGCTGGGGCTACAAGGAGAGACCCTGCATAAATTTAAAAAAAAAAAAAAAAATTAGTAAATTAAATTAAATTAAAAAAACAATTGTATATGCACTGGATGGTCAGAAATACTCAAAAATACATCTACTAAGATGGATGAAATTTCACTTTTTTTTTTTTGTCTTTTTGAGACCAAAAAGGGTCTCCCTTTAGTCCCAGCTGGCCTGGAGCTCACTCTGTAGACCAGGCAGGCCTTGAACTCACTGAGATCCACCTGCCTCTGCCTCCCAAGTGCTAGGATCAAAGGTGTGTGCCACCACGCCCAGCTCACAAAAATATTTAAGTAAAAAAAACCTAAGAACACACAGAATCAAAGAATCTAAGGAATAAGAAGCCTATATGTTAAAAAGAAATTAGGGCTAGAGAGAGCTCGGCTGCTGCAGAGGATCCAAGTGCGGTGTCCAGCACCCACACTGGACAGCTCCCAACTGCCTGGCAATGCCAGCTCCAAATCTGACTCCCTCTCCTCACCTCCACTAGTACCTGCACACAGGTGCATATAGACAGACAGAAAGACACACACACACACACACACACACACACACACACACACTCAATTTCCTCAAGTTACTACCATAACCTAGGTGTGGTAATGTGAGCCTTTAATACCAGCACTGGGGAGGCAGAAGCAGGTGGACCTCTGTGAGAGTGAAGCCAGCCTAGTCTACATAGCGAATTCCAGGCCGGCTGGGGCTACAGGGTACAGGGAGACACTGTTTCAAAAAGATAAAAAAATAAAAATAAAGATACAGAATTCATACAATAAAACCTCAACATATAAATCAGTAGCAATGGACTCTAAAATTAGAAATACAAAAGTGTTTTTTTTTTTTTGATTTTGTTTTGTTTTTTTCTTATTGTTTATCTTTGTTATGTGTCTGACTGTACTGTCTGCACTGCCGGTCTGTGCACCCGTGGTCGTGCAATGCCGCGGAAGGTCCAAGAAGAGGGGTCTCGGATTCCCCTGGAACTATGGAGTTCTCCTGGAATTGGAGTTCAGACGGTTTCCTTAGTCCCGCCATGTGGGTGCTGGGGATCGAGACCCAGGTCCTCTGCAAACGTCATAAGTGCTCTAACCGCTAGGCGATCTCTCCAGTCCCAATACAAGTGTTTTTAAACTTGTAAAAAGACCAAAACTGTTTTTTGATGACAAATTACAAAAAAAAAAAAAAAAATTATTCAGGTATAATGGACACCTGCATTCCCAGCACTTGGGAGGTGAAGGTTAAAGAATCAGTATCTCAAGGTCAGCTTCTGCTACACAGTGAGTTCAAAGCCAGTCTGGGCTATATACACCTTGTCTCAAAAAAAATGCTTTTCTAAATCCTGTACTATTATTCAGTGCTACCCAAAGAAGGATAAAAGAAATGTGTGTACGTGCAAGTGCGGGCGTGTGCGCATGTATACACACCTCTTAGATGTGATGAATATAAATAAACTTCTTTTCTGGCAAACAACTTAGAAATACATGTCAAGAGCTTTAAAAAATTCATAATCAGTAATCCTAATCACTTTTCTTTCTGAGACAGGGTCTCATTAACCCATTATGTAGCCAAGAATGATCTTGATAATCTAATTCTCCTGACTCCACCTCCTGAGAATTGGGATTACAGGCATATACCACCATACAATTTCCAATAATTTTTTTTTTTTGGGGGTCTTTTCGAGACAGGATCTCCCTGCAGCCCCAGCTGTCCTGGAACTTGCTCTGTAGACCAGGCTGGCCTTGAACTCACAAAGATCTGCCTGCCTCTGCCTCCCTAGTTCTAGGACTAAAGGCGTGCACCTCCACACCCAGCACAATTTCCAATAATTTTATTTTTGTAAGAAATAATTTGAAAGGGCTGGAGAGATGGCTCAGCAGTTAAGAGCATTGGCTGCTCTTACAGAGGAGCAGGGTTCAATTCACAGCACCTACATGGCAGTTAACGGCCATCCATAACTCCAGTTCCAGGGGAATCCAACACCTTCTTATGACATCCACAGGCATTGCACGTCAGGAGCACTTACACACCATGAAAGCAATATACTCATACACATAAAATAAAAATAATTTAAAAAAATAATTTGAGCCTCTTTCAGGTCCTGGTTTTGTGCACTTGTGTGATCCCCTCAAGGGACCAGAAGAGGACATTGGAGCCCCTGGGCCTTGAGATGGTTGTAAAAAAAAAAAGGGGGGGGACTGAAGAAACGGCTCAGCAGTTAAGAGCACACACTGCTTTTCCAAAAGATCAGTTCCAGGGCTGGAGAGATGGCCTAGCGGTTAAGGGCGCCGACCGCTCTTGCAGAGGACCCGGGTTCGATCCCCAGCACCCACATGGCGGCCGAGAACCATCTGAAACTCCAATTCCAGGAGAACTCCAGTTCCAGGGGAATCCGACACCCTCTTCTGACCTCCGCAGCATTGCATGTGCAATGGGTGCACAAACTTGCATGCAGACAGTACATTCATACACATACATAAATAAATAAAATTAATTAATAAAAAAAAAATCCAAAAGATCAGTTCCTAGCACACGTCAGCCAACTTACAACCATATAAACTAAAAATAAATCTTTAAGGGCCGGGGTAGTGGCGCACGGCTTTAATCCTAGCACTTGGGAGGCAGAGGAAGGTAGATCTCTCTGAGTTCAAGGCCAGCCTGGTCTACAGAGAGAGTTCCAGGACAGCTAGGACTAAAGGGAGACCATGTCTCAAAAAGACCAAAAATAAATAAATAAATAAATAAATAAATAAATAAATAAGGGGCTGGAGAGATAGCCTAGCAGTTAAGAGCACCGACTGCTCTTGCAGACAACCCAGGTTCAATCCCCAGCACCCACATGGCAGCTAAGAACCGTCTGTAACTCCAATTCCAGGAGAACTCCAGTTCCAGGGGAATCCGAGACCCTCTTCTGACCTCCGTGGCATTGCACAACACAGGTGCACAGACCTACATGCAGACAGTACATTCATACACATACAAAAATAAAAAATTAATTAATTAATTAATTAAAAGCTGAATATGGTGCTCCTTGCCTTTAATCCCAGTACTCAGGAAGGTGGAGGCAAGTGGATCTCTGTGAGATTGAGCTGGGGCTACAGAGAGACCTTGGCTGGAAAAAAACAACTCTGGGCTGGCAAGATGGTAAGGGTATTAGCCACCAAACTTAATGACTTGAGTTCAATTCATGGGATTTGCATAGTGAAAGGTGAGAACTAACTCCACAAATATCAGGGGGTGGCCCACACCTTTAATCCCAGGAAGCAGAAGTGGCAGGCAGATTTCTGTGTGATCAAGGCCAGCCTGGTCTACACAGCAAATTCCAGGCCAGCCAGAGCTACAGGGAGACCCTGTAACAACGCAGTGGAAGGAGAGAACCACCAACTCCCACAAGCTGTCCTTTGACTTCCACAAAGCTGACACGGCATGTCCGTGGCCACACACACACAAATAAATAAAATGTAATAAAAAAAATGTTAAGAAAGACAGTTGAGTATATTAAATTGGGTGGAGGAGCTGTTGACAGGGAAAGGGATCTAAATACTATCAAATTATATTGTATGAAAATCGCAAAAATTCAATTTAAAAGGAACAAATTTGATTAACAAAAAGTTTTAATAAAAAAGATGCTAATTAATTTTTTTTAAAGAGACAGCTGAAAGCCACACACTTGTTCCTTCTCAGCCATTTGATGATGCTTTCTTTTTTTTTTTTTTTATTAATTTTATTTATTTCTGTATGTGTATGAATGTACTGTCTGCATGCAAGTCTGCGCACCCGTGTCGTGCAATGCCGCGGAGGTCAGAAGAGAGTCTCGGATTCCCCTGGAACTGGAGTTCTCCTGGAATTGGAGTTTCAGACGGTTCTCGGCCGCCATGTGGGTGCTGGGATCGAACCCGGGTCCTCTGTAAGAACGGTCGGCGCTCTTAACCGCTAGGCCATCTCTCCAGTCCCGATGATGCTTTCTTAAAGGTGGTCTCAGTAAGCCCTAGGCTTCTTCTCTGGTCTATATTCAGCCTCTTACTCAAGACTCAACCTGGGCTGACTCTGAACCTCACCACATGGCGGTAGTGCCACAGCCTCCTGAATACAGGAGTCACAGGTGAGGTGTGCACCATCACACCTAGCTCACACTCAAGAGTTTTGAATGCAGTACCACTGATATGACTCTTCGGTTTAGCTCTTCAGCTAGACCTTTCACTGAGCTTCAGACTTGCATACCAGTCTACTCAATATCTCCAACAGCTAACATGTAGCAGCTCAGTTTCAGCATACCTAAAACTGAACTGCTTCTCTTGCAATCTTATCCATCTCAATTAATAACCACTCCAATCTTCTAGCTGCTCAATTCACAGAACTGGGATTGTTATATCCTCCTCCTTCCTGTATATGCTCCACATCTGATCCCTCTGGATACTGCTTTCAAATCTCAGAATCTCACCATTCCTCATCTACTTCTACCCTAGACCAGCCACTTTAAAAATTTATTTATTAAAAAAAAAAAAAAAAAAAAAAAAAAAAATGGCCTAGCGGTTAAGAGCGCCGAACGCTCTTGCAGAGGACCCGGGTTCGATCCCCAGCACCCACATGGCGGCTGAGAACCGTCTGTGACTCCAGTTCCAGGAGAACTCCAGTTCCAGGGGAATCCGAGACCCTCTTCTGACCTCCGCGGCATCGCACGACACGGGTGCGCAGACCTGCATGCAGACAATACATTCATACACATAAAAATAAATAAAATAAAATAAAATAAAAAATTTAAAAAAAAAATAAATTAAGCAAAAAAGACAATAAATAAATTAATTAATTAATTAATTAAGTATGGTGAGTGTGGTGGCTCACACCTTTAATCCCAGCATGCAGAAGGAGCTGGACCTCTGTGAGTTCAAGGCCAGCCTGGTCTACATAGTGAGTTTCAGACCAGCTGGGGCTATAGGGAGACCCTGTCTAAAAAAATAAAAAATAAAAAAATCACTTAAGTACAGTATCTTATTGAAAAATACTTAACAAATTTCATCAAAATTAAAACCTACTCTGTGTTGGGTATGGTGGCTTATGCCTTCAATCCCAGCATTTGGGAGGCAGAGGCAGGCAGGTCTCTGTGAGATCAAGGCCAGCATGGTCTACATAGCAAGTTCCAGGCCAGCTGGGGCTTCAGGAAGATCCTGTCTCAAAACAAACCAAAAACTTGCTCTGTGAAAAATCTTGTGAAGAGGATAAAAACAAAATATTTACAAACCATATAAACTATAGCCAGAATATATAACTCTCGTTCTGTACCGGGCGTGGTGGCGCACGCCTTTAATCCTAGCACTTGGGAGGCAGAGGCAGGCGGATCTCTGTGAGTTCAAGGCCAGCCTGGTCTACACAGTGAGCTCCAGGCCAGCTGGGACTAAAGGGAGACCCTGTCTCAAAAAAAGACCAAAAAAAAAAAACAACTCTCAAAACGTAACACTAGGACAGAGGATGCAGCTCAGTAGTGGAGCACGTGTCTAGCATACACAAAATCCTGGGTTCAATTCTTTTTTTTTTTTTTTGTCCAGCTGGCCTGGAACTCACTCTGTAGACCAGGCTGGCCTTGAACTCACAGAGATCTGCCGGCCTCTGCCTCCCGAGAGCTGGGATTAAAGGAGTGCACCACCACACCTGGCCTAGGTTCAATTCTTGGAACAAGAGAAAAAATAAGTGAAAAATAACCCAATTTTAAAATGGGCAAAAGACATAAATAGACATAGACAACTCTCTAAAGTTGACAAACAGCAAATAAGGACATAGACACTCACGAATGTCTGCCATTAGGAAAATGCATATCTAAACCACAATGAGCTATTACTATACACTTAACCGAATGGCTAAAATAAAAAATAAATAGTGAGGAGGGCTGGGATTGTAGTTCAGTTACTAGAGTGCTTGCCTACCATGCAGTTATACAAGGAGCCAGGCGCATGCCTGTAATCCTAGCACTTGGGAGGCAGACAGGCAGATATCTGAGTGTGAGACCAGCCTTGTCTAAACAGCAAGTTCCAGGCAAACCAGGGATACATACTAAAACCCATCTCAAAAAAATAAATAAAAAGTATATGCATATATATATATATATATGTATATATGCACACACATACACACACAAACACACATACACACACATACACACACAAACACACACACACACACACAAAGCTAGCAAGATTGCTCAGGTAAAGGCCAAGCCTGACAACCTGAGTTCGAGTCTCAGGATTCACATGGTAAATAGAAGGAAAAAAAATCAGCTCCCGAAAGTTTTCCTCTGACCTCCACATGAACACATGTGCACTAGTATACACACAAGCACACAATTTAAATAAATGTAGTAAAAAAATTACACAAGCATTTATAGTAGTTTTATTCGCAACAGTCAAAAATTGGAAATAAGGGAGGCAGAGGCAGGAGGATCTTTCTGAGATCAAGGCCAGCCTGGTCTACATAGCAAGTTCCAGACCAGCTGAGGCTACAGTATATACACACATACACACACACATTTATTTTGTGTAGGGGAGGGAGATGCATGTGTGCCTTGGAGATCAGACAACCTGAGGGAGTTGGCTGTCTCTTTGCCCCATGTATGTTCATTCTAGTGATCAAATTTACTAGGCAACAAGTGCCTTTACACTCTGAGCATCTCACTGACCCAAAATATTCTTAATTTTTTCATTTTATTTTATTTATTTCTGTATGTGTATGAATGTACTGTCTGCATACAGGTCTGTGCACCTATGTTGTGCAATGCCGCAGAGGTCAGAAGAGGGTGTCGGATTCCCCTGGAACTGGACTTCTGGAATTGGAGTTTCGGACGGTTCTTGGCCTCCATGTGGGTGCTGGGGATCGAACCCGGGTCCTCTGTAAGAGCGGTTGGCGCTCTTAACCGCTAGGCCACCTCTCCAGCCCTCTTAATTTTTTTAAAACTGATTTTTACATATTTTTCATGTGGGAATTGAATTTACAGCCCTATGTATGTTGTGTTAGGCAAACTCTCTACTCATGAGCAACACTGGAAGTCCCCATAAAACATATTTAAATGTAAATATAGACTCATATTCTATTGTAAGAAATCATACAGAGAGCTGAGTGTGGTAGCACAAGCCTGTAATCTTAGCACTTGGAAGACTGAGGCAGGAGGATCACTGTAAGTTTGAGGCCAGCTTGACTACGTGATGAGTTCAAGACTAGCCTAGCTTACATATTGAAACCATCTTTAAAAAAAAAAAAAAAAACTAAAATAAAGTTAGGCATGGTGGTGCATACCTTTAATCCCAGCATAGCGTTCTAGGCCAGCTGGGACTACAAGGAAACCCTGTCTCAAAAAGATAAATAAATAAATAAATAAATAAATAAATAAATAAATAAATAAATAAATAAGAAAGAACAGAACAAAACAAAACAAAACAAAACTCAAAAAAACAGAAAGAATACAGAGAGATCCTGCC
This sequence comes from Rhizomys pruinosus, assembly GCA_009823505.1. Taxonomy (NCBI): domain Eukaryota; kingdom Metazoa; phylum Chordata; class Mammalia; order Rodentia; family Spalacidae; genus Rhizomys; species Rhizomys pruinosus. The sequence continues at coordinate 1,266,795 of VZQC01005527.1, forward strand.
TGTTCTTTGTCCAGATCTCCTAGTGGTAGCATTTTGCAAACCTATAATATAATATCACAACTAGAATACTGATATTGATGAAATCCCACAGGATTCATTTAGATTTCCTGTTTTGTTATGGGCGGATATATTGTGCTTTAGTGTGTAACCACTTGTGTGGATTTGTGTATCCACCACTACAGTCAGGAGACTGAACAGTTCTGGTACTGCAAGGATGTTTGATTTTGGCTGCCCTCTGCAGCCAAACTTCCTGCTGCAGTATTCAAACCTTGCAATCATAAGTCCATGTTACATATAAACATGGGATTGGCTTTTTTTTTCTATCAGCATAACTCTTGGGAGGTCTATCGAAGTCTTTCCGTGCATCAGTTTCTTCATTACTGTTTCTGAGTAGGCTTTCATAGAACATCAGATATACAACTGTTCAGAGTCTGCAGTTTACCTTATTTCCAAGAGGGTTTTTTTTGTCTTTTTTTTTAATTTTTATTTATTTTTTATGTGTATGAATGTACTGTCTGCATGTAGGTTTGTGCACCCGTGTCATGCAATGCCGCAGAGGTCATAAGAGGGCATCAGATTCCTCTGGAACTGGAGCTAAAGACAGTTCTCAGCCGCCATGTGGGTGTTGGGGATCGAACCCGGGTCCTCTGCAAGAGCAGTTGGCGCTCTTAACCGCTAGGCCATCTCTCCAGCCCCTTTTTGTCTTTCTATATACTTAAATATTTGACAGGAAAATATAAATATGTACATTCTTTCCACTTTATTCTTTACGACATTCCCTACATAGGAACATCAGTTCATCTTATTAGAACACTAGATAAAATAGGAAGATTTCTTCAGAATGTTATGATATAGAAGGAATTTCTCAGGTAGACAGATCTTTTCAAAAAACCTCCATTAATAAAAGTTTTTATGGGTATGTATGATTGTGCATATGTGAGTATGCGAGAGTGCATATGTGCATATATGCGTGTGTGTTTTGAAGAACTTCCAATCTTTTGGAATCCACAATCCTCGAATCCTTTCTGGATAAACTGCATTCCCACATGCAGTTTTCTATCTAGAAAGTTCTTCCTCTCACATTGCAGCCTGTCCTCAGACAGTCGACTATGACTAATAAATTTGCATTTATTGGTTAGACTGGATTCCTCAAAGAAGTGTTTCTCTAGTCCCCAGACTGGGTTTCTTGTCTTTTATTTTTCCTCTTTGTAATGATCATAATTGTAACTAAGGACTGACAGAAAAACTGGGTCTCCACTACCAATTCTAAGCTCCCTGATAACAAAGCCCCTATGACATGCATGCCACGATGCCTGCACATTTACTGAACATGACCATAAGATGTTTTTACAGAAAGAAGAGCAAAAATAACACACTGATTCAAAAAAGGAAAAGAAACATGAAACTTAACTTCCCAAACACTGTTGTTGGGTTTACAATGGGGTATGCACACTTCCTATCCCCACCATGCAAACCAGAATGTGAGCCATGGAAATACAGATGAGCCAGGCACATAAGTATTCTTTAAATTCGTGATAAACGTCAATGTCTCAAAAGCAAAGCAAGATAACACAGACAAGTGGCACCAGACATGGTGGCTCACTCCTGTAGTCTCAGCAACTGAGAGGCTGAGACAGGAGGATCACCAGGACCCAGGGCCAGCCGGAACGACATAGTGAGTTCCAGAACAACCCGGGCTACAAAGTGATACTCTATCTTTAAAATTAAACAAATAAAACCATAGTTGAGTGAAGCAGCTGGATGTAGGAAGAAGCACCATGACAATGACAAAGAACCACTGGCCACACTGTCCATCCAACGAAAACAATGAGCTGTAGGGAATACGGCAGCCTTCGCCCTTCCATACCTCATCTACACAGAGGCTGGCCCAGAGGCTACTCACAGCCCCACTCAACTGTTACTACTATGGACTAGTAATACCAAAAGCCAGAAATTCAAGTTTTATGAAAAATGACTGCATTTTTAAACTCAATCCACGCCTTCTAACATATTTTACTACGTATGGGTCAAATAAACCCATCTACTGGAAGACTATTTGCACTGTTCTAAAGCATTCATTTTCATTTCATGTGGGATAAATTTAAGTCCAAATACATTATAAAATACACCAGAAAAAAGTACTTTTTATGATAAAGCAAAAACTTTAGCCATCTCTAGACAACTAATATCCTTGCCTCTTGTCTCCCCACTTTACCCCAACACCCAGTCCCAAAGCTGTTTGTGTTCTCTGACCTCACAAGAACTGGGGCAGAAGACGGAAAACACTGTAGAGCAAGAAAAGAGAAGCACACAGCCAGGCATGGTGGCGCACGCAGGAGGCGGAGGCGGAGGCGGAGGCGGAGGCGGAGGCGGAGGGGGAGGTGGAGGTGGAGGCAGAGGCAGAGGCAGAGGCAGAGGCAGAGGCAGGCAGATCTCTGTGAGTTCAAGGCCAGCCTGGTCTACATAGTGAGCTCCAGGCCAGCTAGGACTAAAGGGAGACCCTGTCTCAAAAAGACAAAGAAAAAAGAAAGAAAAGAAAGGAGAAGCAGGAGTTGGCAGGAATAACTCTCCCACGAATGTACCCAAGCAAGTTCTCTATCTTCTCCAGCTTCCCTCTGTGTAATGGGAATAATGTTCTTATTGCACAACTGTTTTAAGGATAGAATTAAATGAGATTACATCAAATATCAGTATCAGGCCTAACACAGAAGATGAACTCAAAAAATAGACTGTCAATATACATAAGCCACAGTTGAAACTGAATACAGTTTAGGATATAGATTACCATCTGATTATTATAATTACACAAAACTATTATCTCCACAAGAGATCCCAGGTCTCAGTCCTAAAATAATACTATCTACATAATCTTCAAGTCCCATTCCCTAATTCACACAATAATAATTAATCTCTTTATCTTTAGAATCAGGCAACTGGTAAAGAGAAGAGTTGCTCTATTAATAAATTTAAATCAATTCCTTCAAACTCTAGTATACCTGCTTGTCCTGTTTGGCTGAGGTAACTGTTCTATGACCTGACTGACGGAACCACATGTCTGCAAATCAGAAGAATCCACAGGGTCTGAAAAAAAAAAAAAAAAAAAACAATTGGACATTAGCACAAAAGGCACTGCCACCAAACTTTAAAATATTTTATTATTTTTATTTTGTAAGTGCAATGCCTGCATGCAAGAGCAATGCCCACAGAGGTCAGAAGAGGGCATCAGATTTCCCCGGAACTGGAATTATGGGTGCTGGGAATAGAACCCAGGTTCTTCCTCTGCAAGAGCTCTTAACCACTGAGCAATCTTGCCAGCCCCATGCCACCAAACTTTAGTGCAGATTCAAGAATACAGGCAACACCAATCTAATCTGACACATTAGAACATCATGAATTTTTGAATGCTTACTACACCCCAGATACTGCAGTAGGCTTCCTTACATATATTCATCACATCATCAAATTCACCTGCTGTAACAACAGTACCTTAAAAAAATGCAGTGGGGAGTGTTTGCTTTGTACTGCTCACCTGCAGGTTTGTCTTCTCTCAAATGTTCATTGACCCCACTACCACTGTCTCCTTGCACATCTGAGGCTGTTTGTTCAGGATTAGATGCAATATCCTAGAAAATACACATATAGAATATTCTCACAGTACACGAAATAGTTCAAAATGAGACATTTTGTGTACATCAACACATGGACTTTATTTTTCCCAATCTGTCCAAAAAGATAGTGATCTCCTAAATACTTAAGTTTTCTGGTTAGTCTGGATTAAGTAGAGAAAAAATAAAAACCCAACTGTGTTCAATCACTTTCAATCAAGGTATCACTCACCAACACAGGGTTGTCTTTGTGCATCTGTAAATTAGGAAGGTGTCTAGAAAGCATACTGAAGTGAGAACCAGAATCATCTTCCAGAATTTGGCTTTCAGGCTGAGAATCTTCAATTATCAGGCAAGGAGTATCTTGCTGAGAGAAATCTGAATCCAAATGACTTCCAGTAGGGTCCATCTGCTCCCCTGGAATGGAATAACAAAAGATCAGTCTGAAGAGTAACACTATAGGCCTTCCCCACACAATCTGAGCCTAATAATGGAGCGGAAGTGTAAGAGCTGGGAAGGGGACCAGTCGAGGCTCCTCCAAGTAAGAGGTATTTGCAATCGTTGGAGTACTTTTCAGTGCAACCTTCCAGCCCCGCGTTCCTCCGATATTTACTAGAAGCCTGCGAAGCCTCCCCCCTCCCTCCTTTCTCTGCACCTTCCCGCAGACACCCTTTCCCTCCTTCCTAACCTCTTCTCCCCGCCCCTTTTTCCATCCCCCTACAACTCTCCCCACGTCCTTCGCCGGCCCTGGAGCCCCAAGAAGGCCGCTGGGCGTCGCGGCTCTCGAGAAGCACCACGGCCCTGCGGCCCTCGCGACCACCCGGCCGCGGCGGCCTCCCCACCCCCTCCTCAGGCCCTCCAACCCCGTCCCTGTCGCCGCCGCCATGCTTGCCACCCCGCCCCCTCCGGGCAGCCAGCCCTGCAGGACCCACAGCCGAGCCTCCACAGCCAGATCGGGTTGGTTCGGTCCCAGCGGTACCTGGCATCCCTACGGGAGGCCCTCCGCACTGGAACTAGAAGTCTCTGCACGGTCCCCTGGCCCCTCCAGGTCGATCCCTAAGTCTCCACTGTCGCCACCGCTGCCACCGGCCGCGAACTCCCCTTTTCCCGTCACGTCACTCAGGTCGGACCGCCCATTCGCTGCTGCTGCCCGTCACTCAAGAGTTCCTGTAGATGATAGGCGACTGAGGCAGAGTGCCCGCCCCCGCGCAAGAAAAAGGACTACGGCGGCGCGTTTCCATGGCAGCATGGAAGGTCCAGGCCCTCCCCCTAAAACAACCAGAATGACAGTATCCTGGAACCGAAGGGACCTTGAGAGGGCATGAAATAGAGTCCCCTGCCTCCAGGAGGACCGTATTCCCACGACTCGGACAGCCGAGAGCCTCGACCTACCTTCCGTCGTTCCCTGCGGTTAAGGCCCTTCGCTGCCTTCCATGGAAAAGGAGTTCCCAGCTTCCCTAGAAAGGGCAAAGAGGAGGATCGACGCTAGCTAGTACTTAAGGAGATGGAAGAGAGGACTCCGGGTTCTGCCAGTGTCAGTCAGGATCCCGTTTGTGGGCCTCTCCCTGAGTTCAAAGGGCCTCAGTTTTCATACTTCATGTCTCTACCACTGTTTTCTGTTTTGTTGCGGTTTTGTCGTTGTTTTACTGGATCTGAAGGCCTCAATAAATCTTATTGTTCTCACTCCCTTTCCGGCCTGGAGGGAAGGAAGGTATTTCAGGCTTCTTGTTTGTGTATCTTTTCCCTTATTTTATGGGACTGCAGCAGCTCCAGACGTTTTGCGACTCCCGTTGAAAGAACTGAGCATTGTGATTCTCAAACTAGTGGCAAAGAGAACTGCTGTCGTCCCTATTAACCTAGAGACCTAAAAGATCCAAGCCCTGAGATTTAATTATCCTAATTATGGTGTCAGGGTCTTATAAAGGGTGTGGCAGCTGTGACAGCTATTAATGAACTGGACCCGTGAGACATATGTGTTTTTGGTTGTTTTAATTTAAATAGTGGTTGGATCTGGACTAGAATTCTAACCAAGCAGTTGTCAATAGGGAAAGCACCTAGCACAAGGCCAAGTATATACATAGTAGGCATTAAATAGGAGTTCATTTTCTCTGCTCCAGACTCAAGAATTATTTACGCACAGCCCAACCATGATTCTCTACTATAAATGCCCCGTTCAGCACTTGAAATAATCTAAGCTGAAGAGAAGCATCTACCAGCCAGTTTTCTCCCTGTTGCTATAAATTACAGTGAACATGTTTTTCTAAACCAAAAATCAAAACATGTTGTCTGACTATATATTACTTATGGGAACAAAAGGGCTGGCTCAAATGAAATTGTCCTGAAAAAAATCTAGACTTAAGAGTTCTAGAATTTTAAGAGTTCTAGTTTCACTACTGGAGCAAAAATGGAATCAGAGACACAATTTATAATCTTAAAATAATTTATAATTGACTCCAATCTTTCTCCACTCCTGATGCTACAAAATATCAGAGACTAAATCAGCATAAAAAGACCAGGTCAGATGTTTGGGTACAAAGTAAATCCATCTGCTCAATTTGAGAGGGCTCAAACAACTAGGTCTTGCAATAGGCAAACCATGGCACGTGTTCCCACAAAAAATCCCCTACAGTCACCATCTTTCAGCTCTTCTCCAACTTGATGTCACATTTCCCCTTCCCCAATTGATAATTTGATTTAAAAACTTGCATGTTTGTCAAAACTCATAAAAAAAATTTTCAGTAAATTAAAATTCAATAACCATGACTAAAATTAAGTAAATAACCCTGAACTATTCCCATTACTAAATAAACCAAGAGGGGTTTTATTGTTTCACTCTTTAAATACTGTGAGAAAATTGTGAATTCCTGTTAGGCAATGTAGCAATTACATTAATCATTAAGTTATCCAGAAAGATCAGAAAATATAGGCAGGATAGTTACCCACTGAGGCTATGACTAAACCTAGGTGAGTTAAAAACCTTTCTAGGCTCCTAAACTGCAAAGGAGCATCAGAACATGTATTTACACTACATCTATTTATCTAAGCTACCCCATACAGAGAGAAACCTAATCTACCTCTAATGTCCTCCCAGGAAAGAAAATCTCATCAAACCCGATGTTAATTTGCTTCAAAGTTTAACACTCCTCATTGTCAGAATTTTTTTCTTCTAATTATCTCATCTAAATCCTCTCTTCTGGAACCTAAAACCATTTCCTTTTATTTTATTTGTAACTAGTATCTTTAAAGACTAGAGAGACTCTCAAGTTGTGATCATCCCATTGAGTCCTACAATTCCATAATAAATTTCAACCAGTCAAAAAACAAATGCAACTGTCTTTAACAGTCTTTTTTAAAATTATACTCATTTATCGTGTGTGCATGTGTATATATGGGGGCATGCCTGTGCCATGTGTAGATCAAAAGACAATTTATGGAGTTTGGTTCTTTCCTGTCATCATGTAGGTCCCAAAGATGGAACTCAGGGTCAACAGTCAGGTTTGACAACAAATACCTACCTGAACCTGAGATTCAGGGCATCTCAACAGCTCTCAATCATTTCTTTGAGATTTTATCGATGACTTCTCTAAACAAAAGAACTCCTGCCAGTTTAACCTTCCCTCACCAAGCTTTAAAGGTGCTTTATGGTTTTCCATTGGAAACTCATAGTTTTGAACCTCTGTAGCAGAGAACTCTATTGAGAATCTGGCAAGTACTTAACAACAGGAGCACAATTATACATCCCTTTTAAGCTACAAGAGTAAAGTATTACAAGATGATTGTAATCAATTCATAATTGATTCTGACCCTAGGCTGCCCTCTGTTGTGCTTGAGCCTACAAAATCATGTCCAGTCATATACCAATGTTATAATAACATGTATTATTACATTTTTACTGTGTGGCAGATAATGTGCTGTTTTACATAATCTCACCTAAAAACAGGATTAGAGATGAGCAAACCAAAGTTTAAAGAAATGGAAAAAATTTGTACAATGTCGGGACTGGAGAGATGGCCTAGCAATTAAGAGCGCCGACTGCTCTTGCAGAGGACCCGGGTTCCATCCCCAGCACCCACATGGTGGCTGAGAATGGTCTGTAACTCCAATTCCAGGATAACTCCAGTTCCAGGGGAATCTGACACCCTCTTCTGACCTCCGCAGCATTGCACGACATGGGTGCACAAACCTACGTGCAGACAGTACATTCATACACATAAATAAAATTTTTTTTTTTTTCTTTTTGAGACAGGGTCTCCCTGTAGCCCCAGCTATCCTGGAACTCACTCTGTAGACCAGGCTGGCCTTGAACTCACAAAGATCCACCTGCCGCTGCCTCCCGAGTGCTAGGATTAAAGGCATGGGCCACCACGCCCAGCAAATAAATAAAATTTTTAAAAAAGTAAAAAAAAATTGACAATGTCTTCCAATAAGAGTCAAAATTTGAACCCAGTCTGTATAGCTATAAAGGTTTTGTATATTCACAACTGAGGAAGAGCAGTGACAAATTGCAGAAGTTAACGTACAGCTTTTGTTTTGTTTCAGAATATATTTTCATAATACTATAGATGTTTCTAGTGTTCTAGAAATTTATACTTAAAATAATGTCACAAAAACATGAGAAACTGTTCACATATATAGGTATATGAACAGCCCCACATACACACACACACACACACATATATATATGTGTGTATATATATATATATATATATATATATATATATGACAGGCAAAAGAGGGCAGGTGCACAGGGCTGATGGCCCTGTAGCTTCGAGACTGATGATCCCATGGCCAAACACGCAGCTGTGGGGCTGACAGTTCCACAACCAAGCACAGGAAGTAACAGCCCTTGAAACACAGCAGGTGGTGCAAATCCATGAAAATCATTTTTTTCTATGTAACTGGAAGCTTATATAGGTTTGGGAGGCAGGCAGCTGCTATATTGTGTGACATCACCTCCCAGTAGCCAATCTTAGCCCTCCACACCATCAAGCGTCATGTCAGCTCATGGGGCATATTCAGAAAAGAGGCGTGCTGACAAGCAAGTGGGCTCCTGACTTCTGAGTGCATGCTAGCTGAAAACAGGGCGTGCCCTGCACCCCTTGCTCTTCCCAGTGTGCTAAGCAGATTGGTACCTTGCACATGCTCAAGATACATCTGAGTCCAGGATTGCTGTCCCACATATGTATATATGCGTGTGTGTGTGTGTGTGTGTGTGTGTGTGTGTGTGTGGTATATAGGAGTGCATGTGGCAAACAGAGGACAAGTTCCTAGAGTTGATTCTCTTTTTCTTTTTTTTTTTTGTCTTTTCGAGACAGGGTCTCCCTGTAGCCCCAGATGTCCTGGAACTCCGTCTATAGACCAAGCTGGCCTTGAACTCACAGAGATCTGCCTACCTCTGCCTCCCAAGTGCTGGGATTAATGGCCTGCGCCACCACACCTGGTCTAATTCTCTTCTACATTTACATGGGTTTGGGGGAATCAAACTCAGGTTGCAGACTTGTGCAGGAAGCACCTTAACCTGCTGAGCCATATCACCAGCCCTCCTTTGGCAATTTTCCTCAGTAAACTTTTTTTGTAAGTTATTGAATTTTTTATATATTTCGTACAGAACATCTTAATCATCTTTATACTCCCTCCCCCACTGGCACCCTCCCATAGCCCCTGCCATTGTAATTTACGCATTATGTCCTTTGTGTTAAAGTCTGTTGAGTCGAGTTAGTGTCCCCAGACGTCCCTCAGTGCAGGTTCATTCACTGAGGTCTACTCACCCTTTCTAGAGTCCCTCCCTAAAGAAGATCAGCTCTTCCTCACCCAGCAGTAATCAGCTGCCAACAGATCTTTGGCTAAGATTGGAATCTGCTGCCCATTTCCAAAGTTTTGTGCTGGGTTTTGTCTGTTTGTGCTGACACCACTGCTGGGTTCATGAGGCCCCGGAGCCTGTAGGACTCTATTTCCATATGGTCCTCCACCTCCTCCCTGGCTCTTACGGTCTTTGTGCCCCCTCTTCTGAAATGGTCTCTGAGCCCTGGGTGGGTGGAGTTTAATATAGGAATCCTGTCCAGGAACCCACACTTTGGCCATTTGTGTCCTTTTGTGTTCATGGCCCTTTGTTGCATGAGGGAGCTTCATTGATGACAGCTGAGAGATGCATTAGAGTTCTACCTCTTTTTCCACTATGTCCTGTGAGCCTTACACGTAGAGGTTGCATTGTAGTTGTGTCATTTACGCTTGGGCAATTCATAGACAATCTCTGTGTCTGACCAGTTGTGGAACTATGTAATTATCTCTATCTCTTGCAAAAGAAGCTTCTTTGGGGGCTGGAGAGATGGCCTAGTGGTTAAGAGTGCCGACTGCTCTTGCAAAGGACCCGGGTTTGGTCCCCAGCACCCACATGGTGGCCGAAAGCCATCTTTAACTCCAGTTCCAGGGGAATCTGATGCCCTCTTCTGACCTCCATGGCATTGCACGACACATGTGCACAAACCTACATGCAGACAGTACATTCATACACACAAATAAATGGCTAAAATAAAATTTTAAAAAAGAAGTTTCTTTTTTAAACTTTTTAGAAGTGGTGTTCTAGTTTGCTTCTCCATTGCTGTGACAAAACACTCTGACCAATACCAACTTGAGAGGAAAGGGTTTATTTAGCTTATATCTCCCAGGTACAGTTCATCACTTAGGGAGCCCAAGGTAGGAACTCAGGGCAGGAACCTGGAGGCAGGAGCTGAAGCACAGGCCATGAAGGAATGCTGCTTACTGGCTTGCTCCCCTGGCTCATGCTCAGCCTGCCTTTTATGCAGTACACAACAACCTGCCCAGGGTGGCACCACTCATTGTGGGCTGTGCCCTCTCACACAGCTTGAAAATCAAGACAATACTCCACAGATATGGCCACAGGCCAATCCAATGGAGCCAATTCCCCAGTTGGGGCTCCCTCAACCCAGGTGTGTCAAGACACTAAAGCTATGCAGCACAATTGACCCCTTGTCAACTTGACACACAAAACACATCACTATTAAACCAACACCTTTCCAGTTCTTATCACCAAAGTATGATATTAACATTAGTCACACCCTAAGACAGTACAACCTTAAAAGTCCCACAGTCCTTAAAATGTCCAAACGCTTAAAAATTCACAGTCTATTAAAAGTCTTATAACTGTGGGCTGCTGTAAAATCCAAAACAAGTACTGTCTTATTTCAAAGGGAAGAATCAGGCACTCTCAAACAAATCCCAAGCCCAGCAAGTAGCTCAAGGCTGGACACCTGGGACTGACTCACAATATTCTGGGCTCTGAAGGGTTTCGGCAGCTCCCTGTCTCTGACTCTGCCATCTGTGAAACACACAGCTCATCTTGGAGGCATAGACCAACCCAATTCCACACCTGCTGCTGCTCTTGGTGGTCATCCCACGGTCCTGGCATCTCCAAAAAGCTGGAGTAGCCACTGAAACTGAGGCAGCACCTTCACCAATGGTCTCTTCTGACCTCTCCTGGTGCAAAGCCTCAGCTTCTCTCCATGGTCCCTGCAATCCTGAGGTTTTCATTGCAACTGAGGTGCACTTCCACCAATGGTCTTTTCTGACCTCTCACAGTGCCAAGCCTTGGCTGCTCTCTGTGACCCCCTCAAATTTCAACACCAGAACCATATAGGAGACTCTTAAACACTACCAAGTCCTGCTTCTGGCTTGACATGGAAGCTCAGGCCCCTTTTGGAACATAGCTTCTGTGTGCTGACCCTGAAGAAATTCTTCCCAGATTTCACCACAGTGATGCTGGTCTCTTGTTACTTACAGCTGATTTTTCACCCCCAGCTAATCAGCCTCAATTGTGCCAGTAAAACAAAGATTTCACTTCAGGTTCTGGTCTCTTGTTACTTACAGCTGATTGTTCAGCCCCAGCTGACCAGAACCCACAGATTAAACAATCCTGATGATCTCTGCTTCCCTTTGAAACTAGAAACTCCACAAGCAAGGCCTCCATCTTCTACAACTCTTTCAGCAAAACTGTTCCAAGTTCCACAGCAATGATCTTTAGGCATTCAATGAGTTTTCTAGCCAAAAGTTCCAAATGCTTCCACAATCCTTCCCCAAAACACCAAGGTTGGGTCTGTCACAGCAATAGCCCACTCTCTGATACTAATTTCTGTTCTAGTTTGTCCTCCATTGCTGTGACAAAACACTCTGACCGACACCAACTTGGGGAGGAAAGGGTTTATTCAGCTTACATCTCCTGGTTCATCACTCAGGAAGCCCAAGGCAGGATCTCAGGGCAGGAACCTGGAGGCAGGAGCTGAAGCACAGGCCATGGAGGAATGCTGTTCACTGGCTTGCTCCCCTGGCTCATGGCCAGCCTGTCTTCTTATGCAGTACACAACAACCTGCCCAGGGTGGCACCACTCATTGTGGGCTGGGCCCTCCCACACAGCTTGACAATCCAGACAATACTCCACAGATATGGCCACAGGCCAATCCAATGGAGCCAATTCCCCAGTTGAGGCTCCCTCAACCCAGGTGTGTCAAGTTGACACTAAAGCTATCCAGCACACATGGAAATGTAAAGAGATACAAATAAGTTTGTAGATCTGGAAACGCAAAAGTTAAAACTTTAGGAAGATGGTTAAAAGCATTAGTGTGGAAAAGAAAGAGGCAATTAATCCTGAAATATTGTCNGACAGGCTCTTCCTGTAGCCCCAGCTGTCCTGGAACTCACTCTGTAGACCAGGCTGGCCTTGAACTCACAGAGATCTGCCCTGCCTCTGCCTCCCAAGTGCTAGGATTAAAGGTGTGAGCCACCATGTCCAGGCAGCCTGCCTTCTTATACAATACACAACAACCTGCCCAGGAGTTGTGTATTATATAATACACAGTGGGCTGGTCTCTCCCACATCACTCAACAATCAAGAAAATACTCCACAGACATGGCCACAGGCCAGTCCAATGGAGGAAATTCCACAATTGAGGCTCCCTCCACCCAGGTATATGAAGACACTAAAGCTATCTAACACAAGTAGTGACTGGCATACGTGTTTGTAAATATAAGGATCCATATTTTGCACATTGTAAGGAATTATGTTTGTCTAGGGATGTGAAAGCCTTGGGGTTTTCTCAAAGATCTATGACCTCTCCAGCTATATGTATTTGGCTGTGTTAATAGTGCCACGCATGAGTTTCCTACCATTTAGTGGGCTTTAAGTTAAATTAAGTAGCTGTTGATTATCCCCAAGATAAAACTGCCCCAATACAGTTTGCTATGCTGGTCATTGATGTGGTTATTAGGCCTTAAAGCTAGGGACATGGAAAGGAACCAGGGAGGTACAGGAAAAGAAGGAACCTCAGAGAACAGTAGGAGACAGGTGTTACTAGGGGACAAATGGGTAAAATGGAGGTATTTAAATGAGAGGGGGAGAGGAAGGGTTACACAAGGAACTATGGATGTAGTGGAGAGGAGAAGAAGGAACTCAAAGGATGGGGATTATAGGAGACAGGTAGTATGTGTCAGGGGAGAAATGGGGATACTTTAACTAGGGAGGGTAAGGAGGGAGGGGTACACAGGGAGAGGAGAAATAAATAATGCCTAGCTAGTATAAAAACCAGAGGGAATCATATTAGTCTAAACCTACTGCAAATTACATGTATAGTATCTCTACATGAGTCCATGTGTATAGAGCTGAAGGTTTTGTAAGAAACAGTGCCAGATTGCAGAAACCTCCCTTTGAGTTATTGGCCAGGTAGTTCAAGAGACTCACAAAATTACACAGGCTTTTGCCACGGCCCTTAATTGCCTCCCAGAACATGAAGGACTGAAGAGAAGACGTACTTTCAAAATAGAATTTGGAGCAATGGAGCTGGAAGTGACCTGTCAGCAACCTCCCCTGAGGCTAGCTAGCTCTCAGTTTTGGAGAGCACGACCCAAGCTGCTATGCTAAGGAAGAACATCACTCAATGGTTTTCAGTAAACTCTTTTTTTTTTTTTTTTTTTGTCTTTTTTGAGACAGGGTCTCCCTTTAGTCCCAGCTGGCCTGGAGCTTACCATGTAGACCAGGCTGGCCTTGAATTCACAGAGATCTGCCTGCCTCTGCCTCCCGAGTGCTGGGATTAAAGGCGTGCACCACCACGCCCGGGTTTTTTGGTCTTTTTGAGACAGGGTCTCTCTGTAGCACCAGCTGACCTGGAACTCAATATGGAAACCAGGTTGGACTGGAATTCACAGAGATCCACATGCCTCTGCCTCCCGAGTGCTGTTTAGTAAACTTTTTATTTTGGAAAAAAAAAAAATTCACGTAAGGGCCAGAAAGATGGTTCTGTGCTTAACAGGACAGGTTCCAAGAGAACTGGGCTAATTTCCCAGCACACACACGATGGCTAACAACTATCAGTACCTCCAGTTCCAGGAGATTGGATGCCTTCATCTGGCATCCGTAGGCACTGTATGCACATAATGCACATACATACATTCAGTCAAAACATTTGCACACATAAAATAAAAAGTATTTTTTTAAAGCCCAACATGGTGGCGCATTCCTTTAATCCCAGCACTTAGGAGGCAGAGGCAGGTGGTTATCTGTAAGTTCAAGGCCAGCCTGGTCTACATAGTGAGTTCAGGACCAGCTGAGACTACAGGGAGGCCCAGTCTATAAACAAACAAACAAACATTAAATAAATAAATAAATACATAAATAAAATATTATTTATTTTGTCTTTTACAGGGTCTCCCTTTAGTCCCAGCTGGCTTGGAGCTCACTCTGTACACCAGGCTGGCCTTGAACTCACAAAGATCTGCCTGCCTCTGCCTCCCAAGTGCTAGGATTAAAGGTATGGACCACCATGCCCGGCTTCAATATATATATTTTATTTATTTATTTATTTATTTATTTATTTATTTATTTTATCTGTATGAATGTACTGTCTGCATGCAGGTTTGTGCACCCGTGTCGTGCAAAGCCATGGAGGTCAGAAGAAGGTCTCAGATTCCCCTGGAACTGGAGTTAAAGACAGTTTTCAACCACCATGTGGGTTCTGGGAATCGAACCTGGGTCCTCTGCAAGAGCAGTTGGCGCTCTTAACCACCAAGCCATCTCTCTAGCCCCCAATATATATTTTTTAAAGAAAGAAAAAGACATGTTCCAATGAGATATAACCCCTCCACTTAGATTCACACATTCACATTTTGCCACATTTTGGTCATTTGGAGGGGGTATTTTATTTTATTATTATTTTGTTTGTTTGTTTTGAGACAGGGTTTCCCTGGAGCTCACTGACCAGGCTGGCCTTGAACTCACAGAGATCTGCCTGCCTCTGCCTCCTAAGTGCTGGGATTAAAGGCATGGACCATCCTTGCCCAGCCATTTTAATCACTTTTAAGTTTACAGTTTATATGCCAAGTATTTAACCATCGTGATCTAATTCCAGAATTTCTTCATTTCTATAAGCTAAAACTCTATCCCCATTAAACACTGACTCCCCATTCTCCTCTCCCTGAAAACTCCAGGCATCACCATTCTACTCTCTGTCTCCAAGAATTTGCGTGCTGTAAGTGCCTAATATAGGGGGATAATATATTTGGCTTCTTTCATTTAGCACCATATCATCAAGACCATTCATATTGTAGTATATGTCAGAATTTCCTTTTGGTTTTTATTGCTTTTTAAATATTTTATTACACTTACTTATTGTGTGTATGTATACATGTGTACATGTATGTGCTTGTAAGTATGGTGCATGTGTGGAGGTTCGAGGACAGCTTGCAGAAGTCAACTCCCTCCTACCATCATGTGGATCCCAGGGATCAAATCAGGTTGGCAGGCTTGGTAGGTGTTCTTATCTGCTGAGCCATCCCCCATCCTTTCTTTTCTCAAGGTCTCACATAGCCCAGGCTGACTACAAATTCGCTATGTAGTAGAGCATGGCGCTGATCCTCCTGCCTCTACCCACCAAGGGCTGAGACTATAGGTTTGTACTACCACACCGGACTTTCAAGCAGAATTTTTTTTTCTTTTTGAGACAGGGTTTCCCTGTAGCCTCAGCTGGCCTGGAACTCGCTATGTAGACCAGGCTGACCTTGAACTCATAGAGATCCTTCTGCCTCTGCCTCCTGAGTGCTGGGATTAAAGGCGTGCGCCACCCTGTCCAGCAGCCCCCAAGCAGAATTTTAACTGTGATCTTAGCTGCAGTTTTCTCCTGTCTCTTCTGTGTGTGCAAGCGTGTCTGTACATGTTCAGTGTGGATGCAGAAGGCAGAGGGCAGCCCCTGGTGCCACTCCTCCGCAGGTGCCACTTGCTTCATTGTTGTTTTTTTTAATATTTTATTATTTTTATTTTATGTGTATTTGTGTTTTGCCTGCATATAGGTAAGTGCATCCATGTTGTACAATACCCTTGGAGGTCAGAAGTAGAAGTCGGATCTCTGAAACTGGAATTACAGACAGTTGTTAACTGCCATGTGGGTGCTAGGATTCAAATCCAGGTCTTCTTCAAGAGCAGCCAGTGCTCTTGACTACTGAGCCATCTCTCCAACCCCATCACCCTGTTTGTTTGTTGTTGTTATTTTTATTTATTTACTTTTGGTCATTTTCGAGACAGGGTCTCCCTGTAGCCCCAGCTGTCCTGGAACTCGCTCTGTAGACCAGGCTGGCCTTGAACTCACAAAGATCCACCTGCCTCTGCCTCCTGAGTGCTAGGATTAAAGGCATGCGCCATCACCTTGTTTTTTGGTACAGGAACTCTCACTGCCTGAGGCCAGAAAGCCTCAGGGACCCTCCTGTCTCAGCCTCCCCAGTACCAGCTTTTTATATGGTTCTAAGGATTAATCACAAGCCTCGTACCTGCACACTCTGAGCTGCTCCCCAAGCCCCTTCCCCCTTAGCCTAAACTATGCATGACAGAATAGGCCTGTAATCATTCAAGAGCCTGAGGCAGGAGGATCAAAAATTTGAGGCCAGGCTGGGCTGTGCAGGGAGAGCCTACCTAAAAAAAAAAAAAAGTTTGAATCAAATATTTAGACTAAACAGCTGAACTGCATGAGGAGCCACTTATCTAAAAAAAAACAAAAAAACAAACAAACCAGAAAGGTAAAAACAAAAACTAATAGTATGCGGCAGCAGCAGATGCGGCAGCAGCCACAATGACTCAGCAAGCAAAGGAGCTTGCTGCCAAGCCTGAGACCTGAGTATGATCCCTGAAATATGTGTTTTCCTCCAACTTCGATACATACATGCAAGCTTATATACCCACACACACATACATAGACCCACACACAATAAGAAAGGAAGGAAGGAAGGAAGGAAGGGAGGGAGGGAAGAATGGAGGGAGGGAGGGAGGGAGGAAGAAAAAGAAAGAAAGAAAGAGAGAGAGAGAGAGAGAGAGAGAGAGANTTACCAAAGGCCACTAAAGCAATACAGCAAAATATTGGTCTCCCTGAGACAAGCAAGACTCCTCCGTCAATATCAGCTACACCTCAACAGCCTGGAGATACTGTGCAACAGTGGCAGCCAAGTGTCTATATATATCCCAAATCTATTTGGCTATTAGCTCTCTCCTTGGAGGAATAACTCACAGTGGATGCCACAAGCTTATGTCCTCTAGTGGTTAGGAGATGTTATAAGCCACAATAAGAACTTGTCACTGTTTATAGAGAAACCACAGTTTTCGGATTAGCATACCATCCAAGCATCTGTGTCTATGCTCACAGCTTAGCTTGACATAATAATTAGTGCTGCTTAAATGCCTGTACATCCAATTGCTTGTGCTTTGTTAGTATGACTAAAAAGGTATCACTGGAAAAGCTGTCAACCCATGAAGGGAAACAACCTGAACAGACTAGAGTCCAAAATGACATCTCCAGAGAAAATAGACTGTTTTCTTCTCACCTACTTGTGCCCCTTTCCCAAAGCCCAGGGAACAAATTGCGGAAGAGGAGGAGTGGTAGAATGTAAGGGCTGCGGAGAGATAGGGGTGAATCATGAGACTACAGGAATATAGTCTCTACTCCTAACTGATCAACATGCCTGTACATACAAGCTTCTCCAACTGGACTATGGGAACCTTGGGTTGTTCAAAATTTGGACATAGATACTTGCAAAATGCACCAATTACCTAATTGTATGGCAAACTGAGTAACATCAATGTTACTGCAAACAACTGTGTTATTATATTGTAGAATTCCTTAAAAATAAATAAATAAAACTTTTTTTAATTTTAATTCTTTTTAATTAAAAAAGTTTTTGCATGGCATGGTTGTGCTTGCCTTTAATATCAGCACTCAAGAGCCAGAGGCAGGCAGATCTCTGTAAGTTCAATGCTAGCCTGGTCTACATAGTGAGTTCCAGGACAGCTGGGGCTACAGGGAGACCCTGTCTCAAAAAGACTAAAAACGAAAACAAAAAGTTGTTAAAATGAGAGGCCAGGGATATAGCTTAATGGTAGGGTGCTTACCTAGCACATCTGAGGCCTTGCTCATGATCCCCAAAGCCAAAAGGCTGAGGGGTAGGGAGCAGGGAAAGGTGATGTCATTGCCATGTGAGTTTTTCTATAATATAAAGGGTTTAGAGCCAGGGAAATGGATGAGTGGTTAAAGGGCTTGCTGCACAAGAGTGGGGACCAGAGTTCAGATCAGAACCCATGTAAACAGCTGGGTGGGCATGATGGGCCTGTAATCCCAGAAGGCAGAGAAAAAGATGGCCTGAGCAAGCTGGCTAGCAAGATTAGCCATCTCTGGGTTTGCGGAGACCTGGCCTCAATAAAGTGAAAGAGCCATCGAAGATGATTCCTGATATCAACCCTGGGCCTCCATACACACATGTTGCTCAGACATGCAAACATTCAAACACACAAGGGAGAAACAGAGTGGAAAGTATTGGGGCTGGTGAGTCCGCTCAGCAGGTAAAAGTGCTTGCCCCAAAGCCTGACAACAGCTGGCCGTGGTAGCACATCCCTTTGGTCCCAGCCCTAGAGAGGCAGAGACAGGTGGATCTCTGTGAGTTCAGGCCTAGTCTACATAGTAGCAAGTTCCAGGCCACCTGGGGCTACAAGGAGAACCTGTCTCAAAAAGACCAAAAACAAAACAAAACAAAACACCCAACCAACCAAACAAAAAACCCAAAAACCTAACAAAGCAAAAAAAATACAAAAATAGTTATTTATTTAAAAAAAAAAGATCCTCATAAACCAAGTATGACAAGACTTTCCAGCTACTGAGGAGGCTGAAGCAAGAACATCAAGAGTTTGAAGCTGGCCTGGGCAACTTGCCAAGACCCTGTCTTAAAGTAAAAGTAAAACTACCACGTCTGCGGGCCTCCCTCCCGCATTTTCCTCCACTGGACTCCCGAGTCCTTCCTGGTGCCCCACCTCCTCCCACCTCTGCTCCTCTTTCCCCCTCCTCCCACTTCTGCCCCCCCAAAAAAGAAAAAAAAAAAAGTAAAACTAAAAAGCACTGGAAGCAAGGTATATTAGCACACACCTTTAATCCCAGTACTGAGAGGTAGAAGAAGGAGGATCAGAAGTTCAAGGTCATCCTGGACTAATCATTCAGGGCCAGAACATCCCAAAGGCTCTGGATTTAATACACAGTTAAAAAAAAAAAAAAAAGCCAAGCCGGTGGTGAGACACGCCTTTAATACTACGCATCATCGGGAGGCAAGCATGGCCTCTTTGTCAGTCCAACCTGGAGCTACATGAGTTCCAGGACAGCTGGGGCTACAGGGAGACACTGTTCAAAAAAGACCAAAAAAAAAAAAAAAAAAAAAAAAAAACCCCAAAAAAAGAGTGGTACCAATTATCCAAGATTAAGATCTTGGCAGGCTTAATATGAAGCAAAACTACAAGTTAGACATATGAATGAGATGAGGACAAGGGAAGGATTATTCTTAGAGTCTTTGAAAATGGCCAGAAATCAAAGCCAAGGTGGTATTTACAGATTAGAAACCAAATGCAAACAAACATAAAAACTACCTACTCCTAAACTCTTAAATCCCAAGAGGGATGGAAAGTGAGTTTTTAATGTTTTGAGGAGTATAAGAAATCGAAAAGAATAAGAACCAGGTGCGGTATTAGACGGTAATCCCAGCATGACGTGAGCCGTGTGGGGCAGGAGGTCACAGGTTCACAGGCCCTGCCCTGGGCTATTTGTAGTTGAATCCAAGGGCCCACGCACCTGGACTTACCATGAGCCCTTGTTTGGAAAAAGAGAGAGAGGAGAGAGAGGTAGAGGAGGAGGGAGGAGGAGGAGGAAGGAGTAGAAGAGGAGGCTAGAGAAAGAGGAAGAGGGAACGAGAGAATGGAAGGACTTGGGAGACGAAAAGACAAGGGTGGTGAAGGAAGAAAAGACATGAGAAAGGAGAGGCAGAAAGTAGGCAGCTTCAGTGTCCTCATGGCTAAGCTGCTAAACATTTTCCCATCTTCTGAGGGGTGTGTGTGTGTGTGTGTGTGTGTGTGTGGTCTTGCTTGCACAGGCCCTGGGCACAATCCCCAACACCACAAAAGGGGTAGGTGGGGGATCACAGTGACTATCATGGCAAAGTTCGTGGCTGTTTGCTCTGTGGGAGTTTTTGGTATGTAGTTTTTACTGTTTTGTTTTGAGGCAGTTCCATAAATCCCAACTGTATAGCCTCAGCTACGTAGCTGAGGATGACTTTGACCTTCTGATCCTCCTGCCTCTACTTCCAGATGCTGAGATTACAGGATTTTTCCACCACATCCAGTTTAGAAAAGTTTCAATAAGCCAGACATGGTGCTATACATCTCCATCCCTCAAAACCAAAACAGAAGGGCTAATACAGGTTGCACAAAGCTAGTGAGCTAACTATTATCAAGGCTAGTAGCATGTCTTGACCTTGTTCACAGATGAGCTCATCACACAGACTCTGGTGAACACAATACCAGAGGAGTCAGAAAACTCTGTTTGTCCACAAATTTCCACACAAATTCAAGTTCATTCATTTCAATTCACTGCCATGCAAAGTGTTTGGGTTGGGTTCAAGAGATGGCTCAGTGCTTAAGAGCACTGGCTTCTCTTGCAGAGGACCCAGATTCAGTCCCCAGCACCTACCAGGCAGCTAACAACCCACAACTCCAGTTCCAGGGGATCTGATGCCCTCTTCTGGCCTCTGAAGGCACTGCACACATGTGGTACATTTACATACATGCAGGCAAAGTACTTATATATGTATAATAAAAATATCTGGAGGTGGTGGCACATGCCTTTAATCCCAGCATTTGGGAGGCAGACACAGGTGGATCTCTGTGAGTTCAAGGCCAGCCTGGTCTACATAGTGAGTTCCAGGACAGCTGGGGCTATAGGGAAACCATGTCTTAAAAAAGACATATATATATA
>VZQC01005527.1:1287943-1321776 GCA_009823505.1 Rhizomys pruinosus
AAAAATTTTTCTACCCATTTATTTAATGTGAACAAGTCATAATTGGGACATTTATTCAACAAATATTATGGGTCTCCTCTGTGGGTCAGACAGGGATAAATGCAAAGTTCTTCCTCATCTCAATCTTTCAAGAGATTACTTTACCCAGTACCTCTTTAGGGGTTATTTTAGCCCAGATCTTCATAGATAAGCCATCTGTTCATAGTGGAAGGTGACCCCAGGACTGCTAGTACAAATTATGATCATAGTCTTTTTCCCCAAAGCCAAGGATAAGCTTCTGACACAGCAATCCTGTAATCCAACACTCTTCTCTCTGTGTAAAAAGTGCTTTATAGGCAGAACAGAAATGAGGCTAGGGTAGGAATCTGAGGTCCTCTTGGATATTTTCATTGATAAGACCAAGCAACCTAGCAGAGCAGGCGGGTGTTCTGCCACATGAACTCAAACTCCCAGAACAACTAGTGGCCTCCATCAGGCTATCAGCAAGAGAAAGAAGTTGGCGTCTTTTCTGTAGGAACTACCAGAGCAGGTTTCAGTCTTTTAAAAAATATTTTTTTATTATTATTATTATTATTTGGTCTTTTCAAGTCAGGGTCTCCCTGTAGCCCCAGCTGACCTGGAACTCACTCTGTAGACCAGGCTGGCCTTGAAGATCCACCTGCCTCTGCCTCCCAAGTGCTGGGATTAAAGGAGTGCGCCACCACGCCCAGCTATTTTTTATATGTATGCGTATATTTTGCACCCACATTGTGCAATGCCCACAGAGGTCAGAAGAGGGCATTAGATCCCCTGGAACTGTAGTTATAGATGGTTATTAGCTGTTATGTGGGGGCTGGAAATCGAACCTGGGTCCTCTGAAATAGCAGTCAGTGCTTCCACCACTGAGCCATCTCTCCAGCCCTCATGGTGCTTGTGATGTTCTTCTTTTCCATAAACACACAATTCAAGATGAGTCTAATTAATTATAAAAAAAGACCTGATTTTCTCACAAGGATAGATCATTATCGTAATTACTAAATATAAAACTTTCAGAAAATTTTTATTTTTTTAATTTAATTTAATTTTATTTATTTTTGTATGTGTATAAATGTACTGTCTGCATGCAAGTTTGTGCATCCATGTCGTGCAATGCCGCGGAGGTCGGAAGAGGGTGTCGGATTCCCCTGGAACTGGAGTTCTCCTGGAAATGGAGTTTCAGACGGTTCTCGGCTGCCATGTGGGTGCTGGGGATCGAACCCGGGTCCTCTGTAAGAGCGGTCGGCGCCCTTAACTGCTAGGCCATCTCTCCAGCCCTCAGAAAAATTTTAGAGATAGCTTTTCTATTTTGCTTAACTTACTTATCAGAAAATATCACTATGCATTAAGGTCTGACAGAGGCCTGGGCTAAGAATTCTCTAATCAGTTTAATCACAGCCAAAGTTATAACACCTTTCATACCACCTGAGACATGTTCTACTTTGTGTATGTGTATGGGTGCATGTGCGTGCATGTTGGTACGTGTGTGTCCTGGTGTATGCATACATTCATGTGGTGCTCTGCGTCCACATGTCCATGTGTGTCAAGGCTAGAAGTTAACCTCAGGTGTTGTTCTGCACTCTTGTCCACAATGTTTTTTGAGACAGGCTCTCTGAATGACACCTGGGGCTCACCGATTTGGCTAAACTGGCTGGCTAGAAAGCCCCAGGGCTCTTTCTGTTGCTGCTTCCTTAGTGTCACACTGGGCTTTTTATGTGAGTTGTGGAGACTAAATTCAGGTTCTCATGCTTACACAGCAAGCACTTTAAAGACTGAACTATCTTCCCAGGCCTTTATTTTTTTGTGGTATGCCCATTTTTGTGCATGCCTAGGAAAAACTGCAACTCCTCTTGCAGTGATGGACCCTTAGAGACCTTTTACACAATTCAGTGGGCTTTCAACACATATAGTTTATTTTATTTTATTTGGTATTTTTGAGACAGGGTCTCCCTTTAGTCCCAGCTGACCTGGAGCTCACTCTGTAGACCAGGCTGGCCTTGAACTCACAGAGATCCTCCTGCCTCTGCCTCCCAAGTGCTAGGATTAAAGGCGTGAGCCACCACGCCGGGCAACACATATAGTTTAAAAGCATTAGTTGTACCACAATATCTGCCAGTCTTATTTGATAAAACTATGGAAGAAGCTACAGAATGAGGGAGTTTGTCATCAGCAAAAGGATCCACATTTATGAAACACTCCAGTGGGCTCCTTAGTTACTGCCAACAACTAGCTTTAAGAATATTTTCTAGCCGGGTGGGGTGGTACATGCCTTTAATCCCAGCACTCAGGAGGCAGAGGCAGGCAGATCTCTGTGAGTTCAAGGCCAGTCTGGTCTACAGAGTGAGCTCCAGCCCAGCTGGGACTAAAGGGAGACCTGTCTCAAAAATAAATAAATAAATAAAAATAAAGAATATTTTCTGATAATGTAATAATGATAATGGAATCATCATCCAGAAGAGAATGAAGAGGTATCTGCAGCCAGTCTTTCTGTGACACTGCCTCTGGCAAATGGCCTGCTGAGTACATACCTAGCACACATGTGATTTTAGCACCATCATAAGCATTTGCTGTGGTAATTAAGACTCAGTTCTAGCGGGGCCTGAAATCATTCCTGAATTTCTACCCCTACCATTTAATCTGCATGATCCCTCCCTACACCATTCAGATCTATTGTCTGACTTCTGTTGGACTTGATGAAAGCAGACCCTGTGCTTAACTGCTGCTGACCCTTAGATGGAGACCCTCTGCTAGTTAAAAGCCTCAGCTTCCTTTCCCCATAATCCATTCCAGCTCTCTGTTCCACATGGTACTCTTTTATGATTGTAGAAGAGGAGGACTGTATATTTTTCCATGCTGTTTTCCAGATTCAGGTCTGTAACCCGTGGTAGGTGGGATGAGGCACCCTACAATCTGATATTCTGCCAGTACTCTTGTTTCCTTTCTCTGTTACAAAAAGGATTTTCAGTGCCCAGTGTGGTGGCTCAGGCCTTTAATCCTAAAGTTTGGGAGGCAGAGGCAGGCGGATCTCTGTGAGTTCAAGGCCAGCCTAGTCTACAGAGTGAGTTCCAGGACAACCAGAGCTACTGGGAGACCCTGTCTCAAAAAAAAGACCAGGGGCTGGAGAGATGGCCTAGCAGTTAAGAGTGCCGACTGCTCTTGCAGAGGACCCAGGTTCGATCCCCAGCACCCACATGGCGGCTGAGAACAGTCTTTAACTCCAGTTCCAGGGGAATACAACACCATCTTCTGACCTCCGCAGCATTGCACGACACGGGTGCACAGACCTGCATGCAGACAATACATTCATACACATAAAAAGTAAATAAAATTTAAGAAAAATGTTTAAAAAAAAAAAGGATTTTCTAGGCCGTGTCCAAATTAGTTTCAGTATGGACTGGATGTTTTGCTATAATGTATTCTTCTGTGATGGGGCCAGAATTTCTGTGAGGTACTTAGTCAGACCGTGGCTCACTGGCAGCCTTTTGAATCAGGTACTGCACTCTTTCTTTTCTTTTTTTTTTTTTTTGTCTTTGTAGGGAATGTAGTTGTGTGTGTTTGTAAATGTATGCTCATGTATGTACATAGGTATATGCACATGGGTGTTGGTCCTCAGGTGCTGTCCACTTTTTTAAGACAGGGAGTCTCATTTGCTTTGAACTTCACCAAATAGGCTAGGCTAGGTGCCCAGTAAGCTTCCAGGGATCTTTCCATCCCTACCTCTCATATCACCATTTCTGGGATTACAAGTGCATTCCACCATGCCTGGATTTTGGGGGTTCTGAGGATCTGAACTCAGGTCCTCTTGCTTGCAAGGCAAGTGCTTTACTAAATGAACCATCTCCCAACCCCTCTTTTCTATCTTGTACCATCCCCAAAGTGCAAAGTAAATAAGAGTAAAAAAGCAAGTACTGCTTTCTGTTTGATATATACAAATGATTCAAGGTACAAGAAAGATGCTATAGTGAAGGCACACTGAGGAACGGAGGGGACAGGCTCTATGAATTAATATTTTTTATTATTATTGTCATTATCCAGGTACTGAGGATAGAACCCAGGGTCTTTAGCATGGTAGGCAAGTGCTCTACAGCTGAGCTTTTTTTTAAATTTTTATTTATTTTTTATGTGTATGAGTGTACTGTCTGCATGTAGATTTGTGCACCAGGGTCGGTGGCGGAGGTCCGAAGAGGGTGTCCGATTCCCCTGGAACTGGAGTTAAAGACTTCTCTTGCAGAGGACCCGGGTTCGATTCCCGGCACCCAAATGATGGCACTGCTTTTTATAAAGGTATTCCAATTAGTCACAAGACAGTAGGAAGGCTACTTAGCTGTCTTTCCCAGCCCCTGGTTGATTTTTTTTTTATGTGTATGAATGTACTGTCTGCATGCAGGTCTGTGCACCCATGTCGTGCAATGCCATGGAGGTCAGAAGAGGGCGTCGGATTCCCCTGGAACTGGAGCCAAAGACGGTTCTTAGCCACCATGGGGGTGCTGGGGATCGAACCCGGGTCCTCTGCAAGAGCAATCGGCGGATCTTAACCGCTAGGCCATCTTTCCAGCCCCCCTGGTTGATTATTAAATTGTCACCTCTTCTTCGGTTCCAACATTGTCTTTTCTGTTGTGAGAATTCCCTAAATTGGCAGGGAATATAGCTCAATTGGTAGAATTCTCACATATATGAAGGTTGAGTTTGATCCCCAGCAACACCAGGTGTGATGGGTCAGTGGGAAAGAGGAAGGAAGGGACAGAGGAGAGGGAGGGAGAATGGAGGGGAGAAAGCTAGGGAGGGAGGAGGGGGGAGAGAATAAATATGAATATGTATTCAGTTCTGTGTAGTAATAATACAGTCTCCTAAGGTCACATCACTTGTAGTTGGGAAGGTCTTTCCTAGGTACAACTTAAATCTCCCTTGCTGCAGTCTGAGCTCATTGCACTCTAATTCTGCATTCAGCAGAGATGGACACTAGCCAACCATCCTCCTTGGAATAACGACACTCCAGGGACTCGGGGCTGGAAGGTCATCCAGTCCCTTTCTGACCACACCCAGAACCTGGGCCAAGGTAAGGGAAGAGAAGGATGGTGACCCACACCCTGGCAGGCAGCGAGGGAGAGGTGATGGGGGAAGAAGGGGCGGGGAACCGGGAGGAGGGAGGATGCCCGACAATAAAAAGCAGATGGAGGCAAACTCCGAGTCCGTGAAGGACAAGATGGCTCCCTTCAACTCGGGTAAGGCTGCAGAACTGCCACACAGTACTCATAGGGGACACATCCTAACTAGCAGCTTTTCTGGCGCCGAGGCCATTGACTCGCCCTCTGCTGGGTCCCTCAGAGCCCCTATCCCTCCTCCAGTCAGTAGGGAAACCCCAACGAGAATACTGCTGGTGGATGACAGCGGCCGCCACCCCACTGCTGCACCAGCCCGCAGCGCCCAGCGCAGCCCCGCCCCTGCGGCACCTTGGCTCCACCCCCTGACGGTCAGTGGCCAATGAGCGGCTCCTGCCGCCCGCCTTAAAGAGCCGCGCGCACTCTCCCCGCGGCGGACGCTGCCTGCCTAGCACTCAGCCGGCGTTTCCATGGCGACCGAGGCCGGGCCTGAGCGGCCTCCCAGTGTTGCCATGGAGACCGCTCCCGGGCTCGGGCTCCGGAGCCCTGGTGCTGCGCGGCCTCAGAACCCCGCGGAGCCGCTGTGCGAGGCCGGTGCAGCACGCTGGGACCTGCGGAAATACTCTCTGCTCATCGTGATCGGAGACATCGGCACCGAGAGTCAGCTGAGGGCCGTGCGGGCCCACCTTGAACAAGGTGAGCCTTCCATCCGTGCTTCTCTGCCATCTGCATACATCTCACAGTGCGCACCTCTGCAGCTTCCATCTGTGTGCACTTCTGAGACCTGCGCCCCTGTCACCTCCATCATCCGTGCCATGTGCCCGTGTCCTCCCGAGCTACCAACAGCTTGCTTGCCCATCCTTCCCGCACACCTCCTGGGTTCCGCAGTCTCCAGGAGCTGGGCTAGCTCTATGCAGCTCCTGGAGTCCCTCTGGTCACACCTCTCTTCCCGCAGTCGGATGTCCTGATAGCCCTCACCAGACCCTCTAGAGTCCAAGGACCTACCTTATAGTTTCTTCTTTAAGGGTCCCTGAACCAGCATTGGGAACTTTATGAAAGCAGTGCTCAAATCTCAAATCTCTGGATGCCGGCAGCCAAGTTGACAGTGACCTTCGTGCCTACTCAGCTCACCTCTCTCTGTGCCTGTGTTGTGCTGCAGTGCTGCAGAGCCACCTGCGGAGGGGTGGAGGCAAGGGAGGGGTCACAGGGGACCTGGGTGGAAAACGACAGTATTTTGAATAGACCCTAGGGTGTCATTTCCACTAGCCAGCCCTGTTCCAACTAGTTGTACAACCCTGTTAAAAAAAAAAAAAACCTGCAAACTCATTTATGAACAAGTTTAGTCTAAACCCTGCTGTTCTCCCTCTGGCTCAGACAAGGAAAAAAAAAAAAAACAGTAGATACACACAGATACTAGCCATCCTCCTTAGAGATCAAAGTGGCTTATCACCTTCCTCTCCTTTCCCCTTCCCAGAGATTGAAAGTGCTCTCTGCAGTCTAACCCCTGACCTTATCTAGAACCTTCTTTGTTTTTTCTTTCTTTCACAGGGATTCTCTCCTGGAACATTGACTTATCATCCTTTGACTTGAACCAACAGTTGAGACTCTTCATTACCCGGCACCTAGCTCATTTCTCCTCAGAGGTCAAAGGTTAGGACTAGGGTCATTTGTCTCAGTCCTCTGGGTTGTGGGCTGGTCAAAGAGCAGATGTCCAGTTTCTGGTCCAGAACTGGCCTTGTGGGAGGTTTGGGTGGAAGAGAAGGATGGACTTCTGATGGGAAGGTTGCAGGTTGCAGAACTCCAGAGCCCTCCCCACGTACCCAGCACTTTATAGGCACGTGATATGATGGAGTCTGGAGAACATATTTTTTCCAAGGGGAGATTTGTTTGAGGACAGCAGTTGATGTCTTTGAGGGTCTTTGAGGTCTTTGAATAACCAAATCACTTCCATGCAGAAATCTGCACTTCTCCTTTGCATCTGCCTTTCTGCATACCCCAGCCTCCTTACTTCCCCTTACAGACATCCCAGAATATCCTACTCACACTCCTACACTCTTGCATCTCACAGCCTACCCCTCAGGACTGAGGGCCTCTGTTTCCTCTTGGCTTAACCATCAGATCTCCAGAGGAGAGCAGACTCCTGGTACCCAAGGCTGATGAGCACCGTCAGATCTAGACTGGGAAAGGGGTCTCCTGGATTTACTGCTACAAGAACTAGTTTGGTTCTGAGATAAAAGCTCCAAGAATTTAATTTCCCAATTTTCTGGATAGGAGAGATAGTTTATAAATGTGAGATAAGATTTTAGGAATTATCATTCCATGACAGATATCTATGGTGAAGAGTGCAGGAAATTCAACATCCCTTCATAAAAATATTGGGCATCTGTTCATATTATTGTAAATGTAATACACCAGACCATGCCATTTTTCAATTTTTAATTTTAATGTATTTATTTATTTATTTATTTATTTATTTATTTTTCAAGACAGGGTCTCCCCGAAGCCCCAGCTGGCCTGGAACTCACTCTGTAGACCAGGCTGGCTTTGAACTCACAGAGATGCGCCTGCCTCTGCCTCCCAAGTGCTAGGATTAAAGGCATGCGCCACCATGCCTAGCTATGCCATTTTTTTTTTAATTTAACATTTTTTTTAATTGATGCTTTGTGCATTTCATACATCATTTTCCAATTCAGTTCAGGCATATTTCCCTTTCCCTTCCCCCCTACCCCCGCCCCAACCGAGATCATGCATTCTGCCATAACTGTCCTGTAGCTATGCCATTTTTTTTTAGACAAGGTCTCACTCTATAGCTCAAGCTGACCTTGAACTTGCTACATAATCTAGGATGGCATTGAATTTGTTCTCCTCCTCCCCTTCCTCCTGAGTGCTGGGATTGCACACATTGGCTGCTACACCTAGCTTCCATGTAGCTTTTTAGACTATGAATTCCATGTGTGCAGTAGTCATTGCCACCAAATGACATAATTCATATGCAGATAGTTCCCAACTCTATGAGGTAGACAGTCACCTCTCTCCCTGCTCCTCCAGTCTGGCGGGATCTGTGGTCATTTCCTGATCAATTATTTATCTAGAATTGCTGCTAGAAAGTTGGAGACAATTAGGCTAATATGACTAAAGCTTCATTATCCTCTGAAGATGTGTAGCAACCTAAAATAGGTGAGGCTGGCATATTTCTGATGTGATTAGCTAGCCATGTAGTCTTCTGAGATTGCCTTCTATTTAGAATTACTCCTTCCATGATGTCCTCCATTATTCCTGAGGACTGAAAGCCAGCAATTTACTACTTAGTTCTAGAAACTTTAATGCAAGACAGCATAAAGTGATGGCAGAGGACTAAACTAATTACTGAACTGTTCAGGGAGGGATTATCTGTTGTTAGTCATCCACATCAAAGTATAACTTTGAATTTTGGCCACAGAGACTTGAGAGTAGGTTTTCTAGAATAATGTAAGAAATGACCAGAGCCAGGTAGTTCAAGGCCAGCCTGGCCTACAGAGTGAGTTCCAGGACAGCTGGGGCTACAGGGATACCCTGTCTTGAAAAGACCAAAATAATAATAATAATAATAATAATAATAATAATAATAATGGAAGAAAAGGAAATGAGAAGAACTTAAACCAAAGTACATAGCCACCCTTCAGATTAAGAGGAAGGAGTGCTTAGGAAAAGGCTCCCGGGGAGACACATTTTCCAAGAACTTCTCCACAGAAACACCTACTAGACCTTCTCAATCAGTTTTACTATGGTATCTCAAGACTTGGGAGCCACCCTCTCAAGATTAAGGCTTACTCTTAGCAGACAGATTTTTAAAGACATTTTCATGGTGTGCTATGTTCTTGGAGAAGGGAGCATTTCTGGGCTGGGGGGGGACGACGACGACGACGACACAAAAACCGAAGCTTCAGACAGCCACAGCCACACACACCCTCCTGGCTCCTCTTTCAGCTGTCCCTGCAAACAGCCCAGAGCAGCTGCAGACTCTGCCTTTCCCTTCAGCCTCCTGTAAATGAGGAGGCCCAGAGCTACTGCCCTAGGACGTGACCCTTTCTGCCTACCCCACAGGACGGATTGCCTTCCTGTCACTTAGCGTCAAGCTCTAGGCCAAAATGATGAGAGAGAAGACAGAATATGCCCCACAATGACAGGAAGAATGCAATTAGTCCTAGACCTCACCCCGTCCACATTTATACCCCTCAGCGCGCGCGCACACACACACACACACGCACACACACACACACACACACACACACACGAGAGAGAGAGAGAGAGAGAGAGAGAGAGAGAGAGAGAGAGAGAGAGAGAAAGGGGGCTTCTGGCTTCTGATAGTTAGTGGCCCAGCTCCTTCTAGTGGGCAAATCTGGTAAAAGCTTTCAAGGGTAGCTTTTGGACCATGCAGTATGTTCAGCAGTGACTTGGGGGGGGGGCTTCCCTTATAATTACCCTCCTTAAGACCCCCCTGAAACTTCTAAGCAGTCTAACATAACCCTAGGAACAAATTAGGATAATAGAAATCTGTGTTTAAGGACTGGAGTACAGCTCAGTGGTAGAGACTCCATCTAACATGCAGAAGGCCATGGTCTCACACTGGGGGTAGGAGCAATGAACCGGCACAGGACCCACTCAGTTTCAATAAAAGGAGCTGGAGAGATAGCATTGGTTAAGACCACTAGCTGCTCTTGGTTTCCAGCACCTACATGGTACCTAACAACCACCCATAACTCTAGTTCTAGAGGATCTGATGCACTTTCTGGCCTCCAGTGGCACCACGCGTGTACACACACACACACACACACACACACGTGCGTGCACACACACGCACACACGCAGGCAAAACACTCATACATAAAGTAAAAATAAATATATTTTGAAAAAATACTTTGACACTTCTGCTATTGAGCACACGCCTGTGGTCTCTGCACTCAGGGAGTGGAAGGATAAGGAATTCAAGTCATCTTTGACTATATAGAAAGTTCAAGGACAGCCTGGGGTACAGGACACTCTAGCAAATGGAGGGGGAGGAAGAGGATGAGGAAGGAAGGAAGGCTGAGGAAACCCTTTGAGGCCTTTTGTCCGACTCTTCGTTTCTATCCACGGACCTTGAATTCTAGGTTTAGGTTGCTGTCTGAAATGGGAAAGTGGAGAAATGAATAGAACTTCAAGCCTCATTCTGCAAGCATGCCCAGTTCTGGGTTTGCCTGAGAACTTTCAGGGTACCCCATAGTCTGATCTGAGATTCCGATTTAGGATAACCTTTCAGAAGTCTTCCACAGAGAGAAGCATCCAATCATATTTGTAGATTGCAGAGTTAGGATTCTAGGTAGAATCCTAGGTAGACTTCCTAAGAAGAGGTAGTTCATCTTTTCTGCCATCAGTCCTCATAGCATTCACGAAGGAAAATACTAATGTATTCGGCCATTTGTTAGTCTAGGGAGCGAACTCCAAGACTGGTTCTGTGACTTGTTTGGCAGACTGGTTCACAGTAGTCAGCTGGGAAATCTGAGGTCCTGAGCTCACTTGTGTCTGAGCTCAAATCTCCATTTCTTGTTTAACATCTCACGGTTTCACTGCAGCAGAGCTAGGGCCACAGCAGGTTAGGGGTTGGCTGTCATGAATGGCTGTTCAGAGACAGGGGAGGAAGGAGAACTGACTATGACCTGAAGCCATGTCCAAGGTGTGGTATGTGGGGTGTGTGGCTGAGAAGAAGAGTGGGCTCAGCATTCAGCTGAGAAACATTGTTTTGTTCTCAAGCCCAGGGTCTACTGAAGTTCCCCACAATAATCCCCATAATACCGAGAGAGCCCTAGAAAGCTGAGAGGAGATGGGTGCCATGAAGTAAGAAGGGTGAGGTTGCTGCAGTGGGGACGTCTCTGTAATGTCGGAGCTCAGCTTGTTTGCAGTGTGTGTCCAAATGGGCCTATGGCCATGCTGCTGCTCTGCATCCCTGATCTGAGCAAGGATTCCTCTTTCTGTGCTCCCCCTTCTCCCCAAGAGTACCGGTGACTCAGCTACTCCTCTCCTCCGGCTTAGCTACTGGGCGGGGGGGGGGGGGTGCTGAGAGCAGAAACTATTTTGGCTTCTCTGACCTTCAAAAGCAATTCTTGGCAGTCTGGGGCAAAGGGTGGGGTTGGTGCTGGCCTGCAAGTGGGTAGAAGGGGCTGACCAGGGTTGGTGCTGGCCTGTGATGGGTAGAAGGGGCTGACCAGGGTTGGGGAGGGTTAACAGTAAGAGGCAGGATATGAGAACAGGAGCATCGCCCAGTGAAGTGAGTGTTAGGGCTCTCTAGATCCTTCCTTTGATTCTGAGGCAGAGGAGGAGACTCAGGGACTCAGGGGTTCAACATTAGAAAGATTACAATAATAATGTAAGATAGACATGGCAAAAAGCCACAGAAAGAACAGAGACAAGGGAGTGTCGGGACCCAAATGCCCTTCAGAGTCATCAGAGGATCTTTTTTCCCCCTTTTTAACCCAAAGAGTTACTCTGTATTACATTTAATAGTAAGGAAATCTCGCCCGAGCCTGGGGCCCTGGCGATCCCTTTGGTTCAGGTTAACTCCTTCACTGAAAGGCAGAAGCCTCCCTTACCCTTCAGAGACTTCCTTCTCATAGCCAATGACTCAGAAACTCCAAGGATCAGTGCTAGTGTGTTTGCTCTGCAGTGCTGCATGTAGCTCCCAGGGGCCCTGTGCCCTGCCCCAGTGGGCTGGGGCCCATGCCCACTCCAGAATTTCACATTACCCTCCAACCTAAAATGAGACTTATTTTTGTCTTCTCTTGCATTTTCTGTAGCTGACATTGAGAACAGAGCTCAGCGTAGCCCTCATCCCCCACCCCCGCCACCCCAACCCCCGCCAGCCCTCCTACTCATGGCCCCCCAGCCTCTTTGTCTCTTGCAGGGGATCAAGGTCACCCTGGGTCCATCTGAGGGGGAAGCAGCAGATGGCTTCTAAGAGAAGGGGGGCACGCAGCCCTTGCCTGCCATAGTCAGCTCTGTTCCCTAGCACATGGGGCTTTGGTCTTTTGGTTGATGCTGAGTGTTTCTTAATTAAGCAGGCTTTAGGGAGAAGGTGCTGTGGTCACAGGAGATGGCCCTGGTCCTTTGCACGCCACACACCCTCTGGCCTTTCCCTTAGTCTCCGTCCCGCCCAGTAGCCAAGCAGAAGCTCCAGAGCATTGACACTGTGAAGGCCAAGAAACAGTTAAGTCTCCAGTGCCTCGTCATGGACCAGCCCCTCTTCCCCGCCCTGGCCCCGCCCTCCCCATCAAGCACCCCCCACTCCCACCCCAAGTGCCGCAGACTCTTCCCTGAAGCTGCCCCGGCTGAGGCTGGAGCCAATGCCTCCATGAGGGGCTCCCTCCCACGCCCCAGGGTAAGAGCTGAAATGGAGGGCTTGGCTTGGTGGAGGGACTGGGGCGCTGTATTAGGGAAGTGGGATGGGGGTACTGATACCCGGTAGATCGGATACATCTGGATCTAGCCTAGCAAGACAGGCAGGCTGGGGGGATAGAGAGGAGAGGAACATCATTGGCCTGGGGGTCAGCCTGCATCCAGAATCAGGGGCACCAACAGGGGCTGTGACAGTCCACCTCTTCATTAGGTGGGAGGGGGACATCAGCTGAGAGGCAGCAGCAGAGGGTGGTGCCACTGGCTCTGCCTGGCAGCGGGGGCTTGGCAGGAGTTTGGGGGTTCTTTGATGAGAGGCAGAAGAATCAGAGAGGAAGGGGGCTGTATGGGAGCGCACCTAAAGGGAGGGTCCCTGGGGTGTCAGCTGCTATATGGCTCAGCTGCTCCCATGCTGGGGTGACTGGGGGCAGCTGAGTTTCTGCCATGCCAAGTAAGGGAAGGTGGGTAACACTCTGGAAAAGAAGGGAGGATGGGCCATTAAGACATGGCATGCGCCTCCTTACTGGCTAACTGGTTTGTTGTGGGTTCTTCCTCCCCATTCCCTGTGGCCAGCTTGAGCCTGAGGCTTTAAGCCCCCTCCCCCCCCTTTGTGGCCTCTCTGAGGCCACTCAGGAGCTTGAGAGCACTGGCTCTCCAGCAGCTGCCCTGCATTCCGGGTCCTGTCAACCCCACGGGTTCCCTGTGTCAACCCCACCCTCACTTCATCTCTGCTTTTCTTCTCAAGATGGGGGCTCAACGGAGAAGCCAGTTTTTTGTCCCTCTCTGCGTCCCCCCCCATCCCCACCCCCCATGCAGAGGCAGCCAAGAAAATGACTTGTCATGCTGGGGGGGGGGGAGGCGGAGCTGGAGGCTGAGCTCAGCGCGCACACTCACACACACACACACACACACACACTGCGGCAAACTGCAGCTGCCAGGGAGCCCCCCCCACCTCTGCCTCACTGCAGAGGCACCTGCCCTCCTGTCTGCTCAGCTTTGCACACACCCCAGCTCTGGCCAGAAGAAGGCCCCCAGCCTCACAGGGCTGTCTTTAGCAAAGAGGAAAAACAAGCCAGTTCCCTTCTGGAGAACAGAAAAGAGAAACATGGCTTTTGCCCAGGCCTGAGAAGGAGGTGCAGACATAAACCATGGACTTGTTCCCAGGGGGATGCCAGGACAGGAAGTGGGATGAAAGGTCCTGTGATTAGAAACCTGGACCACAAAGCTGGCCGGAGTGGAGAGGTAGTTAAAGGAGAGCTCTATCTGCTCCACCTAGCTTCAAAGTATGACCTTGATTGGGTTAGGGGAACCCTGCTACTTAAGGCTGGCAAAGGACATTGATACCACTACCTGCTTAAGCCCCGCCCCTACCTGGCTCTCATCTTCTGAAGTGACTTCAAAGTATCCTTCAAGTCCCAAATTCATAGAACCCCTGAATTCCTCTTGGGCTCAATCAACATACACTGTCCACTGACAACCTCCGTAGCTCACGTCTCCACAGCTGCGTCTGCAGCCTTGTGCTGCTTGGTCCACCTGGTCCGGCTCTGTAGCTTTCCTCCTAACAAAGGCACTGATACAGGTCTCCTCAGGAAAGAAAAGGGGTGTTAAGGGTCACAGAAGGTTCTAGGAACTGATTCCAAGCCCTCCTCCCGAGTATGCTTCATTCAGCTGTTGGAATCTCTGCCTTTAAGATTAACCCTCCTGTGGCTGCATCTAGGAAGGAGGTGGAGGAAGATGGACGGCAGCCTGGAAGGTCACATCCTTCTTTAATATCTGTGTCTGGGCCACCACTTTCTTTGCTGTACTGCTTGGTGTTTTGTGTGAGCCCGGAGAAGGGCACTAGAGAGAGGACCTGAGATGTTGTTTCTCAGGGCCAGAGGAACATCCTGAATCCTTCCTTTTTTCTCAGTACAGTTAATTATTATTATTATTATTTTGTTGGTGGTGGTGGCGGTGGTGGTGGCGGTGGTGGTAGTGGTGGTGGTATGCGTGTGTGTATAGGTCGGAGGATGGTTTGCTAAAGTTGGTTTTCTCTTTCTACCACCCCAGTTCCCCACAGATTGAACTAGGTCTTCAAGGCTTGGCAAAATCACCTTTACTCACTGAGCCATCTTGCTAGTTTGTATTTTATTTATTTATTTATTTATTTATTTATTTATTTAATGTGTCCGAGTGTTTTGCCTACATGTATGTAACTACATTTGTGTCATGCAACACCTGAGGGGGGCAAGAGGGTGTTAAATCCTCTGGAACTGGATGCTAGCTGCTCTGTGGGTGCTGGGAACTGAACCTGGGTCCTCTGCAAGAGCTCTTCACCACTGAGCCATCTCTCCAGCCTCTAGTTTCTTGTTTTTGAACCAACCCAATCCCTTACTTACTTCCAATCTCCGTAGACTGAGAGGAGAAAATGTTCACAGGAATGGGCTGTGGGGCAGTGATCCAGGCCTCGGTGGAGCTGGGGTAGGAAGGTGAGGCAGGAAAGGGGGCTGGGAGGCTCCCATCTCCTCATCTCTAGACCCTCCTAGCCCAGGAGAAAAGCCAGACAGTGAAGAGAAAGCTCAGTGAGGACCATCACCCGGGAGCACTCTCGGCAGCTGAGCCCCGCCCCTTCCATCCCCAGGCAGCACCAGGAGCTCAGTGCTCCGCAGGGACAAAAGCTTCTTGTCAACAGGGCAGTCTGAGGCTGAGGTTCCAGCAAAGGGGTGGGTAGGGATGGGCAGCACAGGGTGTGGCAGAGGAAGGGCGGGATAAACCAGCCAGTGTAGAGGAGGGGAGGCACAACCCCGAAAGGGAGGTGGGAGGAGCCAGCTCTGGACTTCAGTGGTATCCTAGGTGACGGGGTCTAAGAAAAGTCAGGGCTCTCTCTCCTCCGAGACCCACTTTCTGGTCATTTTTTTCTTCTCCTGGCCCAGACAGTATTTCTCCATTTTAGGTCAATATCTGCTGTTTTTAGTACAAATTCCTGTATCTCTTCCTCAGGCCAGAGGACCCTCTGCCACCAGAGCGAGATCCTAGAGACCATCATTCTAGTCAACCCCAGTGCAGACAGCATCAGCTCTGAGGTAAGGCCAAGGGCTGGTACCTTGCTACATCCAAGTGCGACAGCCCACCCTGTCAGTCCCACGACTTTAAGGCCGAAAATTACTGTCTAGTATCTAAGCTAATTTATAATCCTCAGCCTCGCTTTGGAGGTGTTTTGGGGATACCAGTGAGGAGCCTGTCTTTGTATTATTGAGGGGCCTTTCCCTGGGTTCCCACGTCTATAACCAGTCTGCCTTTCCCCATTTCAGGTTCACCGTCTTCTTAGTAGTCCATCAGCTCACAAACTACTGATCTTGAGTGGACAAAGTTTAGAGCCTGGGGGAGATCTCATCCTACAGAGCGGTACCTACTCTTATCAAAACTTTGCCCAGGTCCTTCACAACCCAGAGGTAAGTTCTCTGCTAAGTAGAATGAAGGGGCTAAGAGGCAGGAATTAGATTCCAGAGAGGAATCCAAAGAAGGGAAAGTCTCATGTTACTTGACCACCAGAGTCCTGAAAGGAAGTACGTGCTCTCCTTGCAAAGAGGTGAAAATTAGGGGACTGAATCTGAGGCAGACTACTAGAGCCCCACTGACCTGATGAGCTTCTATCTCCCATTCCTCTAGATCTCCCAACTGCTCAGCAATAGAGAGCCTGCGACCCAGGCCTTCCTCACAGTCTCCTGCTTCGGGGAGGGCGATTGGAGCCACCTGGGACTGCCCAGTTCCCAAGAGACCTTGCGCCTCCGGCTAAACCCTGAGCCTTTGCTACCCACCATGGATGGTGTGGCTGAGTTCTCCGAATATGTCTCTGAGACTGTGGATGTGCCATCCCCCTTTGACCTTCTTGAACCCCCCACCTCAGGAGGCTTCCTCAAGCTCTCCAAGCCCTGCTGCTATATTTTTCCCGGGGGCCGTGGGGACTCTGCTCTCTTTGCTGTCAACGGTTTCAACATTCTGGTGGATGGTGGTTCTGATCGCAAGTCTTGCTTCTGGAAGCTCGTAAGGCATCTGGACCGCATCGACTCTGTGCTGCTCACACACATTGGTGCTGACAATCTGCCAGGCATCAATGGACTCCTGCAGCGCAAAGTGGCAGAGCTGGAGGAGGAGCAGTCCCAGGGCTCTAGCAGCTACAGCGACTGGGTGAAGAACCTCATCTCCCCTGAGCTTGGAGTTGTGTTCTTCAATGTGCCTGATAAGCTCCGGCTGCCTGACGCCTCCCGGAAGGCCAAGCGCAGCATTGAGGAGGCCTGCCTCACTCTTCAGCATCTAAACCGCTTGGGCATTCAGGCTGAGCCTCTGTATCGTGTGGTCAGCAACACCATTGAGCCTCTGACCCTCTTCCACAAAATGGGTGTGGGCCGGTTGGACATGTATGTGCTCAACCCTGTCAAGGACAGTAAAGAGATGCAGTTCCTCATGCAGAAGTGGGCAGGCAATAGTAAAGCCAAGACAGGCATTGTGCTGGCCAATGGGAAGGAAGCTGAGATCTCCGTGCCCTATTTGACTTCTATCACTGCTCTGGTAGTCTGGCTCCCAGCCAACCCTACTGAGAAGATTGTGCGTGTGCTTTTTCCAGGAAATGCTCCCCAGAACAAGATTTTGGAGGGGCTGGAAAAGCTTCGGCACCTGGACTTCCTACGCTACCCTGTGGCTACACAGAAGGACCTGGCTGCTGGGGCTGTGCCTGCCACCCTGAAGCCCAGCAAAATCAAACAGCGGGCTGACAGCAAGGAGAGCCTGAAAGCGGCTCCCAAGTCAGCGGTCAGTAAACTGGCCAGACGGGAGGAAGTGGCAGAAGAGGGAGCCAAGGAGGCACGCTCAGAGCTGGCCAAGGAGTTAACCAAGACAGAGAAGAAGGCAAGAGAGCCTGCTGAGAAACCCCCAGAGAAACCCGCAAAGCCTGAGAGAATGAGGACAGAATCAAGTGAGGCTCTGAAGGCGGAGAAGCGGAGGCTGATCAAGGACAAGGCGGGCAAGAAACACCTGAAAGAAAAGATATCAAAGCTGGATGAGAAAAAAGACAAGGAGAAAAAAGAGATCAAGAAGGAAAGGAAGGAGCTGAAGAAGGAGGAAGGAAGGAAGGAGGAGAAAAAGGACGCCAAGAAGGACGAGAAGAGGAGAGACACCAAGCCCGAAGTCAAGAAAATTTCCAAGCCAGACCTGAAGCCATTCACCCCCGAGGTCCGAAAGACCCTCTATAAAGCCAAGGCCCCTGGACGAATCAAAACAGACAAGGGCCGGGCTTCTCGTGGGGAAAAGGAGTTGACGTCTGAGCCCCGGACACCCCCAGCCCAGAAGGGGGCTACGCCACTCACAGCTGTCAGTGGGCACAGAGAGTTGGCCTTGTCCTCACCAGAGGACCTCACACAGGACTTTGAGGAGTTGAAGCGTGAGGAGAGGGATTTGCTGGCCAAACAAAGGGACACAGGACTCGGGGAGAAAGCACTCCCCATAGGCGCTACTGAGGCGGGACCCCCAAGCGCAGCTCTCCAGGGAACACAACCCTCTGTCCCAGGAGTAGAACGAGAAGAGCATGTGGTAAGAGAGAAAGAACCTGTCCCAGATATCCCTGAAGATAAAGGGGGCAAGGACAGAGGCCCAGACTCAGGGGCTGAGACAGAGGAAGAGAAAGATACCTGGGAGGAAAAGAAGCAGAGAGAAGCAGAGAAGCTTCCAGAGGGAGCTGAAGGCAGAGAGGAAAGCGAGCCTGAGGTAAAGGAGGATGTGATAGAAAAGGCTGAGTTAGAAGAGATGGAGGAGGTACGCCCTTCAGATGAGGAGGACGAGGAAGAGACGAAGGCTGAGAGTTTTTATCAAAAACATATGCAGGAAGCCTTAAAGGTAATCCCAAAGGGCAGGGAGGCTCTTGGGGGCCAGGAGCTGGGGTTCCAGAGCAAGGCTCCGGAGAAGGAGACCTCATCATTCCTAAGCAGCCTGGCCACACCTGCGGGAGCCACGGAGCATGTCTCTTACATTCAGGATGAGACAATTCCTGGCTACTCAGAGACTGAGCAGACCATCTCAGACGAGGAGATCCACGATGAGCCGGAGGAACGCCCAGCTCCACCCAGGTTTCCTCCAAGTACCCATGGCCTCTCTGGGCCTGAAGGTCCTGGCCCCTTTGAAGCCAGTCAGCCTGCAGACAGTGCTCCTGCCACCTCGAGCAAAGGTTACGGAGCCCCTGAGACTGAACTCACCTACCCTCCCAACATGGTGGCTGCACCTTTGGCTGAAGAGGAACACGTGTCCTCAGCCACCTCAATCACTGAGTGTGACAAGCTCTCTTCCTTTGCCACATCGGTGGCTGAGGACCAGTCTGTGGCTTCGCTTACAGCTCCTCAGACAGAAGAGACAGGCAAGAGCTCCTTGCTGCTTGACACGGTCACAAGCATCCCCTCCTCCCGCACTGAAGCCACTCAGGGCTTGGACTACGTGCCATCAGCTGGTACCATCTCACCCACCTCTTCACTGGAAGAAGACAAGGGCTTCAAATCCCCACCCTGTGAGGATTTCTCTGTGACTGGAGAGTCAGAGAAGAAAGGAGAGGCTCTGGGGAGAGGCTTGGCTGGGGAGAGAGCTGTGGAAGTGGAAGAGGACACAAATGCAGCAGTGTCTGAGAAACTTGCCAGTCAGTATGGAACCACCCTGTTTGGTGCCCCTGGGCATGCCCTACACGCAGGGGAGCCAGCCCTTGGAGAAGCGGAGGAGCGGTGCCTCAGCCCTGATGACAGCACAGTGAAGATGGCTTCACCGCCACCATCTGGGCCGCCCAGTGCCACCCACACACCCTTTCATCAGTCCCCAGTGGAAGAAAAATCTGAACCTCAAGACTTTCAGGAAGAAGATTCCTGGGGAGACACTAAGCATGCAGAAAGTGTGAACAAGGAAGATGCTGAAAAACAGACAGCCAAGGCCGGGCCTGAAGAGGGCACACTAGACGAGGGGGAAGTGCCTCCTTCCGGGGGCCCGCAGGCCCGAGATGCCCCTGTCAGGATTGCTGGGGGGCATACCGGCTGTGCCATTCAGCTGTTACCAGAACAGGACAAAGCAACAGTGCTTGAAACTGTGCGGCCAGGAATTGGGCTCTCGGGCTCAGCTCTGGGACCAGAGGCCCTTCCCAGTGAATCGACTACCTCACTTGAAGAACCTGGTCAACCTCTGAAAGATGAAGTGCTCCAATTTCCCGACGGAGGCCTCTCCCCTGAAGACGCAGAGTCGCTGTCTGTCCTCAGTGTGGTCTCCCCAGACACTGCCAAACCAGAGCCTACTCCCAAGTCTCCCTGTGCCCTGAAAGAGCAGCACCTACACAAAGACCTTTGGCCAGAGGTGTCTCCAGAAAACACCCAGTCACTGTCTTTCTCGGAAGACAGTCCCAGCAAGGAGACATCTCTGGATATCTCTTCAAAGCAGCTCTCTCCAGAAAGCCTTGGCACCCTTCAGTTTGGGGAACTAAGCCTTGGAAAGGAAGAAAAAGGGCCTTTGATGCAAGCTGAGGACACCTCTCATCATCTAGCTCCAGTGCACATTCCAGAGCCCCAAGCAGCCACAGTGTCACCTCCCACAGATGGGACCACCAGATACTCTGCAAAGGAAGATGTCACAGACGAGAGCCCTGCTGGGACATTACCTGCCGGCTCCTTTTCTCCCTCTGCACTGCCAAGAGACACGAAACACTCACCTGGGGAGGTCACAGGTCCTGGAAAAAACATTCTGACATTTGACAGCTCCTTCACCAAGAGTCCGGAGTCTTCGCCAAGCCCTGCCATGGACGACCTTGCCGTGGAGTGGGAAGGCCAAGCTTCAGGGTTGAGAGACAGAAGTTCAGAGCAGAAGGACAAGGAAACAGAGCATAAAGATGAAATCCAACAGCAGAGGGACCAAACTCTGCAGGAGAAGATTGCCGTTGCAGAGCAGGACTCAGTCATGCGTCAGAAAGACGAGGCTCTAGAAGAAAAGAATAAGGCTCTGGGATGGCCCAGTAAGACTTCAGAACAGAAAGGCAGCGATGCAGCCCAAAAGGATGCAGCTCTAGAACAGCACAAGGCTCCAGGAGCCAAAGACAGAGACGTCACACAAAAAGACGAGGTCCTAGAACAGAGGGACACGGTCTCAGGAGAGGACAAAGCCTTAGAACAAAAGGACACAACCCTGAAACAAGCCCCAGCCCTTGAGCCAAAAGACAAGGAACAAAAGTACAGAGATTTTGAACAAATAGACAAGCTCCTAGAACAGAAAGCTAAGACCCCAGAAGAGCAAGATAAAACGTTAGAACAAAAAGTGCTCGACTCTGATCAGAAAGACAAGGCTCCAGAGGGCAAGATCCCTGAACCAAAGAGCAAGATTGCAGAACAGATGGACAGAACTCCTGAACAGAAAAGCATGGCCAAAGAACAGAAGGATGAGGCCTTAGGAAAGAAAGAGCAGACCGTAGAACAAAAAGACTGGGCTTTAGGAAAGGGCAAAGCCCTGAAACAAGACCTGGCTGCTGAGCAAAAAGATGAGGCTCTGGAGGAGGAGGGTGGGACTCAAGGGCAGAAAAGCCCCTTCCAGGAAGACAAAACCATGAAACCCAAAGACACAATCCTCGACAGAAAACCTCCGGAAGCCAAGACTGTGGAACAGAAGGAAGAAGCTCTTCTAGAGAAGTCCAGAGCTCCGAGGCTGGAGGAGAGCCCAGTGCAGGAGGGCAGGGCCCAGGATCAGGGGGGGAAACACTGGGAGGAGCAGGACGGAGTCCACGGATGGGGAGAAACACCTCCCACCAGAGGAGAGCCAGTTGGAGGACAGGAAGAGCAGGCTGCAGCCTGGGAGGGCATGTCTCCTGAGCAGGAAGTCAGGTACTGGAGGGACAGAGATGTGACGCTAGAGCAGGACACGTATTGGAGGGAGCTCAGCTCTGAGAGGAAGGTCTGGTTCCCTCACAAGCTGGATGCCCAGGATGCCCGTCCACGGTACTCTGAGGAACGTGAGAGTACTTTTCTTGATGAAGGGCCAGGTGAGCACGAGGCACGGCAGCTGCAGCACACTGCCCAGAGCCCCTGGGCTTCCAACTTCAAGAATTTCCAGGAACCCCTGCCACAGAAAGGGCTAGAGGTAGAGCGATGGCTTGCCGAGTCGCCAGTCGGGCTTCCACCAGAGGAGGACGAAAAGTTGACTCGCTCTCCCTTTGAGATCATCTCACCTCCAGCCTCCCCACCTGAGATGGCTGGGCAGATGGCTCCTCCAGCCCCAAGACAAGAGAGCCCTATCCAGGACACTAAGCCCATCGCCCCCACGAGGAATGAACCTACCACCCCATCATGGCTAGCTGAGATCCCACCGTGGGTACCTAAAGACACACCCCTGCCCCCTGCCCCCCTCTCTCCAGCCCCAGCTCCCCCCACATCTGCCCCAGAACCACATACTCCTGCACCCTTCTCCTGGGGCACAGCAGAGTATGACAGTGTGGTGGCTGCAGTGCAGGAGGGGGCAGCTGAGTTGGAAGGTGGACCATACTCTCCCCTGGGGAAGGACTATCGCAAAGCTGAAGGGGAAAGGGAAGGAGAGGGTGGGGCTAGGGCTCCTGACAGCAGCCCCCACAGTTCACCGGTCCCAGAGGCTGGCAAGGGCCATGCCAGCAGGGATACTGAGCAGACTGAGCCAGAGCAGAGAGAGCCCACGCCCTACCCTGATGAGAGGAGCTTTCAGTATGCAGACGTCTATGAGCAGATGGTGCTCACCGGGCTGGGCCCTCCATGCCCCACGAGGGAGCCTCCACTAGGAGCAGCTGGAGATTGGCCCCCACTTCTCTCCACCAAGGAGGAGGCTGCAGGCCGCAACGCATCTGCAGAGAAAGAGCTTTCCTCTCCTGTGTCACCCAGGAGCCGTCAGTCTGACACCCCAGCCTTTAGCTACGTAGCCCTGGCAGGACCTGCTGTACCTCCCAGGCAAGAGCCAGAGCCAAATGTTGAGTACAGCCTCACCCCACCTGCAGTGCCCCCCCGTGCTCCTATCCCCCCCAGCCCTGTTCTTAATGGAAATACCCTGAGCTGCAGCCCAGATAGGAGGACCCCCTCCCCCAAAGAAGTGGGCCCGGGTCCCTGGGACGACAGTGCTAGTGATTCAGAGCTGGAGAAGGGGGCTCGGGAACAGCCGGAGAAAGCAGCTCTGTCCCCAAGTCCCCCTCACCCGCTATCTGTGGCCCCCCCAACATTATGGCCTGAAACAGAGGCGCATATCAGCCCTTCCTCAGACTCACAAATGGGCCCTGCCCGACCAAGTCTAGACTTTCCTGCGTCAGCCTTTGGGTTCTCCTCCTTGCAGCCTGCTCCCCCTCAGCTGCCCTCTCCAGCTGAGCCCCGCTCAGCACCCTGTGGCT
Organism: Rhizomys pruinosus; assembly: GCA_009823505.1. Lineage (NCBI taxonomy): Eukaryota > Metazoa > Chordata > Mammalia > Rodentia > Spalacidae > Rhizomys > Rhizomys pruinosus. Next base: position 1,310,846 of record VZQC01005527.1, read on the forward strand.
CCCTTGCCTTCTCTGGGGACCGAGCTCTGGCTCTAGCTGCAGGACCCCCGACCAGAGCCCGGCATGACGAGTACCTGGAAGTGACCAAGGCTCCCAGCCTGGATTCCTCACTGCCCCAACTCCCATCACCCAGCTCTCCTGGGGCTCCTCTCCTTTCCAGTCTGCCACGGCCTGCCTCACCAGCCCTGTCTGAAGGCTCCTCCTCTGAGGCCACCACACCTGTGATTTCAAGTGTGGCTGAACGCTTCCCTCCAGGCCTAGAGGCTCCAGAACAGGGGTCTGGAGAAATGGGCACGGGAGTGGAAGCAGCTGCCCACAGCCTCTGGGACCTCACTCCTCTGAGCCCAGCACCCCCGGCTTCACTGGCTCCAGCTCCAAGCCTGCCTGGAGACATGGATGATGGTACTCTGCCCTGCCGTCTGGAGTGCTCAGGGGAGAGCACCGAGAAACCAAGCCCCTTCCAGAGCCCCTCTGGGGACTGTGCATCCAATGGGCCTAGAGAAACCAGCCCCAAACCCCCCAGCCTCGCCATAGTCAAGGCAGAGAAAGAAGAGGCTGAGGCCTGTTCTGCTTGGGAACGAGGGTCCTGGCCCAAGGGAGCTGAGAGGGGCTCCCGGCCTGACACACTTCTCCCATCTGAGCAGCCACTGAGTCCTGGAAAGAGGTCTGAGGGCCCGCCCTGCAGTGTTTCTCCTGAAATTGAGGCTGGACCTCAGGGATGTGCTACCGAGCCCCGGTCCCACTGTGGGGGGCTCTCCCCATCCTTCCTGAACCCACCTCTGCCCCCATCCACAGATGACTGTGATCTTTCCACTGAAGCTCATCTGGCAGGAAAAGGGGGACGGCGCCGGGCAGGGGGGCCAGGGGCCACAGGGGGCCCATGCCCTATGGCTGATGAGACACCCCCCACATCAGCCAGTGACTCGGGCTCCTCACAGTCAGATTCTGATGTCCCACCAGAAACTGAGGAGTGTCCATCCATCACAGCAGAAGCAGCCCTTGACTCTGATGAAGACGGGGACTTCTTGCCTGTGGACAAAGCTGGGGGTGTCAGTGGGACTCACCATCCCAGACCTGGCCATGACCCACCCCCAATCCCCCAGCCAGATCCCCGCCCATCTCCTCCCCGACCGGACGTTTGCATGGCTGACCCTGAGGGACTCAGCTCAGAGTCTGGGAGGGTCGAGAGACTACGGGAAAAGGAGAAGGTGCAGGGACGAGTAGGACGCAGGGCCCCAGGCCGGGCCAAGCCAGCATCTCCTGCACGGCGTCTGGATCTTCGGGGAAAACGTTCACCTACCCCAGGTAAAGGGCCTGTAGATCGAGGATCCCGGGCCCTACCCCGACCTCGCAGTACTCCGAGCCAGGTTACCCCAGCAGAGGAAAAGGATGGACATAGCCCCATGTCCAAAGGCTTAGTCAACGGACTCAAGGCAGGACCCAGTAAGTATATCAGGAAAAGTTGGAGACTATGGTTTGGGGGTGGGTATGAGTTAGCAGAGGCTTCAGAAGAGAAGTGTGAGGAAGGGGGAGAATTGCCAAGTATTCTTTTCCTCTACAATGCATTCTGGCTTTCTCCTCAGTGGCCTCGGGTTCCAAGGGCAGTTCCGGCCCCCCGGTGTATGTGGATCTCGCCTATATCCCAAATCACTGCAGCGGCAAGACTGCTGATCTTGATTTCTTCCGCCGAGTGCGGGCGTCTTATTATGTGGTCAGTGGGAATGATCCTGCCAACGGCGAGCCAAGTAGGGCTGTGCTCGATGCCCTGCTGGAGGGCAAGGCCCAGTGGGGAGAGAGCCTTCAGGTGAGTAGCAGCAGACATGAGATGTTGTCAGAGGCAACAGTTGAACCCTATTCACAAAAGGACGGTCTTTTCTGTGGACAGCAGGTTGTTTCTGAGACCGTTGGGTGGGCTTTCTTCCTCACTCATCCTTCCTTCACAGTCTGACTTCAGGCATGTCTTGTCTCCCTTTTAGGTGACTCTGATTCCCACTCATGACACGGAGGTGACTCGTGAGTGGTACCAGCAGACTCACGAGCAACAGCAGCAACTGAACGTCCTGGTCCTGGCTAGCAGCAGCACCGTGGTTATGCAGGACGAGTCCTTCCCAGCCTGCAAGATCGAATTCTGAAAGAAACACCTTCCCTCCCCCAAGGATCCACTCCCGCAGCTCCTTTAGAGAATGGCTACTGCTGGTCCTTTGGGGTTGAGAGAAATGGATCTGGGGGTGGGGTGGGGCAATGTCACATTGTGAGGACTTAGGCTAAGTGGGAGGTACTGTCCTTCCCATCACAATCCCAGGGGCCTCAAAAGCAAAGGTAACAGGGACAGTGTAGATGGAGGCAGGTCGTCTGAGGCCTGAGAACCCTGCAGTGATTCCTTTTCCTAGCACTGCCAAATGCTGGTACTGGATAAGGAGGGAGGGTGGGTCTCAGAGAGCATACTTCTCCCTCAATGGAGGGAGATCAACCCCACCCCACCCCAGGGACCTCTTTATTTATTTAGCATCTCAGAAAAGATTGCCAATCATTTATAACACCTAGGGAAGGACACAGAGGTGCCTAGAGCTGCTCCCTTTCCTCCATCTCATGCCCTTTGCCACCAGGGTCTGGTTCCAGCAGCCCCGGGGCGCAGGGCTGCTACACTGTCCTGTGGCTTCCCTCAATATCTGAATGTCTCAATCCAAAACTTGAAGCTCTTCAGATCAGCAGACCAGAGAGAAGAGAAGGGAGCCTATCTCCCAGCCCCTGCTTATCATTCACAACCTAGGGCTGGACCCAGATGAGGTCACCTGGGCAGTACAAAGGGGCAAAGAGAGTCCCAACCCCAATCCCAGAATTCCTCCTAGCTCCTGACCCACTGGACTTTACCTACCCCATTCCAATGACCCTGATCCCTTATCCTCTGCTTGGCTTCTGCATGTGGTCATCTGCTACAGCCTGGTGTGTAATGGGTTAAAAATAAGCCACTGCCTGACATCCCAACATTTGACACTTCAGCCACGTGTGACTCCTCCAACATTCCAATCCTCTACATCCCACAGCTGAAATGGGAATGCTGGCTGCCTCTCTAAACCCAAACTCTTAAACAGAGGGTCTGGGAGGTGGAGGTGAGGCCAGGCCAGGGAACTTGGGGAAAACGAGAGAAAGGAGGGCAAGGAGGAGAAGCAGCTGAGCTTTAACTTAACTCCAAGTGAAGTAAAGACTGCTACAGGAGAGGACCTCACCCCAAGCAAGTCAGTGAGCAGCCCTGCCAGAGGATGCTGGACTGAGAAACCAGATGCTGACAGTCACTGGGGCTTGCCTTCTGTACTAAGCAACTGAGAAGCAAAAATGCACCCAACGTGTCTTCTTCCTAGCTCCTCCCCCTGCTGAGCTCTGCCTCCCCTACTCCCCTGCTCTAACAGAGCCACCTCCAAGTCTAACAATAAATCAGATCATTGCAGATGGCGTAGTGCTGCTTAGCTTCTTCAGACTCCATACATTACTTGGTTGCTGGGCTCTGCTTCCACCTTTCTGTGTCAACCAGTGTTACCATTTATCTTGGAAGACTTGATAACCAGAAGCTGTTCCAGGACCCAGGGGAGCTAGAGAACACAGCATGGGGGAAAGGAAGAAGTGTGGGAGCCAGCACAATTCTAAAAATACCAAGGTGTAAGGTGCCTGCCTGTAATCTTTTTTTTTTTTTTTTTTTTGTCTTTTGGAGACAGGGTCTTCCTGTAGCCCCAGCTGGCCTGGAACTCACTCTGTAGACCAGGCTGGCCTTGAACTCAAAAAGATCTGCCTGCCTCTGCCTCCCGGGTGCTAGGATTAAAGGCGTACACCACCATGTCTTGCCTGTAATCTTAACACCGGAGGCAGAGGCAGGAGAATCAGGAGTTTGAGGGCAGCCTGAGCTGAATAGTAGGTTCTGGGCCAGCCTGAGCTACATAGTAAGATCCTGTCTAAAAACAAAAAAAACCCACAAAAACCACTATCTGAAAATGGTTAAAAATGGCTAAACATAGGAGCCTAGGGTGGAAACACACATTTGGTTTAGGGAAAGGAAGCACAGACCAGGCTGTCCTGGGGACGGGATCTGTATTCCATGGGGTCAAAATCTACAAACCAAGTAGTCAGGATCTGATCCCTAGATTGCAGAACAGCAAAGAGGGAAGGAGCTGATGGGTTCTAAGGGATCCACCAGGGGAAACCCTTGTCACTATGCAGTCACAGCATTCCCCATAAGAGCAGCCTCTGCACCCCACCTTTCACATGTACTGTCCAATGGATGGAAAACTCCCCCTCCAGTAAAACCCTCTATAGTCCTGCAAATGTCCTGAGTGTTCCAGTTATGAATGTATATATATGGAAAGGGGATATTCTAGTCCTTTTGGTGTTCTGAGCTCTACCAAGATGTCAATGAATGTAAAGATGTCAATGGAGTAGAACAGGTACCACCTCTCTACACCAACTCCTACTAACACACTCTCCAAGGCAGAGTAGCAAAGTGCATGGGTGATTCTAAGGATCTGGTGAGGTGTGCACACCCTGCTGCTTCACACAGCTCAATTCTTTGCACTCACACTACCCAACGTTCTACTCATTTAAAACATTTGCAATGTTGGGCTGACCACTACAGGGACTCTCCCAGATGCCAGAGTTCTGTACTTTATTTATTTATTATTTATTTTTAATTTTATTTTTTTTTATGTGTATGAATGTACTGTCTGCATGTAGGTCTGTGCACCCATGTCGTGCAATGCCGCAGAGGTCAGAAGAGGGTCTCGGATTCCCCTGGAACTGCAGTTCTCCTGGAACTGGAGTTACAGACGGTTCTCAGCCGCCATGTGGGTGCTAGGGATCGAACCCAGGTCCTCTGCAAGAGCGTCGGCACTCCTAACCGCTAGGCCATCTCTCCAGCCCCCAGAGTTCTGTACTTTTAAAAAATTTATTATTTTTATGTGTCTAAGTGTATTGCCCACTTATATGTAACTGCACTCATGTTGTGCAATGCCCACAGAGGTCAGAATTCTCTTGGAACTGGAGTTAAGGACAGTTGTTAGCTGCCATGTGGGTGCGGGGAATTGAACCCAGGTTCTCTGAAAGAGCAGTCAGTGCTCTTAACTGCTGAGCCATCTTTCCAACCCCCAGAGTTCTATACCTTTTTTTTTTTAATTATTTTTATTTTTGAGACAGGGTCTCCCTTTAGTCTCAGCTGGCCTGGAGCTTTCTATGTAGACCAGGCAGGCCTTGAACTTGGAGATCCGCCTGCCTCTGCCTCCTGAGTGCTAGGGTTAAAGGCATGTGCCACCATGCCCAGCCAAGTTCTATACCTTTTATTTATTAATTTTGGTGTTTTCAAGACAGGGTCTCTCTGCAGCCCCATCTGTCCTGGAACTCACTCTGTAGACCAGGCTGGCCTTGAACTCACAAAGATCCGCCTGCCTCTGCCTCCCAAATGCTAGGATTAAAGGCATGCGCCACCACGTCCGGCTTTCTATACTTTTAAAGCCTGCTCAACTATAAAGGATTTTGACCGATTCAGTCATAGACAAAATTGACTTTTTATTTTGAGACAGGGCTGGCCTTGAACTCACAGGGATCCTCCTTGCCCCTGCCTCATGGGTTCTGGCATTAGAAGCATGCACCACCACACCTAAGCTCATAAATTCATTCTTGAGTTCATAAAGACTTCATAATCCCAACATTCTCATTATTTTGTGTTTATTGAGCACTTGTAATGTTCCGGCCCTGACTCTAATGACTGCATCACCCACTCCATCCCCAGATCTTTGGGAAAAGCTTTATAATCACATCTGGTCCTAAGAACACATGATATAAGGATAAACCTCTTGGGGATCCTGGAGTGTTTGGTCTTTGGGCAGTCTGTCCCTGGAAAACTACAGAAATATATATGTTTATATATATATATTAAATCTTTATATCTGTACAACATTGATCTCTGCTAACTGCTTAAAATAGAACTTGATTCTCTCTACTCCAGCATTTCCTCAGCCAAACAGCCCCACCACAAAAGGAGGCCTAGCTTCCAGATTGGCCAAGAGTCTCCCATTGCATTTCAAGTAATTACTCTGAAGTTGTATGGCAATCCAATACCTACTCTTTTCTAGAGCCAATGCCCAGAGGAACAGGACTAGAGCAGAGGGAGCAGGTAGAGATGACCCATAAGCCCAGTGTAGGATGAGTGGCCATGACAGATGTTTATGTGGGAAGGAAGTTCTATTTTCAAGACATTTCAGATGGCCATACCAGGTGCACCTGTGCTAGTAGACAAGAGTTCCCTTGAATGTGCATATGGTCTAAGGTACCTTAAGAAGCTGTGAAAGGTAAAAGACCCTACTGTCTTCCATTTTATATTTGCTGTCCCTTCAAGGGTGTCTTCAGCAGCTAAGTGGTGTTTCTTTGAACACTCTAAGATTTCTCATCCCAAGGATTCCATTCACATCTAATGGCCAACAGAAGAGCTAATGGCTGCTCTGAATACAAACTGGGTCCCCTAGGCACAACTCTGGCACAGGTATGCTTCATGCCAAGAGGACTGCTTCCTCAGACACCTGTGACATGAGCCAAGGCCTTAGCTGGCCAGTATGTTAGCCAACAGAAAAGGCTGCTGGCTCAAACGGCTGGTGGAGTGTGACCAGTGAGAAAGCCTACTTACATGTTGCTGCTGGGAGGGGTGAGTGCGGGTCATGGGCCAGAGACTGGCTTTGAGGGTTCAGATCACTAGACAGATGCTGGACTTGAGGGACATCCTCATTAGGCATCTCCTCAGCCATATCAGGGAGCACCCAAGATTCCTGACTAATCTCAGAGACCTCCTGAGCCTGCAGATCAGTCTCCTCAGTGAGATCTTGGGATGGGTTATCAGCCTCAGGGATGTCTTGAGACCACACACTGATAGCAGAAGCCTTCTCAGCAAGACTGTCAACCTCCACAGAAAATTCCTCACATGGCGAGCTGATCTCTTCATGGACCTTTTGGGTTGGTCTGCCAACTTCCATAAGGGTTTCCTGGGCCATGGCCTCAACCCTTACAGGAAATTCATGGACTAGCCTGCCCTGCTCCATAGGGACCCCTTGGCATGGCTGGTTGATTTCTTCTGAGTTCTGACAAGGCTGGAAAACTTTCTTACAAACTTTCTGGGGCAATTGGCTGGTCTTCTGGCATGGGTAATGATTGCTGGTAGCAGTGTCATGGGTCTGCAGCAATGGCTGGCTGATGCCTGGAACCTCCTGGTTAGGCTGGCTAACTTCCTCAAAGATGTCATGACATGGGTGACTGATGCCTGGGACCTCCTGGCCTGTCTGGCTGACCTCTGCAGTATCCTGACCTCCTGGGTCACTGGGTTCCACAGGTGGCTGTTGAGGGGACTGGTTTGGTTCAAAAAACTCTTTCTGTCCTAAGGAAAACTCTTGTGCTCTGTTTCCAGGAGTCTCCTTGAGGAAAATAAGGTCTTGATTTTCTTCAGTCACATGTGTATTTACAGAGGATTGATCGCTGAAGCCAAAACGGGAGCTGTTATCTACTGCCGTAGGGGAGGAAGGACCAGCACTGGACACAGTGCTAGAAGGGCCACTGCTATCTGTAAAGCAAAGTTAAGAGACCAAGTTAGACAAGTAGGCTCTACCGATGCATATAGACTAAATGTTAGAATAGATGGCCTTTACTACTCATTTTCGGAGAAAGAGGATCTGAATCATTCCTAAATTTGGTAGATACCTGAGTTCACCTAGCTCAGGAACTGTGACACTGGCCTAAGGTGGTCTATAGGAACAACACGAAGGCTTATCTAAGATTCAGGAGAGCGAAGCCTATTTCATGTAGTTTTTCATAAACACTCTCCCATCCCAACTCCAACCTCCCATGGCTCCTCATTCCTACTTTGGAAGCAAATATTTTTGCCTAATGATTCACAATTACTGTTATACATCAAAATTGTGGGAAAAAATTAAATTCTAATTGTCAGGTTCCATCTCCATAGATTCTAATTCTATAGGTTTAATGTAAAGATATGGATGGAAGGAGGGTTGAGGATGAGAGCAATAACATTTTGTTGAAATGTTCTCAATTTTGGGGACTGGGAATGTGGCTCAGTGGTACAATGCCAGCCTTTCATGCACAAAGCTCTGGGTTCAATATCCAGCACCGCATAAAACCAGGTCATCCTCAGCTACACATAACAAGTCCAAGGCCAGCATGGGCTACATGAGACCACTCTTCAAAAAAAAAAAAAAAAAAAGAAAAATAAAAAAANAAAAAAAAAAAAAAAAAAAGGGAATTACTCTTTAATCACCTCTAGGCCTTTCACTAAGATCAAGAGAAGAATCATGCTCTAAAGTAATCAATACATTTCTGGAACAAGAAATACCCTAAGAGATAAGTAAGCAAGAAAATGTAGAAAACATCATAAATCGGGAGCTCATACCTGCAATACTAGCACTCTGAGGTACTGAAAATCTAAGGTCAGCCTCGGATAATTGGCCATTTCTAGCCTAGGCTACAAAGTAAAGGCAGAAAATAAAAAAAGAAAACAAAGAAAAAGAAAACATCATCAACAAGAACACTAAGAAAGAAAATGATTTACCAGAAGATGGAAGATTGCAATAGAATTTCCAAATGACAAAAATTAAAAATTAGTCTAGGAAGGGTGTCACTGACATCTTTGAAGCTTTCATAAAAATAATAAACTATCTTCCAGAGAAAAGGTATGTATGTAGCTATTCACATTAATCTTTACATATGATTCCTGAAGTTCATAGAAATCCATCCATGAATCCATGGTCTTACAAGATACACTGTTATAAGACTGTATATCTTGGATACATAGAAAATATAAAAACTAATTTTCTCAATCCCTTTAAAAAAATCCCAATTGAATATAATCTGTATCATTTGCTAAGAATAATAAAGACCTGCCAGACATGGGATGCATTTCTATAACTCTAGCACTTAGGAGGCAGAGGCAGAAGGATTGCTGCAAGTTTCAGGCCAGCCTGGTCTACATAATGAGTTCCAGGCCAGCAAGGGCTACATAGCAAGACCCTGTCTTTAGAAAAAAAGATGAGGACTTTCATTTTGTTTTTGTGAAATTTGGAGAAACAGAGATCATTGGAATTTGAAGAAAACCTCGAACCTCTTTTACACTTCATCTTTATGGCAGTCTTGGAGATGGTTATTCAGCATCTGATGGAAAGACCACATTTTATTTATTGTGCTCTTGGTTGAGCCACCATAGATTACGTAGCTGACCACAGTTGTGACCTTATTATGTAAGAATCTTTTCAAACCTTATGTTCGATAGTGTGTGCTTAAAAGTCACTACCTTCGGGCATGGTGGCACATGCCTTTAATCCCAGCACTCAGGTGGCAGAGGCAGGTGGATCTCTGTGAGTTCAAGGCCAGCCTGGTCTACAGAGTGAGCTCCAGGCCAGCTGGGACTAAAGGGAGACCCTGTCTCAAAAAATATCCCCCCAAAAAGAAAAAAAGTCACTACCTATTAAGGTTGTGTTACCCTCTTGTAAATGTTATATATAGTGTATTTTGTTGGTTATTATTTTGATACTTCTAAGATGCATATTTATTAAACATATTTTTACAGAAAAAAAAGATAACAAGGACTTTAAAATCTCAATTAGTCTGTAGGATGATTCAACCCCCCCTCTATTTCTTGACTGACCTCTAGTAGGAAAGAAACCTACTTTCCCTTTGGTGTAATATTTATCCACAGTATTTTAATTATAAACTAAAGTACTATGGTATCAATAATTATGAATTGATTCTGGAAGCGGAAGAAACCTGAATATATTGTACCAAAGAGAATCTGGGAAAGTTTCTGGGCTAGATAGCTTTAGTGTCAACTTGAAACACCTGGGTTGAAGGAGCCTCAATAGGGGAATTTCCTCCTTTGGACTGGCCTGTGGCACTGTCTTGATTGTTGATTGTTGAATGATGTGGGAGGGCCCAGCCCACTGTGGGTGGTACCACCCCTGGGCATGAGGTCCTGTATTGCATAAGAAAGCAAGGCTGGGCATGGGCGGGAGCAAGCCAGTAAGCAGTGTTTCTCCAAGGCCTGTGCTTCAGTTCCTGCTTCCAGGTTCTTGCCCTGAGTTCCTACCTTGGGCTCCCTAAGTGATGAACTGTGACCAGGAAGATGTAAGACAAATAAACCCTCTCTTCCCCAAGTTGATATTGGTCAGAGTGTTTTGTGACAGCAATTGAAGGCAAAGTAGAACAGTTGACCAGGCTGACCCTGAAAAGGCTCAGTCATTAAGATATGCCATCTTGTGCTCGCTTCAGCAGCACATATACTTCTACACAATGGAGTTCTATGCAGTGGTAAGAAAGATGACATCATGAAATTTGCAGGTAAATGGATGGAACTAGAAGACATCATATTAAGTGAAGTAACACAGTCCCAGAAAACAAACGACAAATGGTATCTCTCATCTGTGGATGCTAGTGCCAATTAACTAGTTGTAAGGCAAAGTGAGCAACGTTAATGTGATCAGAAAACAACTGTGCTCTTATATTGTGAATGCTTTAACAGGTTCTAGAACTAAGCTACCATTTATTTTCAGAGTTAGGAAGTTTTGGTATATGGATAAAGGATATGTATATATATAATATATATATATATATATCTAATATATATAAGTTTAGAATAGTAGAAGAATCAAAGGAAATCATGCCCAGAAAAAAAACTAAGTTTTTTTTTTTTTTTTTTTGTTTTAAATCTTTTTTTTGTGGGCTATGCCTACTTAATCTATGATATTAAATGTCTCTTCTATTCAATGTTTGTGCAAGGCTGCTTGAGCTTTTTGTCCAAGCATATTTTGTCTAAAAAATTCTTATAGCGTAGTTAAAAGTACAGCAGGCTGGCGATTAGGCCCGGTAAACATAAAGCTTTTTTCTTTCTGGAATACTTTTAA
>VZQC01005527.1:1322908-1365157 GCA_009823505.1 Rhizomys pruinosus
TATGAGCTCTGGGCCAGCTGGACTAAAGGGAGACCCTGTCTAAAAAGATTAAAAAAAAAAAAAGATATGCGATCCCGGGGGGCCCGGTTTTTTTCCCTACCTATTCTGTAAAGAAACAAAGGAGATACACTTCAAAGAAGAATATGGTTTAGGCCCAAAAATGTTTCAACAGTATGAAGCTTGTCTCTGGTACAGACAGACACATTTCAGTGAAGATGTTTACCAATGAAGGTTTCATACTAGGCAGAAAAAGAAGAAAGAAAAAAAAAGATGCATCTGGGCGTGGTAGGCAGCATGCTTTAGATCCGATACTTGGGAGGCAGAGGCAGTGGATCTCTGTGAGCTTCAAGGCCAGCATGGTCTACATACATAGTGAGTTCTAGGACAGCTAGAGACTACAGGGAGATCCTGTATCAAAAAAGACAAAAAAAAAAAAGGGGCTGGAGAGATGGCCTAGCATTAGAGCACGTGACTAGCTCTTATAAGAAGGACCAACGGTTCGTATCCCATGCAACCCACAGGTGGCCGAGAACCGTCCGAAAACGGCTCTGAAACTCCAATTCCAGGAGAACTCCAGTTCCAGGGGAATCCGAGACCCTCTTCTGACCTCCGTGGCATTGCACGACACGGGTGCACAAACTCGCATGCAGACAGTACATTCAAACACATACAGAAATAAATAAAATTAACATTAAAAAATTAAAAAAAAAAGTCTTAAAAAAAAAAAGGCAAAAAAAAAAAAAGGCAAGCCACGCAGCTTTCCCCAAGTATAGAAGCAGCCTTAACATCCAAATCAAAGACTATCAAAAACAAGAGAGGGAGAAGGAAAAGAGCTCCCATTCACCCTCCAGGAGAGAGAAAAAGGTGATGTGAATGCAGGGAATCTGAAATTCAAGTATGTAGCCTTAGTTTCAGTAAGGGAAGTTTCGTCATCATACATCAGAAGGCAGCAAAAGTCTGTCAATATTAACCCAGTGCTGAAATTCAAAGTTTTTCTTCAGTCTGTCTGATGAAAGGAACGTGTGACTTCAGTCGATGATAAGGAAAGGCTTTTCTCCTTAGTGTCTCCTACTGCCAAACTCTAAAGACTCCTCACAACTCTACTCTTCACACTGTTACCAAGAATAACTGGTGATAGGCTAAAAATAACAAAGGCAAGTAGGCAGAGGAAGCAGACCTCAAATCCAAGTAACGTCTGACAACAGTACCTGTGGAGGACAGAAGATGGTGTTGGAGTCCCTGAAACTGGAGTTCCAGATGGTTGTTAGCTGCCATACAGGTGCTTGGATTCAAACTGGGGTTTTGTACAAGAACTACGGTGCTCTTGACTGCCGAGCGTCTCTCTAGCCTGAGTTTTTCTTTATTTCTCTATGAATTGTTTCTTTTTTTTTTGTCTTTTTTGAGACAATATCTCCTTATAGTCCCAGCTGGCCTGCAACCCCGTATTTAAAAAGGCTGGCCTCCATCTCACAGAGATCTGCCTGTTTCTGCCTCCCAGGTGCTGGGATTAAAGGCATGCACCATTATGCCCTGCCCTGTTTTAGTTTGGTTTTTAAGACAAGGTCTTGCTACATGGAGCCCTTTGCCTGCCTCAAACTTGCAGTGACCCTCCAGCTTCTGCCTCCCATGTGCTAGAATTACAAGCATGTAACACCAAGCCTGGTCTAGACATTTTGGTTTTCTTGTGCTCAGTTTCTCTATGTATTAGGTTGAATCCTAGTCATTTTTATCAAAGAAGGCTGTAGACAGACCAACAGGGCCAGTAAGGGTTACAAAATCCATCCCTTTTCCTCAAAAAGGAACCTTTAGAAATCACTCTTTCTGAACTATTTGGCTGGAAGACACAGGTGAAGAGATATTTCCTTTAGCTTGGAAACACCAGGGTAGACTGCTTCCCAGACATATTTCTCCTCCCTCCCCCCTCCCCGCCGTGACCTTTTTTCTTCTTCATTAATAGTCCCTGGGCTTAGGGATCTGTGTGGAGATTTACCTTTGACCCTACCCAGACTGAGAAACCAGTATCAGATGGTTTAGGGCAGGGAATACATATTTATTTTTCTAGGGATGGAGTTGCTTCATTTTCTCAGTGGAGTAGAGAAAGCCTAGCAAGCCTAGGGTTACAGTAGTGCATAAGAAAAAGCTTTAATGTGATGGAAACTACCAAGAAAGAACTTCATCCCCCACCCTGTTCATGCATGTGGTTTTCCTCAGCTGAGCTTCATGTACTGCATGCCCTCCAGTTTGCATCCAAGTATTCTAGCCTTTCTACCTACATCCTAAATCTGCATGAGCCCCTCCTCAGATTCCATGCCCTCCTTCATACCTGAAATCTGCTGTTCCTTCCCAGCTCCATGGCCCTCTGCCTCATGTTAGAGCTACAATTTCAGCCTTTTCCCTCTTGATCCTTTTTATTTCTCCAGAAAGTAACAGAAGCAGTGGGTTTTGTGCTCTTGTTAGTCTGGAGAAAATATAGACGCTCCATAGGGGGGATGAAAGGTGATGTGATTACCTGGAGAGCTGTAACAGGTAACAAGTTTTAGGAAGTTTTGGAGGTGAATAAATAGACCTCACAAGGGGCTTCAAAGAGCTCCCTCCCTAGAAGTCCGTGGGATGCCCACACTCCAAAAGCCACAGACTTTCCTGATGGCTCTCAGGGACCCTCCATCCTTCCTTGTCCAATTAGGGTATATTTGGCAGGAATAACATTGACTTCGCTCATCTGTTTTCTAACAGGATTTGAAGGGTGCTCCATGGTGCCTACCATTTACCCCCTGGAAACGCTGCATAATGCCCTTTCCTTGCGTCAAGTGAGTGAATTCTTGACCAAAGTCTGTCAGCGCCACACTGATGCCCATACACAGGCCTCCGCAGGTATGGGAAGTACAGTTTCTCTCTGTAGCTCTACCCTCATAGCTGTAATTTGTAGACCATGAGAAAACAGTAAATTAAGAAGGGAAATGGAGAGATTGCCCCATGATTAAGACTGCTTACTGCTCGTTTTTTTTGTTTTTTGAGACAGGACCCTGTAGCTCTAGCTTGGCCTAGAACTCACCTCGGTATACCAGGCCTGCCGTGAACTCCAAAGATCGCCATGCCTCTTGCCTCAAGGGCAGGATTAAAGGCATGTGGCCACAAGCCTGGCTGACGGCTTACTCGGCCTTATATAGGACATACTTGGCATGGAATTTATATGTAGAACCGCTGGCCCCCAGTCACCTCCTCTGCCTCCCAAGTACTGGGGCTAAGGTGTCTGCCACCATACCCAGCAGAGACTTTTTGGCATATGATATTTTATTAGGGAACACATGACTTGATGGGGGCAGGAGTATAGGACTCAATGCAAAGGGGGTCCTCGGGAGTGCAGGGCCCAGCACTTGTCCAGGGGACCATGATTAGGAATATATTTGAACCCACATCCATCGGGGATGAGGCACTTCTCAGCTACCTTTTCTTCAAATTCATCTGCGTTAAACTTGGTGAAGCCCCACTTCTTTGAGATGTGGATCTTCTGGTGGCCAGGGAACTTGAATTTGGCCCTGTGTACAGGGCCTCAGTCACATGTTCCTTATTCTGTAACTTGGTGCAGATGGACATGATGACCTGGCCACTGTGCCCTGAGGCTTCCCAAAGGCACCCCAAATACCTATCTGAAGCCTGGCAGCCCCAGCACAGGACAACATCTTGTTGATGCAGATGACATGGAAAGGGTGGAGCCTCACGCAATATAAGCCATATTAGGGGTGAGCGATGGCCTAGCGGTTAAGAGCGCCGAGCGGTGGTCTTCGAGACCGGGTTCGATCCCCAGCACCCACAATGGCGGCTGAAAAACCGTCTTGAAACTCCAATTTCCGGTAGAACTCCAGTTCCAGGGGATCCGATGCCCTCTTTCTGCTTCCGGGCATTCATTGCAGACATCGGGTGCACAACTTGCATGCAGACAGTACATTTCAATACACATACAGGAAATAAAAAAATTTAAAAAAATTAATATAAAAAAAAAGAAAGCTATCTTAGTAAAGACTTTAAAAAAAAAATATTTTATGGGGCTGGAGAGATAGGCCTAGCGGTTAAAGCACCAGACTGCTCTTGCAGAGATCCATGTTTCAATCCCAAGCACCCACATGGCGGCCTAGAACCGTCTGAAACTCCAATTCCAGGAGAACTCCAGTTCCAGGAGAATCTGAGACCCTTTTCTCCTGACCTCCCGCGGCATCGCAGGACACGGATGCACAAACCACGTTCAACAGTACAATTCATAAAACTACAAAATAAAATAAAAAATTTATTATTTTATGTTGTATGAGTGTATTATCGGTGCATTTAGGTAGTGCACCCATGTCATGCAAGGCCTGCAGATGTCAGAAGAGGTTGTCAGAGAGGGCAATCAATCCACGGCTGGGCCTGGAGTTAGTATGGTTGTTATCCACATGGTGGGTGCTAGAAACAGAACCTGGGTCCTCAATAACATTCAGGCTTTTAATTGCGGAGCCATATCTCCAGCCCCACAAAGACTTTTTTTAAACAGCTATTTCATTTGATTTGCTAACTTCAGAGAAGAGATGTGAATTTGCCCAGGGTTAAAGGTTCAGTGATAGCAAGGTTGGTGCCAGCCAGTATGTCATTTGCTTGTTGGAGTCTTGACACCAAGATGTGGCTATTCCTAGTGAGTTTTTATCCACATAACTGATGTTTGAGTGGAATATTTTTTCCTGGAACAGAGCAGAAGTGATTAGTTGTTCCTTTTCCATGTAACTTAAATATGGGAATGAAAATAATAGTTTGGGAGAAAAGAAAACAGTGAGGCACTCTACAGAGACATAAAAATTAATGGTTAGGAGCACGACGCTCTTAGCAGAGGACCTGGGTTCAAGTCCCCACCCACATGGCTGCTAAGAACTGTCGTTAACTCCATTTGCCAGGGGAATCCAATGCCCTCTTCTGACTCCACGGCATTGCACGACGCAGGTGCACCAGCCTACATCAAGACAGTACATTCAATACAGCATAAATAATAAATAAAGTTTTTAAAAAATGTAATATTGGGGGCTTATTAAGGTGTTTGCCTGTACATGCCTGACTACCTGAGTTCCGTCCCTGGGATCCATGCTGTAGAAGAAAACCAATTCCTGTAAGTGTTCTCTGACATCCATACATATGCTGTGCCTTGCATATGTGCATCTTTACACACTGCACACATGTGTACCCACATAAAATAATGTAAAAAAGTTTTTTGATGTGCAGTCAGGGATGGAGAGAAGACTCAGTGGGTAAGGTACAAGCTGAGGATGTGAGGTTGGTAGGCAGAGTACTGGGTAGCAAGCATGAAGTCCTGCATTGATCCTATCACCTCATAGAACTCACTGTGATGGTACACATCTTCAATCCCAGCACGCAAGATGTAGAGACAAGCACATCTCTCTGAGTTTGAAACCAGCCTAGTCCATATAAAGAGTTCCACGTGATCCAAAGCTACATAGTGAGACCCCTCCCACCCCACCCACCCCCAAAATGAAGAAGTTCGGTGTCAGGGTCAGCTGGTCCAATCTGAGTTTGATCCTCATAATCCACATGTGGAAGGAGACACCAACTTCCAAAGATTATCCTCTGACTTCCACAGTGAATGGCAGGGTTTGAAGACTCACACGCACACAATTACAACACACACACACACACACACACACACATAATAAATTTAAAAAAAAACCTTTTTAATGTAAGAGAAAAGGCTGGGCATGGTGGTATATACGCCTTTTAATCCCAGCAACTCAGAAGGCAGAGGCAGGTGGATCTCTGTGAGTCAAGGCCAGCTTGGTTTACATAAGTGAGTTCCAGGACATCGGGGCTACAGGAAGACCCTGTTTCAAAAAGACCCCCTCCCCCGAAAATAATGAAGCAAGGTCATCCTTAGCTATACAGAGGGAGTTTGAGGTCTTTCTGGGGCACATGAGACCCGATCACAAAACAAAAGGAAGAAAAACATTAATACAGCCAGCTACCCATAGAATATTTCGTGGTGACTCTCCTCCTGTGAGAAGCACACTTCCATCTTTTTGTTTTTTTTTATTAACTTTATTTCTGTATGTGTAACGTACTGTCTGTCCTGCAAGCAAGTCTGTGCACCCTGTCATGCAATTCCGCGGAGGTCAGAAGAGGGTGTCGGATTCCCCTGGAACTGGAGTTCTCCTGGAACCGGAGTTTCAGACAGTGTCTCGCGGCCGCCATGTGTGTGCTGGGAGCGAACCCTGGTCCTCTGTAAGAGCATCGGCGATCTTACGCGCTAGGCCATCTCTCCAGCCCCACACTTACATCTTGTAGTCTTACTTTTTTTCTGTGCTTGTCTTTCTCTTACCCTGTTGCTTAAAATCTATATTTGAGTCTGTTTGAGCCAGGTGTGGTAGTCCAGCCTGGAGGCTGAAGCAAAGATAATGAGCAATTCATGGGCCACCTTGCGAGGCATGAGACTATCTCTCAAAAAAAAAAAGGAGCTTGGGAGATGGCACTATCAGTAAAGTGCTTGAGAGGCAAGCTGGAGGACCTGAGTCCTGGGTTCCCTACACCCATGTGAAAGCAAGGAATAGTATATAATACCTATAATCCAGTGCTTGGGACCCTAGAGACAGGAGGACTGCTGGGCTTGCTGGCCAGCAATATAGCCAAAACTAGCCAAGTGCTCCAGGTTCAGTGACAGATGCTATCTAAAAAAATGAGGGTGGGCGAGCCGATTAACGATCACTTGACACCAACCTTCGGGCTTCCAATGAATGAATGCATGCCGATACATATATGTTTGCACATACATATGAACACATATACTCACAAAACAACTAAAGGAAAAATATTTCCAAGGTAATTTATAAACAATATCATCCTAATAAAAATGCAAATCAAAATCTATAGTTCCCTGTTGAAAAAAAATAGGAAAAACTAATTAAAAGGAAGAAAGAAAAACAAAATCCAGGGCTAGGATGTATTTCATTTGTTACAACTTTTTCGTAGCAGATATGAAGACCTGTGTTCGATCTTGAGTACCACATAAAACTAGGCGAAGGTTCATCACTTGTTTTTTTTTTTTTTTTTTTTTTTTTTTTTGTGGTCTTTTCAAGACAGGTCTCCCTGCAGTCCCCAGCTGTCCTGGAACTCACATCTGTAGACCAGGCTGGCCTGAACTCACAAAGATCCCCACAACCTGCCTCTGCCTCCCAAGTGCTAGGATTAAAGGCGTGAGTGCGTGACCACGCGCACGGTTGCATATCTTGAATCCTAGTACTTGGGAGACTAAGATAGGAAGACTGCAAGTTCAAGTCTACCCTGGGCGGCACATTGAGTTTCTAGCCCACTGAGCTACAGAATGAATGAGACTATTCCAAACAAAAGTATTTTATTGGTATGTGAATAAATCAAGGAAACAAAATACGAAATCTAGAAACCAGTGAAGTTAGCATTTCAAATTACTGAGTAAAAAGTGAATTGTTAAAAAAATATTTTTTATTTTATGTAAAAAAAAAAAAAAAAAAAAAAAAAGGGCATCAGATTCCCCTAGAACTGGCATTACAGAAAGTTGTGGCCACCATATGGATGCCTGGGAATGAACCCAGGTTCCTCTGCAAAAAGCAATCAGTGCTCTAACCAGTGAGGCCAATTTCTCAACCCCAAAGCTGATATATATATATATATAATAGATATATAAATTATATATGTATAAAATATATATACATATATATGTAGAGTACGTATATATAGGTACGTAGATATGTATATATAGATATAATATTTTTTTTTGGTCTTTTCTTTTCGAGACAGGGTCGGCCTGTAGCCCCAGCTGTCCTGGAACCTCTCTTTGTAGACCAGGCCTGGCCTTGAACTCACAAGATCCGCCTGCCTCTGCCTCTGAGTGCTAGGATTAAAAGGCATGCGTGAGCCTGCTCAGCGTCAGAATTGACTTTTTCCATACTCAGGGGAATAGTCAAAGGCTTGAAGGAAGCAGGAAAATGCTAAATAAAGAGGCAACCTGGACTAGGGGTATGGCTCAGTAATAGAGCATGTTTAGCATGTGCAAGACCCTGGGTTGGACCCTTAAGCACTACAAACAAAAAATGTAATTATTATTAATTTAAGATTTTAAAGATAACTTAAAATGTAAAGAAAACTTTGCAGCATTGTTTGTCTTTGCCCACCCTTCACCCCTTAGTTTGTTGGTAGGGTTTTTTTTTTTTTTTTTTAATGTGTCGGGTGTGTGGGTATGTACCCTTGGAGGCTGAATGAGGGCTTAGGATCTCCCAGATCCCTTTGGAAGAGGAGCAAGTGCTGTTAAGGGCTGAGCTGGCTTTCCAGCTCCTGGTGGTAGTTTCGAGGATGGCAGCCCATGCTCTCAGTGTGTGATTAGAGTTCTGATTCCAGAGGGGCACAAAGATCTTATTCCCAAAGGAAAACACAAAGAGGAATAAAATATATTGGAAAAAGTAACAGACAAAACCTTTTCAAATTTAATAAAACTGGAGCTGGAGAGATGCTCAGCGGTTTAAGAGTACTGACTTGCTCTTGCAGAGGAACCCGGGTTCGTTCCCAGCACCCACATGAACTAAAACCGTTTAACTCTAGTTGTGCGGGGAAGAGGACACCCTCCTTCTGACCTCCGCAGCATTGCATTACATGGGTGCAACCAACCTACATGCAGACAGTACACTCATACACATAGATAATAAATAAATTTTAAAAAGTTTAATAAAAGACCTGAATAGACCTAAATTTGTATTCCAGATAGCTCAACCAACTCCATAGGATATGTTCAAAAAATCCTCAATGAAACACATTATATTCAGATTGTCAGAAGACAGAAAATTTTTGAAAGAAGTAAGAGAATATAAACTTTTCACATGCAAAGCAGCTTCAAAAAATATTTTTACATTTACTTATTTTGGGGGCGGAATACCATGGCACACGTGCAGAAGTCAAGGAGAACTTGCAGGAGTCAACTACCTCCTTCTAAACCATTGTGGGTTCTGGAGATCTAACTCAGGTCCATCAGGCTTGGTGGCATTAATGCCGTTCTCACTCCTCTCTGAACTACTTCCCAGTATGTAATATGTATATATATTATTAATTCCCGGCTTAAATTATAGATATCTTTAAAAAAGATTATTAATGGCTGGGCTGGTGGGCACGCCTTTAACCCTAGCACCTTGGGAGGCAGAGGCAGGCGGGATCCTTGCGAGTCAAGAAGCCAGCCTGGTTCACAGAGTGAGTTTCCAGGACAGCTGGCTTAGGCTACAGGCGAGAGACCCTGTTCTCGGAAAAAGACCAAAAAAAAAAACGAGATTATAATATACAGTTTAAAAAATGAAAAGTTTGGGTAAAAGGTCTCTGGGAGGGAGGGTAAAGTGACTGAGTCATGACAGAGCTGTGACTCCTGGATTCTTTTCCGTTGTTCTCCCCTCCACCCACACAGCCCTCTTTGACTCTATGCACAGCCACCAGGCCTCAGATAGCCCGTTTTCCCCACCCCGCACTCTTCATTCGCCACCACTACAACTTCGGCAGCGCTCTGAAAAGCCCCCTTGGTGTAAGTAAACCTTTTTTAACTGACTAGACAAAACCCAAGAGGGATCAAGGGATTGGTGGATGAGAGACCTGTCCCATGAGAGCTAAGAAGAGAGGGAGAAGAGACCAGGAATGGCCAAGCACAGTGGTTCACTCAGCGGGTAGGGGCAAAGGAGGTTTAAATTATCAAGGTGCAAAACTTAAGCATACAAATGAGATTGTCAAGACTATGCCTGAGCCCACATAGCAAGGACCCTGCCTGAGAAGCAGAGAGGACGGAGGGAAGGAAGGGAGGGGGGGGAGTTCCAGAGGAGAGGTNTGATGTACTGTATGCATGCGCTGTGCACCCGTGTCGTGCAAAATGCCCGGAGGTCAGAAGCGGGGTCTACGGATCCCCTGAACTGGAGAGTTCTCCTGGAAATTGGGAGTTTTCGAGACGGTTTCTGGCCCCTTGGGGTGCTGGGGATCGAACCCGGGTCCTCTGAAAGACCACCTAGGTCCGTGGCGCTCAATCCGCTAGGCTATCGCTCATCCCCTAAGCCAATTGGATTGATTCTGTGAGAATGTTGGCCATAGGAGGAGATCCAAGCCCCCGAAAAATCTATACGAAGGGCTTTTCTTTTTCCTATAAAAGTGGGATATCTGCAAGGAAAAAAGGCGGTAAGACCCTGTTGTCAAACACCCGATGTAAGCATGGGAAAAATATAATGAGACCGCACTTGAAAGTGTACAGTTAATCTCTTGAATACCAGAGAGTATTACCAAAATCCACTAAACCAATAAACAAAAATATGGGTCTCCTTGAGACAAACAATACTCCTCCGAAAATATCAGCTACACCTCAACTGCCTGGAGATTACTGTGCAACACCTGGCCACGCCTGAATGTCTAATATATACAAATAATTTATATAAGGTCATTATAGTTCCCATTATTTTAAAATAATAATAATATTTTTTTTTTTTTTTTTTTTTTTTTTTTTATTTTTTTGTCTGTATATCCCAAATTTGTTTGGCTATTAGCTCTCTCTTTTGAGGAATAATTCATGACTGACGCATACGCTTCAAAGTCAAGCATCTAGTGGTAGGATTTGGTAAGCCCTTAGCCATGTCAATAAGATATAATCTCTTATATAGAGAACAAACAATGTTTGTTGGTATAGAAACGAATACCATCCAAACATCTTGTGTCCATGCTTAAGTGTATGCCGCATAATATTAATTCTGTGTAGAATTGCCCCTGTACTATCGAATCTGCTTGTGCTTTTGTTAGAGGATTAAAAAGCATACCCGGACATAAAGGCTAGTGAACCAGAAGGAGACAATGCCACCAACTGAATAGTCAACGACCTAATGAATCTACCAGAGACACAATAGCTGCTTTTGTTGTCTACCTCATGTTGCCCTCCAAGCCTAGGGAATCACTGCCTTGGGAAGAGAGGCGATGGGCCTAGAATGTAAGGGCTGTGGAGAGCTTGGGCGTGAATTCATGAGGCTATTAGAGCAATATTAGACTGCGGAGCTCTGATCCCAATTGCTCTGCTGCATACTAAGCTTCTCCAATTGGCACTATGGGAACTTTGGGTTGTTCAAAATATGACATAGATACTTTGCTAATTGGTTTTACATGAATGTGACTTACATTCATTGCTCATGCATGACAATCAGCTTACTTCATTTGGGATTTTTGGATTAATTGGCCTTAGGGGTGAAAAAAGGTTTCAGGTCTGACCTGCACCACTGCATCAGGTATGGTTGAGCAGTGCAGTACAAATTGAGTGACCCCATGACAGGATACTCGCTTATTATATAAAGAAGGGGGAAAATCTGTTGGCGGATCCTGGGGCCCCACGTGAATCTGCTGACCAGTTGTGTTGACAAGCGCTTATTCTTGCTGGAACATCTTTATTACCCTCCTTCTGAGAAGGCCTGACCCACCCAAGCCAGAGAACCACTTGTGCCTGGGGGCATGAACCTCTGACCTTGTTTTCTTCACTTGACTGCTCGTAGCCTGTATATAAGGCCCCTTGTCTCTTCAATAAACTGGAATCTGGCATCCCCTCAGCACAGATGACCCGCTGACTTTCTTTCAATCCTCAGCCCCTCGCCCGACCCTTTGGGAAATGAAGTAGCGCAGGCGCTACAAGAACTCCCGTCCTCCTTCTTTACCACACACCCAACATCACTCAGTCCTCAAGAATGAAAAGAAGTTCTATTTTTTTAAATGTTTTTATTGAGAGTTTTGTGCAATTCATACATTTTCAGTCCAATTTAATTCATTTCCCTTTCCATGCCCCCCCCATCCGAGCTCATGCATTTTGCCAGTACTGGTCTTGCATCCTTTTTGTTTCAGTCATTTTTAAAGTTTTCTATGCAGTTGTTTATTGTTTTGGACTGAAGTTTACTGTTTCAGTTGGTTCTTGACCCAGTCCTTTTGTTGTTTGCTCCTCCAATTTGTATTGCCCAAATACGGCATATATCTTCACACATACACCAAAATTTTGACATCTGAAAGCAAACTGTATAGTTTTAATTCCACAAACATGTTAGCAATTCACATTTTCCCCTTTATTTTTATATACTCTAAAGTATGCATACAAACCCTCCCCCATCTAACTACAATCTACAAAGTCTGAAAACTAAGAGTTAGGTTAATTCTAGATCCCATTAAGGGATTTACATTCTATCATGCCACATAAAAAAAAAAAAAACTTGCTGCAGCTTAAAAAAAATTAACATTTGCGCGGCTGGAGAGATGGCCTAGCGGTTAAGAGTTGCCCACTGCTCTTGCAGCAGGACCCGAGGTGTTGAATCCCAACACCCACATGCGGCTGAGAACCGTCTTATAACTTCCAGTTCCAGGGAATCCGATTCACTCTTCTGTGTCCGCAGCATTGCCAACACGGGTGCACAGACTACATGCAGACAGTACATCAATACACAATACAAATATAAATTAAAAAAAATTTTTAAAAAACACATTGCTCAGTTTGCCTTTACTACTAGTATTTTGGTTCTAGCATCCACAGATGAGGGTACCATTCGTCCTTTGTTTTTCTGGGACTGTCGTTACTTCACTCAGCATGAATGTCTTCTAATTGCCCATCCATTTACCTAGTTCCATCCAAAAATGGATGAAAAAAACGTGAAATTTCATCTTTTCTTTACTGCTCCACCAGAAACTCCATTGTGTGATGTACCACATTTTCTCTAGCCACTTGTCAGTTGAAGGGCACATGGATTGTTTCCAGCTCTGAGAGAGACTTTAGTCTATAATCAGTATGCATAGAAGTTCTATTTTGATGTCTAAGCTCTGCTGTGGCTAAGTTTTTTTCATCAGTTTGCTCAGTTTCAGCACTTCCTCCTAAACTTTAGTACCTCCTTAAGTTTCTTCTGATACCTTAAATTTTCACCTGTCATGCATTGCCTTTCTCTGGAAGATATATGCGTATGTGACGACTACAAAATTGTGATTAACTTTCAGTCATTTAACAATTCAAAAATCTCTCCTATCACCAGAGATGTTTCCTTAAGGAGCAGATTGGTGATTAATACTAGAACACTCCACAACAGCCAAGTGTCAAGACAACAAGGGTCTATCCTGAATAGGATGCCTGTTTCAAAACTCTACCTCCCCCCTCCCAAGGCTCGTGGATCACTGCAGAATAGGAGGCAGAGAGATTGTAGAGTCAGAGTGGTGTATGGCCACAAGTAACCAGAGTCTTCCGTGCAGGTAGTCAGTTACTCATTGAATTCACAGAACAGTGACAACCATAGGCCACAAGATCAAATAATAAAGCAAGCTCAAACCAGACAAATCTCCAGCATAGACATGGGGAAATGTGTAAGAAACCCCAATCACCAACCTAAGGAAATTTGGCAAATGAAGGCTGCTTGGGAAGGGGAGAGACAGTCTTACAGGAATGGGACCTTTGTGGGCCCAGTGGATAGATGTCACCCTTTGAAGGACATTTGGAGACCAAATCAGGCTCTATAGGAATATATATATATATAGTTATATATTATTATATATACATATATTTTTTTTTTTTTTTTTTTTTTTTTTTTTAATTATTTTTAATATAATATAATATATATATCATAATATAATATATATAATATAATTAATAGTAAATATATAATATAGGGGACTGGAGAGATGGCCTACGCGTTAAGATCGCACCGATCGCGTCTTACAGAGGGACCAGCGGTATGCATCCCAGCACCCACATGGCGCCGCGAGAACTGTTCTGAAACTCCGAATTCCAGGAGAACTCCATTCCAGGGGAATCCGCACCCTCTTCTGACCTCCGCGGCATTCAATGAACACGGGGCACAGACTTGCAGGCAGACAGTACATTCAAACAATACATTCATACACATACGGAAATAAATAAAATTTAAAAAAAATTAAAAAAAAAAAAAAGAACAATCCATTGCTGACATCAGAGCTCTCCTGTATTAACATATTTTGCTCAATTAAACAGCTTATAAATTACTATTACATTTGGCCCCAAATAGAGAATTATCCTTTCACAGTCCCCATGCCTATCAGTCAATTAAAGAAGGTAGTTATACCTGTTTTATAAGAAATTACCACTATAACAGTTGCCTCTAATTTACAGTTAGGGAATGGCTTCATTACCATCATGTTTTTCTTTTTCCTATAAAGGGGAGAAGTAGGAAGGTTTCTCAGCATCTGGAAGGTAAACTTCATTAGGGCCCACTACAAACAGTTATCCCAAATAGAATTCAGAGAGATGCTCAGTGTCTGTGACTCAGGCAATCTGAGGTTCCTTTTTCTTTCATGTTCAGATGGGTCAGCTCCTCTGCTGGTATTTCCCAGTCCATCCTGCATAGCCAAAAGTTGTGCGTTTTCAGGCATTTAGGTTGGTGTTTTACCTGTGGGAACATACAAATCTCCTCCCATTGTTAGTTTCAAGACCTCAAAATTAAAAATTTATCAAAAGGTTTGGAATATAGAAGGAATATTATACCACCTCCCCCTTTTTGTTTTTAAAATTTTTATGTTTTGACCTATAGATGACTAAGTTATATTACGCACACCCATAAACAGGAACCAAGGTGTAAGTTTTCATCAAATTTACCCAAATTGTTTTTCATTGACTGTATGAACACAGAAAAATATAGAGACCATTTGTGTACCTTAACCCCAAAGTTGTTGGAAAGTCAATACAGATTACAAATAAAACTATTAACATTTTATATTCCCAATTAGCTCAAGTGTATTACCATTTTGAACTGCAAACCTTACAAAGTGGATTTTAGTAACTATCTTTCACCAAGCTCTTGGCCTTTTCCAGGCCTAGCATGAAAACCTGCTTTAAAGATTTTTCAATATCTAGCTCTTAATAAAATTTTCTTTTACAGTTCTTATGCCCATAGTTAATTAAAGACTGGCTAGATATGCCCCATGAGAAGTTGTTACCATCATAACCATCTTGATTTTTTTTTTTTTGTTTTTTGTGGGAGCTTCTAGGAAGCTTCCTTTGTCTAAGGGGAGGGGACACACAGTGCCCACCCACTTTGTGGACATTGTGGGGAACTGGTCTCATTGAGTAGAGGTCAGTCGGTCACTTCTGTGACCTGACCAGAGAGGTAATTTCCTACTCGGGTCCTTAGCCTGGGACAACGAGACAAGTTTCCCACTCTTGGCCGTAACTTTCTACCTGCCCAAGTCCAGGACAGAAATTTCACACCAGCTTCCCAGGTTGGTGGTCCGCAAAGGGAGCCTTTTTCCAAACCAACTGGTCACCCAAATGAAATGCAGGCCTCAACACCAGCTACCCACTGGTCATCTGAACAAAATGCAGGCTTAGCCTGTATGCGCCCAAAAAATTTAAAAAGAAAAATGGCGGCCGTGAATTCCACAATGATGTTAATTGGAATTCATTTTTTTAATTTTTAATTTTATACCTTTTATTTTTTATTCCCAAATACCCCAAAACTTTTTAACACTTTAATACAATGAAAACCTGATTGTATCTTTGTTTTAGATGTTGAAAGGGTGTAATCAGTAGGTGGCAGTGTAGATCCATTATTTTAAATTAAAAAAATTTTTTTAAATTTATTTTATAAAATAAATTTTATTTTAAAAATAATAAATTTTATTTAAAAAAATAAAATAAAAAATATATTTCTTTATTTTTATATATATATATTTATATATATATTTATATATATATATATATCAGCTTTGGGGTTGGAGAAATGGCTCACTGGTTAAGAGCACTGATTGCTTTTGCAGAGGACCTGGGTTCCATTCCCAGCATCCATATGGTGGCTCACAACTGTCTGTAATGCCAGTTCTAGGGGATCTGATGCCCTCTTCTGAATTCCATGGGCATCGTACACATAAAATAAAAATATTTTTTTAAAAATTCACTTTTTACTCAGTAATTTGAAATGCTAACTTCGCTGGTTTCTAGATTTCGTATTTTGTTTCCTTGATTTATTCACATACCAATAAAATACTTTTGTTTGGAATAGTCTCATTCATTCTGTAGCTCAGTGTGGCCTAGAACTCAATGTGCAGCCCAGGCTAGCCTTGAACTTGCAGTCTTCCTATCTCAGTCTCCCAAGTACTAGGATTACAAGTGTATGCAACCTTGCCTAGTTTTATGTGGTACTCAAGATCGAACACAGGTCTTCATATCTGCTACGAAAAAGT
Organism: Rhizomys pruinosus; assembly: GCA_009823505.1. Lineage (NCBI taxonomy): Eukaryota > Metazoa > Chordata > Mammalia > Rodentia > Spalacidae > Rhizomys > Rhizomys pruinosus. The sequence continues at coordinate 1,339,136 of VZQC01005527.1, forward strand.
TGTTAACAACTGAACTACATCCTAGCCCCTGGATTTGTTTTTCTTTTCTTCCATTTTAATTTAGTTTTTCCTATTTTTTTTCAACAGGGAACTATAGATTTGATTTGCATTTTTATTAGGATGATATTATTTATAAATTACCTTGGAAATATTTTTCCTTTAGTTGTTTTGTGAGTATATGTGTTCATATGTATGTGCAAACATATATGTATAGGCATGCATTCATTCATGTGGAAGCCAGAGGTTGGTGTCAAGTGCTCGTTAATCGCTCGCCACCCTATTTTGCGCATGAGCAGAACATATATGTATAGGCATGCATTCATTCATGTGGAAGCCAGAGGTTGGTGTCAAGTGCTCGTTAATCGCTCGCCACCCTATTTTTTTAGATAGCATCTGTCACTAACCTGGAGCACTTGGCTAGTTTTGGCTATATTGCTGGCCATCAAGCCCCAGCAGTCCTCCTGTCTCTAGGTCCCAAGCACTGGGATTATAGGTATATACTATTCCTTGCTTTCACATGGGTGCTAGGGAACCCAGACTCAGGTCCTCCAGCTTGCCTCTCAAGCACTTTACTGATAGTGCCATCTCCCCAAGCTCTTTTCTTAGTTTTTTGAGAGATAGTCTCATGTAGCAAAGGTGGCCCTGAATTGCTAATTATCTTGCTTCAGCCTTCCAAGTGCTGGGACTACCACACCTGGCTCAAACAGACTCAAATATAGATTTTAAGCAACAGGGTAAGAGAAAGACAAGCACAGAAAAAAAGTAAGACTACAAGATGTAAGTGTGGGGCTGGAGAGATGGCCTAGCGGTTAAGAGCGCCGACTGCTCTTACAGAGGACCCGGGTTCGATCCCCAGCACCCACATGGCGGCCGAGAACTGTCTGAAACTCCGGTTCCAGGAGAACTCCAGTTCCAGGGGAATCCGACACCCTCTTCTGACCTCCGCGGCATTGCATGACATGGGTGCACAGACTTGCATGCAGACAGTACATTCGTACACATACAGAAATAAAGTTAATAAAAAAAAAAAAAAAGATGTAAGTGTGCTTCTCACAGGAGAGTCACCAAGAAATATTTCTATGGCTTAGCTGGCCTGTATAATTTTTTTCTTCCTTTTGTTTTGTGATCGGGTCTCATGTGCCCCAGAAAGACCTCAAACTCCCTCTGTAGCTAAGGATGACCTTGAATTCATTATTTTGGGGAGGNAGAAATGGCTCACTGGTTAAGAGCACTGATTGCTTTTGCAGAGGACCTGGGTTCCATTCCCAGCATCCATATGGTGGCTCACAACTGTCTGTAATGCCAGTTCTAGGGGATCTGATGCCCTCTTCTGAATTCCATGGGCATCGTACACATAAAATAAAAATATTTTTTTAAAAATTCACTTTTTACTCAGTAATTTGAAATGCTAACTTCGCTGGTTTCTAGATTTCGTATTTTGTTTCCTTGATTTATTCACATACCAATAAAATACTTTTGTTTGGAATAGTCTCATTCATTCTGTAGCTCAGTGTGGCCTAGAACTCAATGTGCAGCCCAGGCTAGCCTTGAACTTGCAGTCTTCCTATCTCAGTCTCCCAAGTACTAGGATTACAAGTGTATGCAACCTTGCCTAGTTTTATGTGGTACTCAAGATCGAACACAGGTCTTCATATCTGCTACGAAAAAGTTGTTAACAACTGAACTACATCCTAGCCCCTGGATTTGTTTTTCTTTTCTTCCATTTTAATTTAGTTTTTCCTATTTTTTTTCAACAGGGAACTATAGATTTGATTTGCATTTTTATTAGGATGATATTGTTTATAAATTACCTTGGAAATATTTTTCCTTTAGTTGTTTTGTGAGTATATGTGTTCATATGTATGTGCAAACATATATGTATAGGCATGCATTCATTCATGTGGAAGCCAGAGGTTGGTGTCAAGTGCTCGTTAATCGCTCGCCACCCTATTTTTTTAGATAGCATCTGTCACTGAACCTGGAGCACTTGGCTAGTTTTGGCTATATTGCTGGCCATCAAGCCCCAGCAGTCCTCCTGTCTCTAGGTCCCAAGCACTGGGATTATAGGTATATACTATTCCTTGCTTTCACATGGGTGCTAGGGAACCCAGACTCAGGTCCTCCAGCTTGCCTCTCAAGCACTTTACTGATAGTGCCATCTCCCCAAGCTCTTTTCTTAGTTTTTTGAGAGATAGTCTCATGTAGCAAAGGTGGCCCTGAATTGCTAATTATCTTGCTTCAGCCTTCCAAGTGCTGGGACTACCACACCTGGCTCAAACAGACTCAAATATAGATTTTAAGCAACAGGGTAAGAGAAAGACAAGCACAGAAAAAAAGTAAGACTACAAGATGTAAGTGTGGGGCTGGAGAGATGGCCTAGCGGTTAAGAGCGCCGACTGCTCTTACAGAGGACCCGGGTTCGATCCCCAGCACCCACATGGCGGCCGAGAACTGTCTGAAACTCCGGTTCCAGGAGAACTCCAGTTCCAGGGGAATCCGACACCCTCTTCTGACCTCCGCGGCATTGCATGACATGGGTGCACAGACTTGCATGCAGACAGTACATTCGTACACATACAGAAATAAAGTTAATAAAAAAAAAAAAAAAGATGTAAGTGTGCTTCTCACAGGAGAGTCACCAAGAAATATTTCTATGGCTTAGCTGGCCTGTATAATTTTTTTCTTCCTTTTGTTTTGTGATCGGGTCTCATGTGCCCCAGAAAGACCTCAAACTCCCTCTGTAGCTAAGGATGACCTTGAATTCATTATTTTGGGGAGGGGGGTCTTTTTGAAACAGGGTCTTCCTGTAGCCCCAGATGTCCTGGAACTCACTATGTCAGGCCTTGAACTCACAGAGATCCACCTGCCTCTGCCTTCTGAGTGCTGGGATTAAAAGGCGTATACCACCATGCCCAGCTTTTCTTTACATTAAAAAGGTTTTTTAAATTTATTATGTGTGTGTGTGTGTGTGTGTGTGTGTGTATATGTGTGTGAGTGTGAGTATTCATATCCCATGCCATGCATGTGGAAGTCAGAGGATAATCTTTTGGAGCTGGTTTTCTCCTTTCACTGTGAGTTCTGAGGATCAAACTCAGATTGGACCAGCTGACCCTGACACCGAACTTCTTTTGGGGTGGGGGGGGGAGGGTCTCACTATGTAGCTTTGGATCACGTGGAACTCTTTATATGGACTAGGCTGGTTTCAAACTCAGAGAGATGTGCTTGTCTCTACCTCTTGAGTGCTGGGATTGAAGATGTGTACCATCACAGTGAGTTCTATGAGGTGATAGGATCAATGCAGGACTTCATGCTTGCTACCCAGTACTCTGCCTACCAACCTCACATCCTCAGCTTGTACCTTACCCACTGAGTCTTCTCTCCATCCCTGACTGCACATCAAAAAACTTTTTTACATTTATTTTATGTGGGTACACATGTGTGCATGTGTGTAAAGATGCACATATGCAAGGCACAGCATATGTATGGAGGTCAGAGAACAACTTACAGGAATTGGTTTTCTTCTACAGCATGGATCCCAGGGACGGAACTCAGGTAGTCAGGCATGACAGCAAACACCTTTACATAAGCCCCAATTATACATTTTTAAAAATTTATTTATTATTTTTATGTGTATGAATGTACTGTCTGCATGTAGGCTGGTGCACCTGTGTCGTGCAATGCCGTGGAGGTCAGAAGAGGGCATTGGATTCCCCTGGAAAATGGAGTTAAAGACAGTTCTTAGCAGCCATGTGGGTGCTGGGACTTGAACCCAGGTCCTCTGCAAGAGCAGTCGGTGCTCCTAACCAGTAATTTTTATGTCTCTGTAGAGTGCCTCACTGTTTTCTTTTCTCCCAAACTATTATTTTCATTCCCATATTTAAGTTACATGGAAAAGGAACAACTAAGCAATTCTGCTCTGTTCCAGAAAAATATTCCAATCAACATCAGTTATGTGGATAAAAACTCACTAGGAATAGCCACATCTTGGTGTCAAGACTCCAACAAGCAAATGACATACTGGCTGGCACCAACCTTGCTATCACTGAACCTTTAACCCTGGGCAAATTCACATCTCTTCTCTGAAGTTAGCAAATCAAATGAAATAGCTGTTTAAAAAAAGTCTTTGTGGGGCTGGAGATATGGCTCAGCAATTAAAAGCACTGACTGTTCTTGCAGAGGACCCAGGTTCTGTTTCTAGCACCCACATGTCGGCTAACAACCATACTAACTCCAGGCCCAGGGGATCTGATGCCCTCTTCTGACAACCTCTTCTGACCTCTGCAGGCATTGCATGACATGGGTGCACCTACCTACATGCAGATAATACACTCATACACATAAAATAATAAATTTTTTTATTTTATTTTTGTATGTGTATGAATGTACTGTTTGCATGTAGGTTTGTGCACCCGTGTCGTGCGATGCCGCGGAGGTCAGAAAAGGGTCTCAGATTCTCCTGGAACTGGAGTTCTCCTGGAATTGGAGTTTCAGACGGTTCTAGGCCGCCATGTGGGTGCTGGGGATTGAACATGGATCCTCTGCAAGAGCAGTCGGTGCTCTTAACCGCTAGGCTATCTCTCCAGCCCCATAAAATATTTTTTAAAGTCTTTAATAAGATAGCTTTCTTTTTTTTTAATTTTTTTTATTAATTTTATTTATTTCTGTATGTGTATGAATGTACTGTCTGCATGCAAGTCTGTGCACCCATGTCATGCAATGCCGCGGAGTTCAGAAGAGGGTCTCGGATTCCCCTGGAACTGGAGTTCTCCCGGAATTGGAGCTTCAGACAGTTCTCAGCCGCCATGTGGGTGCTGGGGATCGAACCCGGGTCCTCTGTAAGAGCAGTCGGCGCTCTTAACCGCTAGGCCATCTCTCCAGCCCCCTAAGATGGCTTTCATATCTGAGTGAGGCTCCACCCTTTCCATGTCATCTGCATCAACAAGATGTTGTCCTGTGCTGGGGCTGCCAGGCTTCAGATAGGTATTTGGGGTGCCTTTGGGAAGCCTCAGGGCACAGTGGCCAGGTCATCATGTCCATCTGCACCAAGTTACAGAATAAGGAACATGTGACTGAGGCCCTGTACACAGGGCCAAATTCAAGTTCCCTGGCCACCAGAAGATCCACATCTCAAAGAAGTGGGGCTTCACCAAGTTTAACGCAGATGAATTTGAAGAAAAGGTAGCTGAGAAGTGCCTCATCCCCGATGGATGTGGGTTCAAATATATTCCTAATCATGGTCCCCTGGACAAGTGCTGGGCCCTGCACTCCCGAGGACCCCCTTTGCATTGAGTCCTATACTCCTGCCCCCATCAAGTCATGTGTTCCCTAATAAAATATCATATGCCAAAAAGTCTCTGCTGGGTATGGTGGCAGACACCTCTAGCCCCAGTACTTGGGAGGCAGAGGCAGGTGACTGGGGCCAGCCTGGTCTACATATTAAATTCCATGCCAAGTAGGTCCTCTATAAGAGCAGTAAGCAGTCAGCCAGGCGTGGTGGCACATGCCTTTAATCCTAGCACTTGGGAGGCAGAGGCAGGCAGATCTTTGTGAGTTCAAGGCCAGCCTGGTCTACAGAGTGAGTTCTAGGCCAGCTAGAGCTACAGGGATACCCTGTCTCAAAAAAAAAAAAAAAAGAGCAGTAAGCAGTCTTAATCATGGGGCAATCTCTCCATTTCCCTTCTTAATTTACTGTTTTCTCATGGTCTACAAATTACAGCTATGAGGGTAGAGCTACAGAGAGAAACTGTACTTCCCATACCTGCGGAGGCCTGTGTATGGGCATCAGTGTGGCGCTGACAGACTTTGGTCAAGAATTCACTCACTTGACGCAAGGAAAGGGCATTATGCAGCGTTTCCAGGGGGTAAATGGTAGGCACCATGGAGCACCCTTCAAATCCTGTTAGAAAACAGATGAGCGAAGTCAATGTTATTCCTGCCAAATATACCCTAATTGGACAAGGAAGGATGGAGGGTCCCTGAGAGCCATCAGGAAAGTCTGTGGCTTTTGGAGTGTGGGGGCATCCAAGACTTCTAGGAGAGGGAGCTCTTTAGAGCCCCTTGGGAGGTCTATTTATCTCACCTCCAAACTTCCTAAAATGTCTACCTGTTAAAGCTTCCAGGTAATCAAATCACCTTTCATCCTCCCTATGGAGTCTATAATTTCTCACAGACTAACAAGAGCACAAACACTGCTCTTGTACTTTCTGGAGAAATAAAAAGGATCAAGAGGGAAAAGGCTGAAATTGTAGCTCTAACATGAGGCAGAGGGCCATGGAGCTGGGAAGGAACAGCAGATTTCAGGTATGAAGGAGGGCATGGAATCTGAGGAGGGGCTCATGCAGATTTAGGATGTAGGTAGAAAGGCTAGAATACTTGGATGCAAACTGGAGGGCATGCAGTACATGAAGCTCAGCTGAGGAAAACCACATGCATGAACAGGGTGGGGGATGAAGATCTTTCTTGGTAGTTTCCATCACATTAAAGCTTTTTCTTATGCACTACTGTAACCCTAGGCTTGCTAGGCTTTCTCTACTCCACTGAGAAAATGAAGCAACTCCATCCCTAGAAAAATAAATATGTATTCCCTGCCCTAAACCATCTGATACTGGTTTCTCAGTCTGGGTAGGGTCAAAGGTAAATCTCCACACAGATCCCTAAGCCCAGGGACTATTAATGAAGAAGAAAAAAAGGTCACATTGGAGGATCAAGAATCATGCATCCTAACCACTGCTCAGGCCCTAATTTTTCCAATCCTTCCATATCTCCTTAAAGAAACTAAGAATTGGCAGGGCAGCACCATCTTAAAAGACTTAGCCTAGTGCTCACTAATACTAAAACTCCTAATTCAAAATTATCATTTCTGATCATCCTCTAACCTCCAACTTGGCTTGCTATAAATGTTTACTTGATACCTCTATGCCTCAGTTTCCCCTATAATCCAGTGACAGGAGGGCAGAGGAGTCTAGCTCTTTAGTTATAAAAATGTTTATATTTGAAGATGATGGTAATAGAAGATTAGAGAGATAAGAACACATTAAAAAAAAAACCAGATTCCATGGCAAGAGATTACTCCTATACTGAATAGAATCAGGGAACAGGTAACATTAGGGGACAGCGAGAGAGGAGACTAAAAAGGGGATGAGCAGCCAATGCTACAGCTACCAGGCAGCCTGGGCCCAATCCCATCCAAGCAACTAAATGCAAGTCACATAACCTCAGAGCACATAGGAGAAACAACTAGATAGGCTCCTGCCAGAAATGCAATAAGCAAAGCAATCGGTTCCAGCCAGGATAGAGGTAGCAGCCAGCCTGTGGCAGGGGGTACCGTAGAGGCACTCGGGGTCATCCTGGCCTGAGCGCAGCCAGTTCCGGAAGAGGCGCAGGTGGTAGGAGCACTGGTGCAGGTGGTGCGCCAGCGTGGCATCCAAGGAGACTGGCCGGCCCCTTGGGCAGTCAGAGGAAAAACTGCGCAGCAACCGGACCACAGGGTGCTGGTCATCCAGCAGCTCTAGAGGGGGCAGAGGGACCACGGTAGGAAGCACAGAGATAAAGACAGAGAAGGAGACAATGAGGGGGCACTGGCTGACACAAGCATTACTGGGAGCAGGGGCCATTTAGATCCAAGGTAAGCTAAGGAAGAATCCGAGACGGTCAGAGCCACTGGCCATCATCTTCTGGGAAGAACAGTGTTGGCATCACACGGTGAAACTCAAAGAAGGAACAAATGAGACCCCGTCAGACAAGACCCTCCCCTTCCTCTTTGTACATAATTGGTCAGTGCTTACAGAGAGCAGTTACGCCATTCTGGATAAGGGTGAGTTGGCGATTCTATAGCCAAGAGCCAAACTAGAGCTCCAGTGTTCTTGATCATTCTCAGATAAACTCAGACCCACTTCTCAGACAAATGGATTTATGAGCTTTGGACAGAGATGAAAAGATTCAAAGTCACTCAGAGAAGACGGTAAAGAATGGTATTAGATGCCAAGATAAGTCCAAAGCTAAAAGGTTCCTGAAGGCCTAGGGCAGGCCCTCTGAAGCAGATTCTAAGATAGCAACAGACAGGGCTGGTGCCAGGGAGCTGGCACAGAAGACTGGCAGGAACCCAGATGTAGGCTTCCTTTGAAACAGTGCATGTAAAAAAAAAACAACCAGAATATGTTCTTCAAAACAACAATATGACAAATGGTCCTTTACCTTTCTCTTGTTCAAATAAACATATATGATCTCAGGATATGTGTATGCTGGAAACACTCTGTTATTGGGGCCAAATAATTTTTAGATAATTTCTCATTTTCTTTCTACTGATGATGAGTCTAACTTTGTTTAGCTTGTGATTCTGAATTCCTTGGTGTTTTAGCTGGTTGGTAAACTATAGATGTATGGAATTCAGCTGCAAAAAGGTTGAAGTCAGTGAAAGGGGGTGGTGGGGTGCAAGAGGAACAGTGAACGATCCTGGAGAAAATGTATGGGGCATTCAGATCTAATAAGAGGATGAGCAGGAGCCAGAGTATAGGATCGAGGCAGGTGAGATAAGAGCTAGTTGTACATGGTAATCCCATGAGAATGGTTTCCAAAGACCGTGGTTTGGATGTCAGGAGAAATTCAGCATTCCATGAGCTAGCCTGGTGAGCACTGACTATAGCATTCCATGAGCTAGCCTGGTGAGCACTGACTATAGCATTCCATGAGCTAGCCTGGTGAGCACTGACTATAGCATTCCATGAGCTAGCCTGGTGAGCACTGACTATAGCATTCCATGAGCTAGCCTGGTGAGCACTGACTATAGCAATGGTCACACAGTGGTGTAGAATCACAGAACATAATGAACTTGATGGGTCCTTTGGTCACATTCTGACACTCTGGGTGAGGGTGAACCACAGTCTTTTTCCCACTCTATGAACCTGTTTTGATGAATTTAGCATACAGTGGAGTAATGAGCCACACTTGTGTACTGATTGTAGTCATAAGACATGACACCTCATCAGGAACAGGCACAGATAGACTGCGGGCTGCTCTTCCATCCATGTATGGAGACAGCACTGCCTTGTCTCCTTTCCAAAGCCACATCCAGTGTTTTCAGATGTTGTTTCAAAGCAAGACATCATGCGAAGAGATGGTGATGATGGGGCAGCAGGGTGGCACATGGCTATGAATAATGTGCCATACGCAATGGCAGACGGAGCATCCACTCTGTAATCGCCAAGTCAATCAAGCAAGACCTTAGGCATAGGGTAGAGCTCTCATGTTGTCTTAAGGGCCAAATTAAATTGGGATAATCATCTTTTTTTTTTTGGTCTTTTTGAGACAGGGTCTCCCTGTAGCCCCAGCTGTCTTGGAACTCACTCTGTAGACCAGGCTGGCCTTAAACTAACAAAGATCCGCCTGCCTCTGCCTCCCAAGTGCTAGGATTAAAGGCGTGCGCCACCACGCCCGGCCAGGATAATCATCTTTATTAAGGAACACAATAAGCTCCAAGTTTCTCCTGTTGCAACATGTAGATAGTAGATCCTGGTTTTGCAAACATATTGACTCCCAGCTTAAAAACAAGAGAAACTGCTAGATGTGGTGGCATGTGCCTTTAATCCCAGCACTTGGGAGGCAGAGGTAGGAACAGGCAGATCTCTGTGAGTTCAAGGCCAACCTGGTCTACGTAGCAAGTTCCAAGCCTGCTGGAGCTACAGGGAGATCCTGTCTCAAAAAAACAAACAAACAAAAAACAAAACAAAAAAATCACAAGAGGAACAAAGGAGAGCACTAGGAAGCGTGCAAGGTGCTGGGGGACCTCGGGTTTGCTCTCCTGCACTGTACTGAATTGTCCAGGTCTTCCTTCCTTCCTCTTTTTTAATAATTTTTTTTAATTTTATTTATTTTTGTATGTGTATGAATGTACTGTCTGCATGCAGGTCTGTGCACCTGTGTCGTGCAATGCCGCGGAGCTCAGAAGAGGGTGTTGGATTCCCCTGGAACTGGAGTTCTCCTGGAATTGGAGTTACAGACGGTTCTCAGCCGCCATGTGGGTGCTGGGGATCGAACCCGGATCCTCTGCAAGAGCAGTCGGTGCTCTTAACTGCTAGGCTATCTCTCCAGCCCATCCTTCCTTCCTCTTTATGGAAAAATTAATTCTTGTTTTCTTCAGCTGTTGAGTCTGCCAACCAAGGTCAGAGAACTGGAGATATAGGTTTGAGAATCTGTTTTATGAACTTGGGTCTTTTCTTATGGCACCTAAGAAACTAGGAGATACGTGATTTAGCTCTTATTTCAGGGGCCCATGCTCCTGGTACTGTATTATGGACGCTGAGTCCAAGTCCCAAGCTTGGGGTTAGAGCATCAGTAATGAGCACTGGGGTGAGTGGTATGTGAAGGCCAGAAAAGCTTGATGCTGTGTAAATAAGCACAGACATGTTATGCTAAATGGACACTTCTGCCACAGGCACACAGGACAGCCCGAGGTGGGCAAAAACTGAATAAACAGAGGTAGAGACTGCCAGCAGTACCTGCAGAATACACCTGACCCGACTGGGGTAAAATCTAACACCTGCCACTGGGTAGGCATTAGATCAGCAAGAAGAGGTTTCCTAGCCAGGAAACTAGGCTAAATTTACTTTCCTCTGAGAGTCTTAGCTCTTGAACAGAAGAAAACCAAATCTAGCAAAACTAGATTTACCCTGAGAACAAGCTACAATGCAGAGAGTAAACCCTTAGTTTACACAAAAGAGAAAAGCTCAGTAGGGAGTGAATCTTGGATTCTCTTGCCTTATGTTAAAAAGAAACAACCTTTCAGAGTATAACATACACAGACCTAGTTCTTCAATATTATTTACTTCTAAGTTTCCCCAGGATTCCCATTCTAATTCTTCACTTCCAGCTTCCCTGAGTTACTTTCGACAGGACCTTGTAGAAAACTATATTTAAAGATGCAGAGGCTAGGGCCTAGCTGAGTCGCAGAACATACAGCAAGTATACACAAAGACCTGGGTTCAATTCCCAGCACCAACCATTCTGCCCCAAAAAAAGGAAAAAAAGAAAAAAATAGAAGAAAGAAAGAGAAGACAAGAGAGAGAGAGAGAGAGAGAAAGAGAGAGAGAGCAAGCTCAAGGTACAGACCTTTCTCCTTCACCTCTCACCTCCCACTCCTTTCTTTTTCTCTTTTACCCCAAACAGTCCGGGCTCTTGTTTTCTAGGCTCAGGCAGTAGGTTAGTAGTAACATAAAGCAGATGTCAGAACACAAGAGCCACACAAAGTACACAAAATGGCAGGAGATAGGAATGTGGAGATGGGAAACTACACACTCGAGACCAAAGCCTCGTAGGCATGCTTAGGAGCTGGGGACTCCAGCATTGCTCCAAAAGAGGAACAAACATCATTCACTCCATCAAAAGAGTTGGAACATAAAATAGGAAGATCAAAATTAAATAAACCGAGATGGCAGGGAGAGAAGAGATGAGCCCAATCTAGGACTACTATTCTAAGAAGGGGAACCTAACATGTCTGTACACAGCCTGACAGTCATGTGATAGGAAAGGGAGAGTTACAGTTGATGTTGGATGCTGACAAAAGTGATATAATGGTGATGGTGGTGATTATGGAAGTCAGACCCTGAGTTGCCACAGGCATAGGTCAGCCAGGCTACACCCAAGGCTAAGGTTGTCACAAGGAAAATGTCCCATGAGGGACACTTAGTGAGTGACTCATTCAGAGAAAGCAGGGTGTCAACACAGTGGAAGGAGAGGCAAAGTCAGTGTCGGAATTCAGAGGTTAAGTGTCTGGAGGTGACATGATGAGGAGGAATGATGTTGAGTCAGAAGCAAACGTACCGTTAGTCGGATGCTTTGCAAACGACACAGAAAATCGTTTTACGGCCGGGACAAACAAGAGCTCTGGGGAGAAAAGACATCATGGGGATTACACCCACCCCTGTACCCACCCTCGGCTCTGGAATTTGCCCACAGTGTACTCTGTTCTTTAATTCATCATGTGACCTGGTCCCATCCCCACCCCTTCAATTCCTGACTACATTTCATTTATTTCCTTTGCTGTAATTTCTCAGTACTCGATGTCATCTCTACTACAAAATAGTCCCACAAAACAACCCTAATTTTACCGTCATGTTCTCTTCCTGGTCAGTTGGAAAAAAAGTTTGTGTAGAAACTTTCTTCTCTTTCCCCAGTCTCTTTCTATATCATTTCTATCTTACTGAGCAACTTCTGAATCCCTAAATCTGATTTCCTGGGATTTAATCAAGACTCCACCACATTCCTTCTGAACATGGATCACCCTCTTGGTCCTTATCCCTACAGGCCAGAATCCAGGAAAGAGTACAAACTGATGCAGCAAGGCTGTATGTGGGAGATTATGAAGGGATAAGCATAAATAAGTAGTATTTGTATGGTGAGAGGGAATGCAAATGGAGGCGTGGAAAGGGTCCTGCTTCTTTTGCCCATCTGTTATCCATGAAGAACACTTGGTAGAAGGCCATTGTCAGTACCATCTTAAGCATGAATATTCTGGAGCTGCATGTTTTCAGGGATGCAAGTTTAAAAAAAAAAAAAAGAGTTGACCCCCCAAACCCACCCACATACCATCTCGGTGCTTCAGACTGGCAGGTGGGAGCTTTTTGCCATGGCTGCGGGCGTAGTCCTGGAGATTCGGAGCACTGGAAGAGCCACCCAGCACTGTGGTGCTGAACAGACCTGTGCACTGTGAGCCTGCAAGGCCGGGAGCACATTAGTTGCCACACAAAAGCTGCACATAGAAATACACACAGCTTCACAGTACAACATTAAGACACACACACAGCCATTCGTGCTACCACAATGTGGCCACTCTATGAAACACAAAAAGCATTTACTAGTGTCCATAGCCACACCAGTCAAGCAAAGCAGCAACTCCCCTGAAGCTGTAATTGGCAGAAACAAAGGCCACTACAAAAACAGCGTTAGTCATATTAGGTATTCAAAGCTACTGAGAACAACTGTTTTCCAGGTGGCTCTCTGAGGTACTAAGAGAATAAGTAAATCCCCACAGGTCCCCCCTAAACTTTTAAACAATATTTATTATTTTTTATTCTATGAGTGTATTGCCTGCATGTAGGTTAGGTGTACCTGTGTCGTGCAATGCCATGGAGGTCAAAGAGGACCCTGGAACTGCAGTGACAGACAGTTGTTAGCCGCCATGTAGGTGTTAGGAATCGATCCTAGATCCTCTGTAAGAGCAGTCAGTACTCTTAACTGCTGAGCCATTTCTCCAGCTACCCCCTAAACTTTTAAAAATTCCGGGCGTGGTGGCACACACCTTTAATCCTAGCACTTGGGAGGCAGAGGCAGGCGGATCTTTGTGAGTTCAAAGCCAGCATGGTCTATAGAGAGAGTTCCAGGACAGCTGGGGCTACAGGGAGACCGTCTCAAAAAGACAAAAAAAAAAAAAAAAAAAAATTACAATTTGTGCCAGGCATGGTGGTGTACACCTTTAATCACGCCACTCAGGATTCAGAGGCAGGTGGATCTCTGTGAGTTCAAGTCCAGCCTGGTCTACAGAGCAAATTCTAGGCCAGCTGGCACTACAGAAAGACCCTGTCTCAAAAAGACCAAATAATAATAATAATAATAATAATAATTACAATTGTGTGTGTATGTGTGTGTGTGTGTGTGTGTGTGTGTGTGTGTGGTAGTCAGAGGATAACTTGCAAAAACTTGCAGGAGTTAGTCCTCTCTTTCCACCTTGTGGTTCCTAGTGATAAACTCAGGTAGTCAGGCTTGGCAGTGAGTGCCTTTAACCACTGAACCATCTCACCAACCCAAGTCCGCCTAAAGTTAATTTGGTGCCCTTTACCCTGGATAATGGGTTTGAGAAATCCAGAAGTCTAGTAGGTTGTAGGTTTAAAAGGGAAAAGCTTTGAATGAAACTAGGGACTGGGTTTTAGTTACTTGGCTGGTACTTGATTCTTTCAAGGTTTTTATCCAACAACTCCTTCTTTGAGGACTTTTTACTTTTCTCAATGATGAAGGTATGAGACTTACACTTTTTTTTTTTTTTGTATTTTTGAGACAGGGTCTCCCTGTAGCTCCAACTGTCCCCTGGAACTCACTACACAGACCAGGCTGGCCTTGAACTCACAAATATCTGCCTGCCTCTGCCTCCCAAGTGCTAGGATTAAAGGCATGCGCCACCACGCCTGGCAAGATTTATGCTTTATTTACTTATTTCTTTTTCTTTTAATTTTATTTATTTTTGTATGTGTATGAATGTACTGTCTGCATGTAGGTTTGTGCACCCGTGTCGTGCAATGCCGCGGAGGTCAGAAGAGGGTCTCAGATTCCCCTGGAACTGGAGTTCTCCTGGAATTGGAGTTACAGATGGTTCTTAGCCGCCATGTGCGTGCTGGGGATCGAACCCGGGTCCTCTGCAAGAGCAGTTGGTGCTCTTAACCGCTAGGCTATCTCTCCAGCCCTTCCTCCCCTTTCCTTTCCCCTTTCCCCTTTCCCCTTTCCCCTTTCCTTTCCTTCCTTCCTTCCTTTCTTGTCTTTCTGAGACAGGGTTTCCCTTTAGTCACAGCTGACCTGGAGCTCACTATGTAGACCAGGCTGGCCTTGAACTCACAGAGATCCACCTGCCTCTACTTCCCAAGTGTTAGGATTAAAGGCATGCACAACCATGCCTGGCTAGACTTATACTTTTTTTTGGTCTTTTCCAGACAGGGTCTCCCTGTAGCCCCAGCTGTCCTGGAATTTGCTCTATAGACCAGGCTGGACTTGAACTCACAAAGATCCGCCTGCCTCTGCCTCCTAAGTGCTAGGATTAAAGGATTTTTTTTAAGCTTTTTTTAAAATTTTATTTTATTTATTTATTTTCTATGTGTATGAATGTACTGTCTGCATGTAGGTTTGTGCACCCGTGTCGTGCAATGCCGCGGAGGTCAGAAGAGGGTCTCAGATTCCCCTGGAACTGGAGTTCTCCTGGAACTGGAGTTACAGACGGTTCTCGGCTGCCATGTGGGTGCTGGGGATCAAACCCAGGTCCTCTGCAAGAGCAGTCGGCACTCTTAACCGCTAGGCTATCTCTCCAGCCCCAGGATTAAAGGATTAAAGGCGTGCGCCACCACACCTGGCTAGACTTATACTTTTAAAAAGAGAAAAGGATTCAGAGGTTATCTAGTTCAACTTTCTCATTTTATGTAACAGTTGAAGAAACAGAGAAAAGGAGTCTCCTTTGCCCAAGGTTACACAGTATAAGAGCTAAGGAGGACTAAAATCTAAGTCTACTCTGAGGACTGACTGAAATCAGTGAGAAAAGAAATTTCTTTTTCTGCAGAGAGACAGCAGAGATTCTGAGGTCAAGATGGACACAAGCAGAAGGCATGTGCAAAGGCAGCTGCTTATCAAGCAGGGCCCGCCTATGTGCTAGGCACCCTCAAGAAGGAAAGCAGCAAACAACAAAAAGACAAGTTTTGTCCTGCTCTGAAAAGTTTGTTATCTTGTAAGCCCTATGAGCAAAACCAGTTGCCCACATCAAATTCAAAGAAAGTAAAAACAACTGCCAATTAGAGGAATAGGTAAAACCTGAAGACTCTGAAAAGAATAAATGAGGTCAGTCGCTGTCGCAGTATGTGCTCTCAGTAGGGCTGGAGCGCCATGGCTCCTTCTCTGATAGCCCACAAGGACAGAGTGATCAAGAAGAGATAAGCTGACACTCAAGTTCTTGGGATTTGCCTTTCTACTTTCAAACCCATCTTAACCAAGGCCCTGGGTTTGGCTGGGGACTGCATATTCATAGGGCAGAGAGACAGACTGGAGAAGAGGCCAGTTTCCCTGGAGCACAAAAGAAGATAAGGATCCCAGTATTTCCAGTCCACCAAAAAAATCAGAAAGCTCAGAAAGTGATTTCTACCCTGGAATTCTGGAGCTCTCTAGGCAACGTGCCCTAACTTTCATTCTCAGACAGGATCTAGAATGGCGTTCCAGAGAAAAATCCACATGGCTACAGAGTTCTGCTTTTCTTCAGAGGAAGCTCAAAATGGCTGGCTGTATCCCAGACCACCCCAAGCTCTGTCCTACATTTACTTCCTCTTCTGAATAATTTTCTGGTACTGCCAACCCTGTTCTGCCCAGCCCTCAGGTCATCTCAGAGGGTGGGTTCTACCTTACCACTACCATCTGTCTACCAGTTCTGTATATCCCTACCTCTGCCTTATTCTGTTTGCTTGTTTGTTTATGAGATGGGCTCTCACTATGTTGTTCATGCTAGGTTTGAGCCTCTGGGTGCAAGGGATCAGATCCTGCCTCAACTTCCCAAGTAGCTGGGATTACAGGCACACACCACTGCACCCAGCTTACTATGCCTTATTCTTGTTTCTTTTCCTTTTTTTTTTTTGCCTTTTTGAGACAGGGTCTCCCTTTATTCCTAGCTGGCCTGGAGCTTGCTTTGTAGACCAGGCTGCCTTGAACTCACGGAGATCCACCTGCGTCTGCCTCCCCAGTGCTGGGATTAAAGGCATGCACCCCCACGTCTGGCTCTATACCTTATTCTTGACATGTCTCCCACTTGACTAGCCAGACACACCTCCCTCCTTCTCTAGCTTATCTGAAACCTATTTTTTTTTATTTTTTTATTAATTTTTTTTTATTTATTTCTGTATGTGTATGAATGTACTGTCTGCATGCAAGTCTGTGCACCCGTGTCGTGCAATGCCACGGAGGTCAGAAGAGGGTCTCGGATTCCCCTGGAACTGGAGTTCTCCTGGAATTGGAGTTTCAGATGGTTCTCGGCCGCCATGTGGGTGCTGGGGATCGAACCCGGGTCCTCTGTAAGAGCGGTCAGCGCTCTTAACCGCTAGGCCATCTCTCCAGCCCCTGAAACCTATTCTTTACTGGAGCTTATTGTTTCTTAGTCTTTTGGACAAAAGCATGTGTACTGGGTCTTCTGGAGAGAGGTCCATATCACAGATTGACACAATGGTCATTTCCTCTTTATGCCCAAACCATCTAACTTTTCAGGATTCTAGAAGGCAATCTACTCTCAAAATTAGGCTGGGAAGTTATCAAAAAATCTCTCCCCTTTGCTGGTTCAAATATTAACCATTTGGAGACCAAGAAATTAGGCACCCAGCACCCAGGACAAAGGTAACAGAAATATAGAGAGAATAGGACAAGATCTTTTTTTAATGAGCCAGGAGAGCAAGTTCTGACCCCATGCGCCCATTCTGACCTCCTAGTTACTGGTCCACATAGCACTGTGTTCAGAGATAGTCCCTCCCAAGGACCACTTCCCCCTCCCAACAAATACGATACCCTCTGAGGTTTGCTCCTTCCTGTAGTCTGTATTCTTAGAAAAGGTTGAATGGTGTCCTCCAACCCTTTCCAGGGATCAAAAAAAAAAAAAAAAATCAAGAGACATTCCCTCAAAGTCCTGAGAGAAGCCTTGGACTACTACACCAGTCATAGATTTGTCCTTTAAGCTTCCGGAAGGAAAGGAGAAAGTTAAATGATTAGGACAGGAAGGAAGGAAGGATGTGGAGGCAGAAGGAGCCAGCGCACGAATGTGAAAAATGGCTTTCAGAGGGGGACGCGGCCCGAGTTCTCCATACTGGAAATATGGCCATTACAGGAGTCAAGTACCTCAACTTATAGCTCTGTCATGATAACTCTGAAGGTTCAGAGTCTCCATGGCCCCTTAAGGTCTGGGCTAGACTGGAGGGACAGACAGGAATGAGAGGGAAAAACAGAAAAATGCCCTTCAGCTAGAGAAATGGAGGTTGGTGGAGAATATCAAAAGACAAACACTTTTCTGGGACAGAAATAATCATGTGAGATCCAAGTTCACACCAACTATGGCTTCTTCCATTCCATCCTCTGTACCCCATCTGACAGTTCCACTGACTAGATGGTCTCAATTCCCAGGAGGAGGATTCCCCACAATAAAACTCCAAGTGACAAATAGACGCCCTTTCCAACAACAGGTGAGAGATGCTAGAAAACCCTACCTAGGCCACTCTGTTTCATCTCTGTTGGTGGCCGTGAAGATGAAAACAACCGGTAGCCACCGGGTCTTGAAGATGAAGTCTCAGACAGCACCTGGAGAAAAAGGACTCTGTATTAATCACCTAGTTACCTCAGCCCAGAAGTACAAAACCCAGGTCCTGAATTCTTGCCCCTACAAAGCCAAGCAGTATCAGAAAGTTTAGTCAAAGGATTTGTTTTTTAATAGGGGAAGAGGAATAAAAAGAAAACAGTGCATTTTGCAGATGGAAACTGTCCAGGGAATCCGTCTATGTTAGAAGGCATTTCTATTTCCAAATGATGACCCTCATAGACCTCCCACCCCAAGTCCGAGAAACCATGATCCAACTATTCCTAGTTCTCAATAGAGTGGGCTTCTCTAATCTTACCTGTCCCTTCCTAGGACTCACAAAGCCAATCACGTGACTCAGCCACAAATAAAGTCTGGCCATCCTCTCTTCTTTCCATGGGATAGCTGGGTGACTGCAACCATACTGGGTTTCTTATTTAAACCAAAACTCCCTCCCCTCCAATTATTTTACTCCAAGACACGTGAAACTGATTTCTTCAAATGCATAGGAGGGCCAATCACACAACCCCCAACATACAAACATCCCACCTAGATAGTGTTTCCCTAGATCCCAAAAGGCAAAGATGGAAGGCAAAAAGGAAGGCAAGGCAGGAAGAGACACCTGTGTGCAGGATGCCAGGTGAGTGGTGGACACAGCCCGTGGCTGTAGGCCGATGGCTGGGGAAGGCCGGGGGAGGTCTCCTGACCTCCTGCGGCGCCGTCCCCTCAAGGGGATCAGGTCCAGGTTCCCCGTGCACTGCATGTTCATGACCTGCAATAAGACCGGGTGGAAAGCCGGTCAAGGTTCCTTTAGCTCCCAAGCTCCCAAAGCCCCAGTGCCCACAGGGCAGAGCTAGTTAGAGAGCTGGAGACGAAGGCCAGCTGGGGCACAGCTGCTGTGAAGGTCATAGATTTCATAATCTAAAACAGTTCAAAAATATGAGATGACAAGAGAGGGAGAGATGGGGGAGGTGTCACTGATAAGACACCCAATGCCTCCCGAGCAAGGAGAGGAAATAATACTATAAGGCTGTGTGACCAAGAAGCAGAGATTTTATTACAAGATTGAGGAGCATATCCTGGGCAGCCATCATCCTGGATAAGCCAGGGTCTAAGCAATACCAGGAACTGAAAGGAAGAAATGTGATTACAATGAGCAGCTTAGAGAGGCCTGGTAGCTCAGGCCTACCATCTCAGCTACATGGGAAGATGAGGGAAGAGGACCACAAGTTCAAAGCCTGCATGGGCTACAGGGTAAGTATGAAGTCAGTATTGATAAGTTAGCAAGAGCAAAATAAAAAGCAAGAAAAAGGGTTGGGGCTATACCTCAGTGGTGGAGCACTTGCCTAGCATGTATGAGGCTCTGGTTCAATCTCCTGCACCACAAAGAAAGAAAGAATCTTACTCCAGGAAGCTTCCTGAAAAGACAATCTCATCAAGTCTGAGAGATGATGCACAGGGAGCTTTCCTCTGCTTCTGCCTCCTGTGCTTAAATCAGATGCAAAAAAATGGGGATCAGGGCTGGAGAGATAGCCTAGCGGTTAAGAGCACCGACTGCTCTTGCAGAGGACCCAGGTTCGATCCCCAGCACCCACATGGCGGCTAGGAACCATCTGTAACTCCAATACTAGGAGAACTCCAGTTCCAGGGGAATCTGAGACCCTCTTCTGACCTCCGCGGCTTTGCACGACACGGGTACACAGACGTACATGCAGATAGTACATTCATACACATACAAAAATAAATTTAAAAAATTTAAAAAAAAATGGGGATCAGCACAGTGATACCAGGGAGATAAGCAGACTAATGAATGGAGAAGACATTTAGATGTGGAGAAACAGTTCCCTAATGAAGGATTACATGTGACACTGTCCATTTCATCTCTTTACATGAACCGGTAGGGTGTATAGAGCACTGTGAATACTGAGTTACATCTACATCTCAAAAGGAAAATGATGCATGTCCATCTTAAAGAAACTCAATGTTCACAATATGAATTTCACTTTAAATAATCAGAAAGTAAAAGATAAATCTAGATAAGAGACTGTAGTTCTTAGCTTTTTCCAAAATCTGAGATGTAAATCTCTGGATGAACCCATGAAAGCTAATTACAGAGTCTTCTGAGATATCCCTAAAATGGAAAAACCAATTCATGTACAACAGAGACCCGTTAGAGACATGGGTGAACAGATTAATGAGTTCAGAGCAGAATCCAAACCCCGCAAAGTCTCTGAGACAGGGCATATCACTGCATCAAGAAGAATATCAGTGAGGGAACTAAAAAAAAAAAAAGTATATTATTGGGCTGATGAAGAAAAGTGTTACCAAGAAAAAGACAAAGGAAAAAAACCTTCAGGACAGTAAGCAAGATGCAATGGGAAATCAATACCAGTTTTTTCCTCTAGGTTAAAGAACTAGAACTTGAATTTGGGACAAATTCTAAAAATAGCAGAATACAGACCTCGGCAGATAAACCTCCTCATTTGGAGAAAGAGACAGAATTCTAGATGACTGTCTTTCTGAAAGGACAATACAGAGAACCTTCATGGGATTCAAGTGTCTGATATTTGCTTGTATATGAGCCATAATTTTTGCCCAAGGCAAGAGAAGAAAAGGGCCTGGCCTCTAGTATCAACTGTATTGTTACTATAGCTACTATATAAAGTGTCTATAATGTAGATATTACTCATATCTTACAGAAGAAAAAAATGTAAAAACTTGAGAAGTTACCTCGGCAAGGTCACACAGCTTCTAAGAAACCAACTAGGATGTTAACTCAGAGTTCATGCTGTTTCTACATTATCTTGAAATCCTTGCCTCTTAGGTGCCCTCTAATCACAAGTAAAAACCAGCTTAGAAGTTCTACCAGCTGTGAAAGAGAGAGTAACACACCAACCATGGGCAGGGGACTCTGTTTCAGGTCTCCTTTGAGTATCTGTACCCCATCATCTTCTTATCCATCTCATTACCTCCATGGAGCCAGCTTTTCGATTACGAATGAGGGGTGATCTCCTTGGGAGGCCAGGGCCCTCCACAGGTTGTGGTGAGGTTTGCAATCCCCGGTCTGGCTCATCTGATGCCTTTCCTGGACACAGGTTCTCTATGCTGCCTTGATCTGTTTTTATCTCCTCATTCTGTTTAATAATAAACAAGAGATATTAACGGTTTCTATCTGCCTAACACCAAGCTCCCCAATCTTTTGTTCTTCTTTTTTGGAGACAGTCTATCTGCCTATAGCTGTGGCTGGCCTTGATCTCACAGAGATCTGCCTGCCTCTGTCCTCCAGTGCTGAGATTAAAGGCATGTACCACCACACCCAACTTCCCTAATCTTTTTAAAGTCTGTTTCCTAGTTTCCCACCACTTGGTCCCTAAGTCCTTTAGTCCCAAATCCCAGCTTCTGACCCACCTCAGAAGAGGCTGGTCGGAATCCACAGCCAGCTGGGGCACTGCCTTCTTCGACACCTTTCACTCCAGGGCTGAAATGAAGCTCCACGTGGAACCGCTCCTCTGACAATGGGTCCTTTAGGGCATCACCAGATGAACAGTAGTTAGGGGAATCTGGATGTGGTGGCAGAACATAAAGCAGGGGCACAGAGATGACCACAAACAGATACAACCTCCCAGGCAGGACTGAGGTTTCAGGGCCTTACCCCCAGTTTGGGGCTGATCTGTAACAGCTTCCCCATAATAGTAGTAGAACCTTATTCCTTATGTCCCAACATTGTAGAACTTCTAGTTCTACAATCCTGCCCATCCATTCAGCTTGACTATTGGTCCATGGCTGCATGCTGAAGATATCTCTGTGGAGACTGATCCAGAAGGTTCTCTCTCTCTCTCTCTCTCTCTCTCTCTCTCTCTCTCTCTCTCTCTCTTTGTGTGTGTGTGTGTGTGTGTGTGTTAGAGGAAATAAAATGTGTAAAACATTCATCCAAAATTTTTTAAATTTTATTTATTTATTTTGTATGTGTATGAATGTACTGGCTCCATGTAGGTTTGTGCACCCATGTCATGCAATGCCTCAGAGGTCAGAAGAGGGCGTCGGATTCCCCTGGAACTGGAGTTCTCCTGGAATTGGAGTTACAGACAGTTCTCAGCCACCATGTGGGTGCTGGGGATCGAACCCGGGTCCTCTGCAAGAGCAGTCGGTGCTCTTAACCGCTAGGCTATCTGTCCAGGCCCCCCCCCCTTTTTTTTTGGCCTTTTCGAGACAGGGTCTTCCTGCAGCCCCAGCTGTCCTGGAATTCACTCTGTAGACCAGGCTGGCCTTGAACTCACAAAGATCCACCTGCCTCTGCCTCCCATCATCCAAATTCTATACCCTTCCAAATTCCACAATTGTGTTCTTAACATCATTCCAGAACATATGTGCTGTTCCAATAAGACCCTCCTGGATGCTTCATGCCATGCTGTACCTAGGTGCTACATTTAGTTGGCTTCTATAAATTCTTTTTTTTGGGGGGGGGGCAGTTGTTTTTTTTTTTGAGACAGGGTCTCCCTGCAGCCCCAGCTATCCTGGAATTCTCTATGTAGACCAGGCGCTGGCCTTGAACTCACAGAGATCTGCTGCCTCAGCCTGTGCTGGGATTAAAGGCCTACTATCATGCCCTGCCCAGTTGTTTTTTTTTTTTGAGACAGGGTCTCCCTGCAGCCCCAGCTATCCTGGAATTCTCTATGTAGACCAGGCGCTGGCCTTGAACTCACAGAGATCTACCTGCCTCTGTCTCCTGAGTGCTGGGATTAAAAGCCTGTGCCACCATGCCTGGCTAAACTCTTTTCTTAAGAGGGAAAACAAATTTATATACTATACTGAAAATGGAGATAAGGCAGAAACAGAAGAACTGCTGCCTAGTCTTTAGAAATTTAATGATAAGAAAGTTGTTGTGGAGCTGGAGAGATGGCTCAGTGGTTAAGAGCACGGGCTGCTTTTGCAGAGGACCAGGTTCCGTTCCCAGCACCCACATGGTGGCTAACAACCATCCATAACTCCAGGTCCAGGGGATCTGATGCTCTCTTCTGGCCTTTAGGGGCATTGCACTTGTGGTACACAAGATACATGCAGGCAAAAAAATAAAAATAGCTAATTTTTTTTCCAATTTTTTTTTTTAAAGAAAGTTGTTATTGCCAGGTGTGGTGGCGCACGCCTTTAATCCTAGTACTTGGGAGGCAGAGGCAGGATCTCTGGATCTCTGTGAGTTCAAGGTCAGCCTGGTCTACACAGTAAATTCCAGGACAGCTGGAGCTACAGGGAGACCTTGTCTCAAAAAGACCCAAAAACAACCCCACCAAGTTTTCTTGATGGGGCCCGTGGGCCCGCTGCCAACCGCCGCGCCGGGTGCTTTCTGCCAACCCTAACGACCTGAGTTTGATCCCCAGCACCCACATGATGGAAGAAAAGAACTGCTCCCTCCCACACATTGTCCTCTGAACTGTACACACATAAACACAAAACACAAACACACACACAAACACACACACACTCACACACACACACACATTCTCTCTCTCTATGTAAAAAATAGGAAGTTGTTGATGTTTTTTAATGGAAGTAGCAAGAAGGGGCCCTCCCTTCATCCTACCCTGCTTGCTCCTCACCCGTGTGTTGTCCTCATAAAGCATGATAACAATCTGGGTCATGTAGTTGAGCTCTGAGATGGCACTAAGATAAGCCAAAGCTCGCTGCCATTGTGTATCCTGGGTCTCCTAGCAAACACAAAAGAAGATAAGCCAATTCCCAAGGACAAGTAGGTAGAATGGACAGGGAGTGAAGGGGAGCAGCAAAGTTTCACAGAAACAACCACAAGGACAGCAGACTGTGGGGAAAAATATTTCATGGTTCAAGCAAGAAAGAGGATCCTTACATCAAGAAGTCCCCCATAACGGAATACACTGAGGAGGGAGTGAACGTGACTCTCACTGGTGAAATAGAGACGTGTTCGAACATGGCGGCCTGGGGAGAGCACTCCACGGGAGTACCTGATTTAAGTTAATCAGGCAGCGTCAGACAGTCCTTTACACAGCCTTCTGAAATCTTCCACCCACCCTAACATCTTCTCTCGTTTCCACCCTAGGATCCCTTCTCTTCTTGGCTCCCCAAGCTGTCCCAGCCTTGATTTCCCCAGGGCTCCCAACATGCCCCTCCCTCCATCCAGTTCCCCACCCAGCCCTCCCTCACAGGGGATGCAGCTTGTTGACAGACTCATCCTCGTGGGTTCTCTGTAGGTCAAGCAGTATTTTCCGCAACAGTGGAAGACAGAAGCCCACAGCAATTTCCATTTTCTCCTCTTGACTAATCCCGTACTCCTAAGGGCCACAGGCCAGGAATAAGTACCTCAGCGACTCTAGTTTCATCTTACTCAAATTCCCTACCCCTAGATCCATGTCTGCTAAACCCTCACATCTAAGGCTTCTTTCCTTTCCATCACATTGCCCCTTTCCAGATGTTTCCTCAATTAGTCTTGACACTTAGCCAGAGCCAGGGTGAACCTTGAAAATGGTAGAAACTCAATTACTTATCTAAGTTTCCTTTCTGTAGTTCCCAAATCATCTCTCCTTTCCCCTCCCCTCCCCTCCCCTCCCCTCCCCTCCCTCCCTTCCCTTCCTTCCTTCCTTCCCCAGTCCTGTTATCCCCCAACTATTTGATCCTTTTCATGAAACATACCTGGGGAATGACCACATCAGCCAATGCTTTAGAGAGATGTAGCAACTCTGCTGTGCCTTGAAGTCCCAAACTCCCATTGTGTTGAACATCATACTTGACACAGTCATAGATATCAGGGATCTTACTGATATCATATCGCCCACTCTTCTGTCGAAAGTCCCGCTCCAGCTTGCTCCAACGCTGTAGCATTAGCTCTAGTGTCTCACTGTGGTATAGTTGTAGGTCTGAGAGGAAGGCAGACAGTCAGAGCCAGATTTGACCTCCAACAAAAGACCCTGACAACTGACAACTCTGGAGTAGAACCAGATGAGGAGTTCCTGAGAAATGCATCCAAACCTGAGACTTTAGAGGGAAGCCAGCAGTATTCACACCCACCTACGGAGCTGGGGTCCTGCATCCGCTCCCGGATCTGGTGAGTAAGGTTTTCAATCAGGGCAAATACCTGATCACAGACTTTCACAGGATTCTGGATTATAGTCATGGAGTTAAGCAGGGAAGTGCTTCCAGTGGGAGCCAACTGTGAGGAACAGAGATAAGAAAAGCAGGTTAGGCTCAGTGCCAATTTCCCACATGTCTGGTTTAAGCAAAGATTAAGCACTCCTCCTGAGTGCTGGGATTAAAAGCATGTGCCACCACACCCAGCAGGAGTTCGACCTTTTAAGCCACTTAAGAACCTATCAGAAATATACAACACTGTGAGTGTGTACAATGCCACTGAGGTATAAAGTAGCTCAAGCAGTGCAATGCAATCTAAAAACAATAGTTTTTCTTAGGAGGCCGAGGCAGGCAAATCTCTGTGAGTTCAAGGCCAGCCTGGTCTACATAGCGAGTTCCAGGCCAGCTGGGGATACAGGAAGACCCTGTCTCAAAAAGACCAAATAATAATAATAATAATAATAATAATAATAATCTATCAGAATGAAGTATGGGATAGTGAAAAATCACTTCCTGGTCATTTGTGACCGAGATACTAGGAGAAAGGACAATCACACTAGGCAGTGACATTTCATAAGATTATTACTAATAGGCAGTGCAGAGGGTACCATAGTAACAGCCTGAGCTCTGGTGTTCATAATGATTGCATAAGCTTGAAAAAGTTGCTTAAATTCTTTGGAATGTAGGCTTTCTCATCTATAAAACGGGAGAAAGGAAGTACAGTTCTAACAGTTCTTGTGGTAAATGGCCATTAATTCTCCATCTCCCTCCCTTCCCTGAGGAATCTGAGTTGTCCTTATGACTACTTCACCAATATAAAATAACAATCTTTTTTTTTTTTTTTTTTTTTTTTTTTTTTTTTTTTT
>VZQC01005527.1:1368677-1535451 GCA_009823505.1 Rhizomys pruinosus
TTTTTTTTTTTTTTGAAACAGGTTCTCCCAGCAGCCCCAGCTAGCCTGGAACTGGCTATGTAGACCAGGCTGGCCTTGAACTCAACAGAGACCCGCCTGCCTCCGCCTCCTGAGTGCTGGGATTAAAGGTATGTCCCACCAAGCCCAGCCTGGCTCTACTTATTTTATGTGTTTTGCCTGTATGTGTGTAAGTGCACAATCTGTGTGCAATGAATGCCCTCTAAGGTCAGAAGAGAGCATCTGAGCCCCTAGAACTGGAGTTATGGATAGTTGTTAGCCACCAACTGGGTGCTGAGACCTGAACCCTGGTCCTCTGTAAGAGCAGCCAGAATTCTTTTTTTTTTTTATAAATTTTTTTTTAATTTCTGTATGTGTATGCAGGTCTGTGCACCCGTGTCATTCAATGTCGCGGAGGTCAGAAGAGGGTCTCGGATTCCCCTGGAACTGGAGTTCTCCTGGAATTGGAGTTTCAGACAGTTCTAGGCCGCCATGTGGGTGCTGGGGATCAAACCCGGGTCCTCTGTAAGAGCGGTCGGTGCTCTTAACCGCTAGGCCATCTCTCCAGCCTGAGCAGCCAGAATTCTTAACCACTGAGTCATCTCTTTAGACCCCACCCCTTTTTAAATTATGAGTATGTGTGTGTCTGTGTATGGGTATATGCATGTGAGTGCCTGCAGAGGCCAGAAAAGTATGTTGGATCCCCTGGAAGTAGATTTATAGGCAGTTGTCAGCCACCTGACATTAGTGCTGGGAACTAAATTCAAGTTCTCTGGAGGAGTAGTACATGCTCGTAACCACTGAACCACCTGTCTAGCCTCCAACAAGACTCTGTCTTTAAAAAAAGGAGGGATGGGCAGTGAGATGGCTCAGCTGAGCTGGTAAAGACATCTACCATGAAACCTGATGACCTGAATTCCCTGGGACCCACATGAGCACAAGATTGAAGGAAGAGAACTGACTCCCACAAGCTGTCCTCTGATCTCCATATCTGCTCCAAGGCATACATGCATGTGTGTGTATGTCCCACACATACACACATAAAAAGAGCTGAATAGTAGTGGAAAAGGACAGGAGCTCATACCTTGGCCTTCATTCGAAGCTTTCACTCCGTGAGGGTAGTAAGTCAACTGCACCTTCCGATTGATACCTGAGAAGTGACCATACCTGCAGGGAATGGCCACCAGTCACTTTCTGCCCCAGCACCGCAGTTCATGTTAGTGGCTCCCTTTTGTCATCCCCTTTCTCACATCTCCAACACGGACTTCAGCTGCTCTAGCTTCCCAGTCTTCTCCTCAATCTCGCCACCTGGCTCTTTCTCCAGTTCACCCAACAGCAGTCTTGTGATGTCCAGCACCTCCTAGAAGAAACCAGAGGGAATACCTCCGGGGTTACCCTCCATCCTCTCATATACGTCCGGGGTTACACTCCGTCCTCTCATATACTCCCGGGGTTAGCCTCTGTCCTCTCACATACCCTCGGGGTTACCCTCCATCCTCTCACATACCTCCAGGGTAACCCTCTGTCCTCTCACATACCCCCGGGGTTACCCTCCGTCCTCTCACATACCCCCAGGGTTACCCTCCATCCTCTCACATACCCCCAGGGTTACCCTCCGTCCTCTCACATACCTCCAGGGTAACCCTCCGTCCTCTCACATACCCCCGGGGTAACCCTCCGTCCTCTCACATACCCCCGGGGTTACCCTCCGTCCTCTCACATACCCCTGGGGTTACCCTCCGTCCTCTCACACACCTCTGGGGCTACCCTCCGTCCTCTCATACACCTCTGGAGTTACCTTCCATCCTCTCATATACCCCCGGGGTTACCCTCCGTCCTCTCATATAACTCCCGGGTTACACTCCTCACATACTCCCGGGGTTACCCTCCGTCCTCTCACCTATCTCCGGGATTACCCTCCATCCTCTCACATACCCCCGGGGTTACCCTCCGTCCTCTCATATAACTCCGGGGTTACACTCCGCCCTCTCACATACCCCCGGGGTTACCCTCCGTCCTCTCACATATCTCCGGGATTACCCTCCATCCTCTCACATACCTCCGGGGTTACCCTCCATCCTCTCATATACTCCTGGGGTTACCCTCTGTCCTCTCACATATCTCCGGGATTACCTTCCATCCTCTCACATACCCCCGGGGTTACCCTCTGTCCTCTCATATAACTCCGGGGTTACACTCTGTCCTCTCACATACCCCCGGGGTTACCCTCCGTCCTCTCACATATCTCCGGGATTACCCTCCATCCTCTCACATACCTCCAGGGTTACCCTCCATCCTCTCATATACTTCCGGGGTTACCCTCCATCCTCTTATATAACTCTGGGGTTACCCTCCGTCCTCTCATATACCTCCAGGGCTACCCTCTGTCCTCTCATATACCTCTGGGGTTACCTTCCATCCTCTCATCAGTCCCACGCCCTTTGGACTCCTGGCCAGATTTACCACCTTACCTGGAGCTGTTCTGGTCGCTTGAGTTTTAATTTCCCTGTCTTGTATCCACCATGTTTTTCAAATAGTGCAAAAAACCTGAAGAAGCAAAGAGTAAGAAAAATCAGAGCTTCTTGGAACCGTTCTCTACCTAATCTCTCTCACAAAGAACTATTTGTCCAAATTAAGATATTCTTCCTACCTTGAGTGTGTCACCTCCATTTTCATCTTCTGCTTGGGAGTTCTATCCCCATGACGGATAATTGCAATGACACAACGAAGCTCCATCCTAAGATTGGGAATGCTCTCAGAACTTTCCTCCCACCCCAAACCACCTTCCTTCCCACTATCACATCCCACTTGACAGGTCAAAGAAAAGAGAAATAGGAATCTGAGATTAGAGACATAGGTGGAGATCAAGGAACCTTAACTAGTAGAGGCTATGCTAGTTAGAAAGTACAGGTTCAGGAAAGAACCACTGGTCTGGCTTAAGGAATCCCCTATCTTGTGCAAGTTACTACTTTCAACTTTTGCTTACATAGTGCCAGATGTGGTAGGGACAATGGGGATGTCCTCAGCTTCTGTGGGGATGGACCATGGTATCTGGAACTGTGGGGCAAGCTCCCGCATAATAGTGTTCCTAGAAGCAGAAACATAACAAAGTTAAGCATATGTGGAGGTCAGAAGATAACTTCTGGGAGTCAATTCTCCCCCTCAAGTCACCAGACTTGCAAGGCAAGAGCTTTTACCCACTGAATCACTCTCCAGACTTTCTTTATACATATATATGTATATGTATATATATTTATATATATTTAAAGACTTATTTATTTTTATCTATATCATGACTAGTTGCTGCAGAGTCCAGAAGAGGGTGTGGGATCTGCAACTGTCATTATAGATGGTTGTGAGATGGCTGGGAATGGAACCCAGGTTCTCTGCAAGAGCATCAAGTGTTCTTAAGTGCTGAGCTTTCTAGTATACATTTTTGGGTTTGAAAGAGGCTCAGTGGTTAAGAATACTGACTGCTCTTGCAGAGGACCCAGGTTTGATTCCAAGCACCCACATGGCAGCTGACAACCATGTTCCAGGGGATCCAACACATTCTTCTGACCTTTGCATGACATGGGTACACTTACATACATGCAGGTGATACACACATACAAATTAAGTAGAAAAAATTAAGAAAAATTTTAAGTATATATTTTCTCTCATATAGGCTAGGCTGGCCTCAAACTCACTATGTAGTAGAAAATAACTTTGAACTTTTATTTTGTGTATGTATGAGCAGGGTATATTCATGTGTACAGCTGTGCACACATGCATGTGTGTGTATCTGTGTATGTGCCTATGGAGGCCAGAGGTTGACACCTGGTGTCTTCCTCAATCTCTCTCCACCTTATATTTTGCAAACAGGATCTTTCGTTGATTGACCTGGAGTTCATCAATAATCTAGGCTGGCAAGCCAGTGAACCCATGGCATCCTCTTGTCTCTGTCTCCCTGTATTGAGAGACTTTTTACGTTAACTCAAACTCAGATCTTCGTGCTTACACAGCAAGCCCTTTACCTACTGAGCCATCCCCCAAGTGTTGGGATGACAGGTGAATACTACCACGTGTGATTTTATGAGGTGCTGGGTTTATTTTTATTATTGAGATAGGATCTCCCTGTAGCCCCGGCTGGCCTGAAACTTGCTGTGTACACCAGACTAGACTTGAACTCATAGAAGTCTGTCTCTTTCTGCCTTCTGAGTGCTGGAATTAAAAGTGTGCACCATCACACCTGCCCTTCTTTATTTTTGTTTTGGTTTTTAAATCAACGGGTCTCACCTTGTAGCACAGGCTATCCTCAAATTTGTGGCAATCCTCATACCTCAGCCTCAACTTGTGATCTTAGCCTCTCAAGTGCTGAGATTACAGGTATGAACCATTAGACTCGATTCTTTTTCTTTATTTTATTTATTTGGTTTTTTTGAGACAGGGTCTCTCCCTGTAGCCTCAGCTGTCCTGGAATTCACTATGTAGTCCAGGTTGGACTTGAACTCATAGATCCGCCTGCCTCTGCCTCCAGAATTCTAGGATTAAAGGCATGTGCCACCATGTCCAGCTCCTTTTAGACTTTTAAATCATTTAAAAATATTTAAAATAAAGCAAATGTGCCAGGCGTGGTGGTGCACGCCTTTAATCTTAGCACTCAGGAGGCAGAGGCAGGCAGATCTTTGTGAGTTCAAGTCCAGCCTAGTCTACAAAGTGAGTTCCAGGACAGCTGGGGCTACAGGGAGACCCTGTCTCAAAAAGACCAAAAATAAAAATAAAATAAAGCAAATGCATCCTTTTTAAATCTTCTTTCCTTTCCTTTTTTTTTTTTTTTTTAGATAGGCTCTCATATATCCCCACCTGGCCTCAAACTACTATGTAGCCATGGATGACCTTGAAAGTCTGATCCTCTGGCCTCCACAATGCCCACTTTACAGGGTGCTAGGGATCGTGAGTGCTACCATGAGCTACATGTTTGGCCCAAAGAAAAAAGCTTTTTAACCCTCTGTTCTGAGAACATACTTTACCACAGACCACCACATCTCTCACCCCAGAATCTTGGCACAATCATCATAGTATTTCATCGAGTTCTTGACAAAACTAAAGCCATTGACATCGCACACAAAGGAGTGACCATTGGCACGAAGAAGGTCAAATCCACAAACTGTTTGCTGCAGGAGGGAAAGGCAAGATGAAGATAAGAGACACTTCCCAGACCACTGCTCCTGCTTCTTTCCCTTGTTCTACAACCCCATTGACCTAATCCTACCTTAAAAGCTACGCAGACCTTCCTGGCCACCAGCTTTTCCATGGCAGTCAGCATGACTGGATAGCGAACCTCCTTCCCCTCGCTGTCTCGTTCAACCTTCCCATCCAAAGCTGGAGACTTTCTAGCTTCAGCATGGGCATAATCTGGCCCCACTGTATACACCTGCAGGTACATAGCATCACTGAGTATGCCCACAGCTCACCCTGTATGTGAGAAGACAATATGAGCACTAGGTCTGTAGACTATTTCAGAAAACAAAACAAAACCTCTGAGTGGCCCCTCTGAGCATTAAGAAAAACTTTTAAAAAGCTGGGCATGGTAAGGTATGTAAATCTCAGCACTTGAAAGGCAGAGACATGAGGATCTCAGCCTGATCTACATGATGAGTTCCAGTCCAACTGAGGCCATAGTCTCAAAAAAAAAAAAAAAATAGGTGTTAGAGTGATAATTTAGCAGCTAAAAGTATTTGTTGCTGTTACAGAAGATAAAGGTTCAGTTCCCAGCTCCCACACAAGGGCTAACAACATAATTTCTGTTCTAGGGGATCTGATACCCTCTTCTAGCCCCCGTGGGCATGGCACTCATAGAATAATTAATTTTTTTATTTTTTTTAAAATTTTTTAAATGTTTTTTTTAATTTTATTTTTTATGTGTATGAATGTACTGTCTGCATGTAGGTCTGTGCACCCGTGTCGTGCAATGCCACGGAGGTCAGAAGAGGGTGTTGAATTTCCCTGGAACTGGAGATAAAGACGGTTCTCTGCCGCCATGTGGGTGCTGGGGATCGAACCCGGGTCCTCTGCAAGAGCAGTCAGCACTCTTAACCGCTAGGCCATCTCTCCAGCCCCAGAATAATTAATTTTTTAAAGAAAGAATATGAAGACTTGGAGCATTCAAGGTAGCTCAGCAGGTAAGGTAATTGCTGCTAAGCCTGAGGACCTGAGTTTGAACTCCAGGACTCAAAGGGTGAAAGGAGAGAATTTTTTTCCCCCAAGTTGTCCACATGAACACTATAGTACACAATCCCCATACTCTAAATAAATAAAAAAATAAATAAATTAAAAAAAAAATAAAAAAATAAATAAAAATTAAAAAAAGAATACAGAGATAGCATTTTTGGTCCTGAGCCTTACTACAGTGGTATTATGAAGGTTTCTCCTTAGGACTCTGGCTTTACTGTCTAGTCCTTATTAAACATAATTTACCAACACTATACTATTTCCCATGACTCCATGCTGCCCTTGATCAGAAAATAAAAAAAATGAAACTGTTTGCACCCCTCCCTTATGACCAGCACTGAATGTCAAAGCCAACTGGATTCAGGCTTTATTTCCTAGGATTCCTTCCACACATGCTTCCACTTCAGTCCCATGCACCTCATTCCCAGCTGAACACTTGTAACATTTTAAATCTCTGTATCCACATAACCTTAACATCTGTGCCATCTGTTGGCATAAACTCCTCATAGATGTATGACCCTGTCTTCCGGACACTGCTCTCAGGAGAATAAACGCTGCTTCGGCTGCCAATCTTTAGGAGGAAAGGAAAAAGAAAAAAAAAAAAAAGTTAACTCAACCACCAGGCTTTGAACACAAATCCTCTCTCCCCTCCCAAGAACCTCATTCTACCCTTCTACTCTACCTCTCTGACTTCCCAGACCCACAAATGTCTCCCATACCTTTCGGAAGAGGCGCTGGCTCCCCCCTCCAGCTGAGCTGGGGTAATAGATGTAAACATTGTGGTCCTCTGCACTCACTGGCTTCTCCACAAAGGGCTTAGGAAAAACAGCTCCATTGACCTCCACCTGGTCTTCACCTTCTATCAGGTTACACTCTAAAAGGGACATGTATGATCATTTCTAGGGCCTAAGGTTTCCAACTCCTATTTCCCTGGGGTTTTAATCTATATAACCTTCAAATTTTTATGACTGTGTCCTATGACAGGTTTGTCAATATTTATATATGGTATATAGATATGATAAAATCTATATAGCAGGTCAAAGGCTCTTTCTAGATTCATGACTCTACCCATAATCCAGCAGCCAAAAGCTCACATAAATATATAGTACATGGGATGTGCTTAGAGGACAATGAGCTAAATCAAGGAAATCAAAGCAAGGAGAGACTAGACAAGCCCAAGTACTCACCCTCAGGACAGGCAGGGTCACGGTTGAGCACAGCATACCTCGGCAGATCAATACCCTCCTCCTGCAGGATCCGGTACACCTCCCTCCTGTCACCCCCAAATAAATTAGCCAGGAGAGTTGGGGGTGACTAAGCGGAGAGGCTAGGGATTTCATTTGCACAGGGAACCAGAACTCAATATGATAGGATACAAAAATTAAGTATGTTTGACTCTGCCCCTCCCACAGTAGGCTCCTTAACTGGGCATAATCCCAGGGTTACCCACCCACTGGGTCATAGGAAGCTATACCTATCTTGGATGTAATACTGCATAGCCAAATCATTGATAAGAAAGGGGTTCCGAAGCTTGGAGTAAGCAACAGCTTTGTCCAGAGGAAAGCCTGTGATGGGGAACGGGAGATACCAAAGAAAGTGAACAAGACAGAGTTAGAAAGCAAGAGAGACTATGGCATACTAAAGCTAGTAGCTGCCAGTCAGCTGCTTTATGCATCAAACCCACCACTTAGCTGCTTGCTCGGCATCTCACATCCTGGATATTCATCTGGTCAAAAATTCAGTTATATGTAGGACCCTTCCAGAGATCAATTCTTTCAGCAAAGCTAAGAGCCTTGGAGTTAACCTGAGGCTAGAATATGGGCTTGAAACTACACCCAGCAACTCCCCCAAGACAGAGAAAGTAGATTCCTCTGCACTGTTCCCTTGTGTGTTGGGAGATGCTACTGGCCTGTTTCGAGTAAGATAGTAAGAACCTCAACCCTAAGCCAGCATTCCCACCACCATTCTTCCTATTTTCCTTCCCAGACCACAACCTTTGGAGTGGAAAGAAATGAGGCAGTGGCAGGACGGCCAGTTTTCCACAGGTTCATTGAGGATCACATCTTCTCCCAGGATAATAACAGTCAGGTAGTCAAATCTGCAGAGTCGCTCTAAGATTTGTGTCATTGGCTTTGACTTAGATTTCTTGGTCATGGCACAGATGCCAACAATGATTTGAGGTTCAGCAGCCTGTAGAAAAAAAGTGCTATCAGGAACTCCAGCATTTCCACCTAGATTTCCTCCAACACTGTCTCATCTTTTTTAGGGCACAGTTTCTTGTCAGGACTTTGCACCTATGGGATACAGTGCCTACTACTGCAGAAAGCCTGTAGGAAAAGAATAGTCAAGCACCAGGAGTCAGAGAACCAGTGACCATCACATAATAGGAAGAGGACATAAGAACAGGGTTTTCAAAGAGAGGCAACTGACCAATCTCTACTGGCCCTCCCCTAGCCAGAATAGGGCCTATTTATGACAGGGAGTCTGTGCCTCAAAAGAACAGAAGAGTCACTGGCTGCTCTTGCAGAGGACCCAGGTTTGATTCTCAGAACCCACATGACTGTTAAGAACCATCCATAACTCCAGCTCCAGGAGAACCTGACGCCCTCTTTTGACCTCCATGGGCATTGCACAACATGGGTGCACTTACATACATACAAGCAATATACTCACACACACAAAAATAAAACAATAGGGGCTGGAGAGATGGCTCAGCGGTTAAGAGCACTGACTGCTCTTGCAGAGGTCCCGGGTTCAATTCCCAGCACCCACATGGCTGCTAAGAACTGTCTTTTTTTTTTTTTTTGATCTTTTCAAGACAGGGTCTCCCTGTAGTCCCAGCTGTCCTGGAACTCACTCTGTAGACCAGGCTAACCTTGAACTCACAAAGATCCGCCTGCCTCTGCCTCCCAAGTGCTAGGATTAAAGGCATGCGCCACCACGCCCAGCAAGGAACCGTCTTTAACTCCAGTTCCAGGGGAATCTGACACCCTCTTCTGACCTCCACAGCATTGCACGACACAGGTGTACCAAACTACATGCAGAGAGTACACTCATACACATAAAAAATAATAAATAAAAATGTTTTTAAATAAAAAAGTAAAAAATTTTTTAAAAAGAACAGGAACCTCCATTCCATGGAATATCAACTCTCTATGACAGGAGCCCCAACACCAAGTTACACCATCTCCCCTAATCTTACCACTTCATCTTCCTCATCCTCAAGGAGCTCAGTGTCACTCTCTTCTGTCCTCATGCCTATTCCACGGGTGCCCAGCCCCTCATCTCCAGCTCCAAGGAAGAAGTGGGCTGTGGTGCTCTCCTCCTCATTGGCCGTCAATGACCACATCCCCGCCGGAACACCCACTCATCCCGCTCTGCAGAAGGGGGTAACCCCATCAAGTTGGAATCCAAGCACCCTTGCAGTGGGTAGGGATGGGATACAAGGAACTAGAAAATAAGAAGAAACTAACTACAAGGCAACAAGTGCAAACAGAAACAAAGCTACGGAAGGGATTAAGGAAAGAAACTGCGTACTATGATTTGACCTGACTGAAAAGGCATAAGAGCAAAGCAAGGACTAACTATTCTTCCCTGTTTACCCCTCCTCAACCAAGAAATTGGTAAGAGGATCAAGAGATTAAGCCTTACAGTGCTGGCATGTCCCTGATTCTGCCAGCAGGAAACAATGTTAACTCCAGGCCACAAATGGAATGGGCAGTTCTTCAAGGAAGGCTGCTGGTGATTCCTACCAAGAGAAGGTTAGAGTGACATTTCAAACTTTGGATTCATTCCACAATATTCCTAGCCCTTTCCTCCCCATAGCCAAGGATTGAATTCAAGAGCAGAGGAATGTTACAACTCAGCAGTCTTTGCCTTTATTACTACTTACTACTTAATATTAACTCAAGAAATATGTACCGAGGGCATTCTCCATCCTCCATTACAGCATAACATTAAAAGTTCCCTCTCTCCCTCTTAAAAGACAGAGAGCCAAATCCAGAAAATCAGTTCAAGGAAACAAGTCTAATGTTGGTTGAGAGATTGAGAATGCAAACATCCACACAGCAGTTTTCAATTGATTCTCAAACTGAAATCTCAAAGATCTCTCAATGGTCCTCTGGTACTGCAAGGTAACAACTACCACATTGGAAAAAGTCACAGCTACTGCTGTACTGATAAGAACATCTTACAGATGAAGAGGCTAGCAGCTCCACTTCTGTGTGCACATATCTAGGGTTTTAATTTTTCACCCAGTTGTGATTTTGCTGGACCAGGGACATCAGTTAGGAGGCATTTGGGGTTATTAGGACTGGAAAGGTGCTATACTTGTATCTAGTAAGCAGAGGGCAAGAATGCCACTTATTCTAAAATGTATATGATATCCTCTCACAAGAATTATCCTGTCCAAAGCTGGATGTGGTGATAGTGGTGCTCGCCTTTAATCCCAGAACTCGGGAGGTGGAGACAGGTGGATCTCTGGAAGACTGAAGCCAGCTTGGTTTACCTAGTGAGTTCTAAGCCAGCTAGGGCTTCAGGGAGACCCTGTCTCAAAAAGATTAAAAAAAAAATTATCCAATTCAAAGTGTTAGTAGCAACAAAGTAGATAAACTCGGCTGTAGAGACACTCCTCTCCTACGTAAGACACATGCAAGGATGTTCTTCACCTTACTGTCACTGTTACTAATAGGAAAGCTAAAAATAATTCACATGATTTAAGTGGTAGAATGGAAAAAATATGATGCAGTATATAGAAATAAAAAACTAATAATTTTTTAATGAATAAGGGCTAGCAAGATGTCTCGGCAGGTGAGGACACCTGCTGCCAAGACTGACAACCGGAGTTTAGTCCCTAGGACCCACATGGTGGAAGGAGCAAGCTAATTCCCACAGGTTGTCCTGTGACCTTCATTTGTGTGCTGTGACCTTCATGTGTGTGCTGTGACATGCACACACACTAAAGAAACATTATGTACATCAGTTTCTAAGTACAAACTGCAGAGATACATATGTAGTACAATTCTATTTGTGTAAATATTATATATTATTAATGCTGCATATGGAATCAGTACATGTTTTTTGGTCTTTTTGAGACAGGATCTCACTGTAGCCCCAGCTGGCCTGGAACTCACTCTGTAGACCAGGATGGCCTTGAACTCACAGAGATCTGCCTGTGTCTGCCTCCTGAGTGCTGGGATTAAAAGCATGTGGGAGATTAAAAGTATACAGGGAGACCTTGTCTCAAAAAGGCAAAAAAAAAAAAAAAAAGAATCACAAATTTTCCATGTTCCACTAAGTTCTCAGAAATGCTGACAACCCTAACGAAGCCACAAATTGCATACATAAACTGATTACCTTACTCTTGGAATTTTAA
The DNA here is from genome assembly GCA_009823505.1 of Rhizomys pruinosus. Lineage (NCBI taxonomy): Eukaryota > Metazoa > Chordata > Mammalia > Rodentia > Spalacidae > Rhizomys > Rhizomys pruinosus. The sequence continues at coordinate 1,380,262 of VZQC01005527.1, forward strand.
AGTTTTCAATAATTATTTTTTTCTATTTTTATTTTAAATTCTTCCATTACAACTAGGTTTACAGCTTTGATTAGGAAGTTCGGGGGCTGGAGAGATGGCTCAGAGGTTAAGAGCGCCGACTGCTCTTGCAGAGGACCCGGGTTCGATTCCCAGCACACACACACGGCAGCTAAAAACCACCTTTAAGCCAGGCGTGGTGGCGCACACCTTTAATCCTAGCACTCAGGAGGCAGAGACAAGCGAATCTCTTGAGTTCAAGGCCAGCCTGATCTACAGAGTGAGTTCCAGGCCAGCTGGGGCTATAGGGAGATCCTGTCTCAAAAAGACCAAAAAAAAAAAAAAAAAGTTACGGATGACCTTGGCCTTTTCAGTATTCATCATCTGATGTCTCTATTGCTCAACCATCACAGGGCAGAACATTCTTCTTTCACTTAACATTTCTGGTGGTACATTGTGGATCTCATACACACACTCCCTCTCTGGACTAACAGGCCATTCCTTTGAATTTCCTTTTACTGACTTAACTGTGACATTCCCAAAGTTCCTGTATAAGTAATGCAATTAGTATATCATTGCATTCTTTATGCTGTATCTGAAACAGGTGCTTTCTCTCATGTTTATAAAATTCCTAACCCATTTCTCTTTCTTTCACTAAGTCTTTCCTGGTTTTTGTTTTTAGGCTGAATATACAGCCATGTTCCTGAAATTCTATCGCAACTCTGTAGTGGGGAATGAGAATAGGATGGAGAAGAGGCGCCTGTTCACAAAAACGGACTGAAGGGAGATGAAGGTCCAAATTCATAGTTAACAAAGCAAAAATAGAAGTCTGACAGAAATAGCTACGAAATAAGCCAGGGTTTATTTAGATGTACTTCTGGAGAAGCTGGAGTTTTAATGCGGTGTTCCCAAAACCACTTTCCTGTTTTCTGCACTGTTTCCCCATCATCCTTTCCCCAAACTTTGTTGCATAAGAAAATTTCAGACTCTACACTTTACTAAAGGGCAGTCTTATTATGGAAGGAGAGAAGAGGAAGGAAAAGAAGGGGAGGGCTGAGGGAAGGCCAGGTGGGTAGCTTCAGGAGCACCTGTGCTAAATCAGATCTGGAGAAGGATATCGCCACCCTCAGACGTGGACCCCTCTCCCCTTTTCCCTCCCTATAGTTTTGAGGCAGTCTCCTTCTGTAGCTTAGGCTGGCACGAAACTCAGTAAGTAGCCCAGGATGGCTTCAAGCTCAATCCTCCTGCTTCAGTTCCCAGTGTTGGGATCACAGGCGTGGGACCACCAAGCCTGCTTGCCACTTCCTAAAGCACGTTGTTTATTGATTCCTACATATTCCTGATTCTGAGACCAAGCAACTGTTCTGCTGCCTTGTCTCAGTGTCAGCTCACTCATCCTGACTCCTTTCCCCAATTTGCTAAGATGCTTCAATGATTCCCCTAATAACTCCCCACATTAACAACTGCACCCCAATCCCTGGTCAACTAGTGCTTAATCCAGCCAATCCTCCCACTCAGTGACTCCCCAGCTTTAAACAGTACTTCAAACCTTCACATGAGTCATCACTTGGTAACATCTGGGATGGGGGGAGCTGGATCTATGTAGCTCGGGTTGGCCTTGAACTCAGGATCCTCCTGCCTCAGCCTCTAGAATATACTTGGTAGCATCTTTCTACTGAGCTCTTAATGACCTCTCCCCCCGCCCGCCCACCATGGTGCCCGAGGTCCAGTCTTTCCTTACAGTGCCCCTCCTGGAGGTTCACCCGCTGTCCACAGCAACCCATTCCCCAGCGGCCCTTCTCCCACCACCAGTCTCTTCCCTCCACCGAAGGTCCCCTCTACCTCGGCCCCCTCCCCTGCAATCCTGTCTCCCCGTCCTCCTGCAGGCCCCTCCACCCTGTTCCTGTGCATGTCTTCCATCTTCCCGCGGGACCCTCTCTTCCTCCCGCAGACCCTCCGCACCCTCTCTTCTCCCGCTGACCCTCTGCAGTCCTCTTCCCCGGCGCCGGGTCACGAATCCCGCCCTTCCATCCTGACTGCGCTCGCCTTCGCCCGCCCCCGCTGTCCCCGCCTCACTCTCCCTACGCTGACACGGAGGCCTCCCGGCTGGGCCTCCTTTGGAGGCCGTCCCCACCGGGTACTAGCCACGGCCCCAGGCGCGGGCCAAGCCCCTCGGCCGAGCCCACCCCCTCCGATACCGCCCCCAGCCCCAGCCACTCCCCCCCCCCACCCCCGGCCCAGACTCACCCGCCTCCCTCGTCTTGCGCAGCCGAACCTGCGGGCAGTGACACCTGACAGCCGCCCAATCAACGGCCGACTTCTTTGCAGTCTGGCCAATCAGCGGAGGGCGCGCACCGGCCACAGTCAGGCTGCGTTGACCGGCGCTTCTGCGCGTAGGAGGGTGGCCCCTAGAGGCTGCCTACGGGAATGCAACCTGATGCTCCCGGGCCTCTGATTTCCTACTGCGTTGCTACAGGCCACCTTCTTCCTTGGCAGAGAGTCTACCAGGGAGAACAATGAAAGGGAAAAAAGAGACACAAGAGGAAGAGGCAGAGTTTATGCCATTGCACCTGCCTGAGAACAAAACCAAGTCTTTATTTTGCAAGACAATTGCTGTACACAGACAACCAATAAACATAGGCTGAAAATGTTAAGATGGAGAGAGGAGTACCAGGGACAGTAGAAATAAAGAAGCAGATGACAAAGTTAAGAGGAAAAGCAAAGACACTGGTTTTTGAAAAACATAAGAAAATGGTGCACATATTTCTATCCCCACCACCTTGCCTCTTCTGTGATCTCTAAGACTTAAAATCTGCAAACTGATCCCTTTCAATGGCTTTGGGAAAATCACTTAACTTCCCTGAGCCTCCACTTTTCTTTTCTGTAAGAGTAGAATTAAAAATCTAAACTTCTACAGAACTGCTGGTTGTTACAAAACATCTGAGTGGCCGGGCGTGGTGGCGCACACCTTTAATCCTCACACTTGGGAGGCAGAGGTAGGCGGATCTTTGTGAGTTCAAGGCCAGCCTGGTCTACAGAGTGAGTTCCAGGCCAGCTGGGGCTACAGGGAGACCCTGTCTCGAAAAAGACCAAAAACAAAAAAATCTGAGAAAAACAATTTATGGGAAGAGAGATTATTTTCTTTTTTAGCCCTTACCACTGTTGCTTTTGGCCTTGGAGTGAGGTGACTGGATCAAATTAGATCAAAGCAGTTTGCTTCATGGCTGATAGAGAACTGAGAGGGACGAAGGAGCAAAGGATTACCACATTGTCCCAGGTGTGTTCACAGGAACTGACATTCCCCACTTGACCCCCACACTCCCCTTTACATCGCTCTCCTATAATAACATCAAGTTATGAATCCATTAAGGGATGAATGAATCCATTGATTAGAACAGAGCCCTCAGAATCCAATCACTTCACAAAAGCTAATAACCAAACCTCCAACACATGAGCCTATGGAGCATATATCTTATCACAGATGTTGAGCATATGAGCATTTTGTATGTGTTTATGTTATTATTATTATTATTATTGTCCTTGAATATTCATTTAGGCTTCCCTAGTAAGAGAACTTCAACTTCCCCACTTTCCTCTCTTTAGGGATCTTGCTACTTTCCCAGTCAGATGCCCCATGATATTAATCCCTCAGGCCTCCTGACTACCCAGAGATGGTTCTAAGGACAAGATCTAAGAATAATGGATGCATCCAGGCGTGGAGGTGCATGCCTTTAATCCTAGCACTCAGGAGGCAGAGGCAGGTGGGTCTTTGTGAGTTCAAGACCAGCCTGGTCTACAGAGTGAGTTCCAGGCCAACCAGAGCACCAGGGAGACCCTGTCTCGAAAAGACCAGAAAAAAAAAAAAAAAAAAAGAAAGAAAAGAAAAGTACACACATACACGCATTCTCTCAGTGGGGCAATCATTTCAATTCAGGCAGCTACCTTCCTAACTTGAAGAAATCTTTTTACTCTGCTCTCTTTATTCCTCCTCCTGTTATTCTTTCTTCCCACTCCCTATCTCCTGAACACCTTCTCAGTCAAATAACAGCCCTACTGCTCTGCATGACAATCTCCTTTTATCTGGGTAAATATACACCATCCCAAGTAATTATATTTACTTACTCATAACTACTCCTGCACCTAGGTAATGAATGCCTGCAGCACAGGTAACATTTTCATCTCTCCAAGGATGAGCATGCTTCAGCTGCAGACCCCAGCCTATTCTCTGACAACTGCTACCAAGAGAAGTAGTTAAACGATGGATTCAAAAGAGAAACAGATAGCTTCTAAGGACACTCACAAAGAAGGAAAATGGACAGAGGGCTTGAAAGGAATAAAGGGAATGAGTAAGTGGGGTCAGCAGGGGTTGTGAAGGGATTTTTTTTGTTCCCAAATACTCTCAAGATTTCTAAGTATCTTACTGTCTTCTGGGACACCAGAAAGCTCAGAGACGGCACTAATGCCAATATGCTTCACCTTAGCAGGCCCTCCATACTGAAGACTCAGATCCCTATTTCAACTCCAGCTTTCCTTCTTCTTTGTACTATAACCAAAGTCAAGTTGCACCTCATCCCATTTGTAGCTGTGCAAGCAAACCCTGTTGAATCTGAATGTTCATTTCATACGGAGAAGCAGACCAGGAAGAAAGCAGAATCCCTGGTGACCTTGTGTCCTTGGACACCAGTTGCCTTTATACTCCAGATTAAATAGCATTAGGGAGCCAAGAGAGGAAGCGTCTGTGGTGCTGGAGACCTGTGCCTGCCTGTTCCATTCCACACCCAGTCATCTCACCACACCCTCCTCCCCTCTTTATATTCCCTTCCAGTCCAGGAACTGCCAGCTGCAGAGACGGGAGAGGAGGAAGAAAGAACTCACCGTTTCCTGCCCAACCCCAGCCCCACACCCAGAGTAATCAACAGGTAGGCAAGCTTTCCGAGTACTCAGAAGGACTCCTGTTAACAGCCAGCTGGTCTGAGCCTGGAATAGAGGAAGAAAAAGAAGAGATCAAAGGTGAAGTATTGGGATGAGGAGGAAGCTAGAGGAGGACGAAAAGACGGGAGCCCATGAGAAGTCGAGGCAGGAAAGGGGGATGCAGACTTGGGGGCAGAATCGGTACGGGAAACAGCATAAATGGCATAGGAGCCCCCAGTGCCCTTGTTCTGCTCAAGAATCCGTTCTCAACGGTGTTGGGAGAACACAGGTGTAGCAGGAAGTTGTCTCAGTCCTCTTCCTGGTTCTTAAGGTGACCTTGAGCCAGGGTGTCTCTCCCCTGCACTTTCTCTGGCATCTCTTTATTCTGTGGTTTTCCCGCCGCTGCCTCTCCTGGGAAAATGAAGAGGTTGCATGCAGATCAAATGCAGAGAAAAGCCTGGGCAATGCCAGCCCCTCATACCCACAACGTAGAAGGATTGGGTTTCGAATTAAAAGGAGGGGACCTGGAGGGAGGGGGTTCGGGTTCGAGAGTCCCCGTGGTGCTGTCCTCTACTTGGTGCTGAAATCTGACCAGCCCTAAGTGGGAAAGGGGGGGGGGTTAATGTCCCTCGCCTCTGGGTGTGAGTCTCAGGTCTTCTTAATTACCTGGCTGCCGCTACCCACCCCCACCCCGCCCCCCGCACACCTAGTGCAGCGGCAGGCGGGCAGGCGGAGCCTGCGTGAGCCCCGCCCCTGGAGACTGCGGCTGGGGCCTCCCTCTGCTCCCGCCCGCCCGCCCGCCCGCCGCTAGCTCACTGCGCCTCTCCGGCAGCCTGGTTGGCACCCCCTCTGTTTCAGCTCCAGCCTTTACCACGACCCCATTTTGCTCTGGCCCTCTGTCTACTGGGTTGCATCCTCCCTCCGGGTTTCTGACGTGCGCCAGATCCTGCTCCGGTGTCCAGTAGGACCCCCAAGCCATGGCTGGTCCCTTCTCTCGTCTGCTGTCTGCCCGCCCAGGGCTCAGGCTCCTGGCTTTGGCCGGAGCTGGGTCTCTAGCCGCTGGGATTCTGCTCCGCCCGGAATCTGTGCGAGCCGCTGGTGAACGAAGGAGGCTGTATCCCCCAAGGTATCAGTGCCTGAGCCGCACGAGGTGGGGGCTGGGTGGTGATAGAAAAGGAAAAGGTGCAGAGGAGGACCCGAATGAGAGACAGGGCCGTGGAGATGAGATGCTGTACAGTTTGGAGACCCCAGTGGTGTAGTAGTAAGGCCAAATCCATAAAGCAAGAGCACGTCTAGGGACCTGTCAGTCGCATTCCCCGCCCCCAAACCAGTTTTGGCCCTGGGAGTTCTTGATTCCCCTTACTGTCCAAATCCCTTATTGGAAGGCCAGAAACAATCCAATGTCCTCTCAATCTAGTCCTGTTCTTCTCCTGAATTTCCTGAATCCCCTCTTAGTCTTTCCCCTCCCCCTTCTCTAATGTATTCATGAGAGGAAAGGAACTGTGCAGGTCTGGGGGAAACTGAGGCAGCTACAAGCCTCTAGGACTATTAGGAATGAACAGACCCTGAAAATCCCTAAAAAGGTTATCAAGGCTTAGGCACCTCTAGTTAACCCTCCTAACATGGATCAAAGCCAGATGAGGCTCATTGGACAGCTCTCAGCTGACATCAGTTGGTCTAGCCTCCTGCGCCCTCCCTCCATGGTTACTGGGTACCCCCTTCCCAGCGCTGAGTACCCAGACCTCCGAAAGCACAACAACTGCATGGCCAGTCACCTGACCCCAGCAGTCTATGCACGCCTCTGCGACAAGACCACACCCACGGGTTGGACGCTAGATCAGTGCATCCAGACTGGTGTGGACAACCCTGGCCACCCTTTCATCAAGACTGTGGGCATGGTAGCTGGAGACGAGGAGACCTATGAGGTAGGGGCCCCCTCAGAGTCTCCCTGGTGACCCCAGTCATCTACCCAGATCCTTCCCCTTGAAGATCCCTCATCTTCATCCCCTCAAGATTCTGGACTGTTCATACTCAAGTTATCTGACCCAGTGAAATCAATTTACAATTGAAATCTAAGGAGGAGTTTCCTCTCTGCATCCATCTTTTCCCTCTTACCTCCCCTTCAGATATTTGCTGAATTGTTTGACCCCGTGATCCAAGAGCGACATAACGGATATGACCCCCGGACGATGAAGCACACCACTGACCTTGATGCCAGTAAGGTGAGCCAAATATTACACTCCCGATTTGAGGGGCGTTGTATTTCCAATCATTATACTTTGATTATTTCCTGACTCATGGTTATATTACTGAACTTTCAATTGATATGGAGAAAGAATGATATGAAGACAGAGTGGATAAGTGTAACTATGCTGGATAAGAAAGGATCCTGTAGGGGGATAAGATCAAAGCTCACTATGTGTATGAAACTGTGAAAGCCTGAGTATGGCAGCTCATAGCTGTAATCTCAGCACTCAGGAGGGAGGATCAGGAACGATCCTGTCTTTAAACAACAACAACAAAAAAAAAATTCCCAAGGTGGGAAGTTTGAAGAGGCCACAACATCCTCTTTAATTAGAGTGCTTGCCAGGTGTATCCCTCCCTAAGCTCTCCCAGCTCCTGTCTTTCTGTGACTTATATTCATTTCCCTTATTCCTAAGATCCGTTCTGGCTACTTTGATGAAAGGTATGTATTATCCTCAAGAGTCAGAACTGGCCGAAGTATCCGGGGACTCAGCCTGCCTCCGGCCTGCACTCGGGCAGAACGGCGAGAGGTGGAACGTGTTGTGGTGGATGCACTGAGTGGTCTGAAGGGTGACCTGGCTGGACGTTACTATAGGCTCAGCGAGATGACAGAGGCTGAACAGCAGCAGCTAATTGATGTGAGGGGCTTTGAGAGGGACCTGGGATGGGGGGAGGGAGGCAGATGGAAAGAGTCAGAGGAGGGGGCTGGAGAGATGGCCTAGTGGTTAAGAGCGCCAACTGCTCTGGCAGAGGACCCGGGTTCAATCCCCAGTTCCCACATGGCAGCTGAGAACCATCTTTAACTCCAGTTCCAGGAGAACTCCAGTTCCAGGGGAATCCGAGACCCTCTTCTGACCTCCGCGGCATTGCACGACATGGGTGCGCAAACCTACATGCAGACAGTACATTCATACACATAAAAAATAAATAAATAACTAGTCAGAGGAGAGGGTGGGCCAAATAAGATAGGTAGACTTTGAAAGGCTCAGTGGCTACTGGGAGAATTCTTAACTCAAATCCCTTTGCTCTCTGCAGGACCATTTTCTGTTTGATAAGCCTGTGTCCCCATTGTTGACTGCAGCAGGAATGGCTCGAGACTGGCCAGATGCTCGTGGAATCTGGTATGAGGCTGCTCCACCTTTTTTGTCTCTTATATCCACATAGCCACAAAAACATGCCTTTTTTCTCCATCTCCCTCAGTCCTTATCTTGCCTCTTGATCGCTTTACCTCCCGCCCTCAGGCACAACAATGAGAAGAGCTTCTTGATCTGGGTGAATGAGGAGGACCATACACGGGTCATCTCTATGGAGAAGGGTGGCAACATGAAGAGAGTGTTTGAAAGATTCTGCCGGGGCCTCAAAGAGGTTGGAGAAGGATGTATGGGGAGCTAGTGGGAGGAAATTTGAAAAACTAAAAAGCATCATAGGTAGATTGGCTATATCATTTGTCAGCTAACCCAGGGTATTTCTGATAGTAGAAAGGGTCATCATTGGGCTGGAGAGATGGCTCAGCGGTTAAGAGCACCAAGTGCTCTTGCAGAGGACCTGGGTTCGATTCCCAGCACCCACATGACTGCTAAGAATTGTCTTTAAGCTGGGTGTGGTGACGCACGCCTTTAATCCTAGCACTTGGGAGGCAGAGGAGGCAGGCAGATCTCTGTGAGTTCAAGGCCAGCCTGGTCTACAGAGTGAGTTCCAGGCCAGCTGGGGCTATAGGGAGACCCTGTCTCAAAAAAAAAAGGGGGGGGGGTCATCATTAATCACTCTAGAACAACAGAGTAAACCAGGGTTGTCCTGAAAAAAAAAAAAAAACCAGAACATGTGGTCATCCCCAAAACAGGAAAATGAAAGAATGTCAGTAACCTAAGGAAAGATATAAAGCATTATCTTTGCCAGATAATGTAAAGAATGAGTAAGGGATATGCTAAGTCAGTGCGGGGTGGGTGGTGTGAGATGGTGGGTATGCCAATTAGGAGAACATTTGAGCCTGGATTGATGTAGGGAGTGACAGATTAGTATGTTCATGACACATTTCCCAGTTCTGAGCCTTAGTGGGTCTTGACTCTGGATTCTGGCATTGTTGCTAAATAAAGCATGAATCTAGGCTTTAAGCAGAGATTGGGAGAGAGACTGGGGAAGGTCGGGGGTGGAATGGCTCAAGTTCTAGAACGTGTGGATCTAGACAAGGGGTGAATCTGCAGTCTTATATGGATGGGGTCTTCCTATTAATTCTATGTTAGAAACTGCCACAGATGTTATATGTTCTTATACCTGCAGTTTTATTTTTGCACTTGCAATGAAAGAGATTAGATTCTAGCCAGGAAGCTTATACTATTTTTGGAAAGGAATGGATAATGTTCTATAAGTGGGTAGAGAAGTACTCTTTAATTATATGTTACCAGTTTTCTCATCTATAAAATTGAGATAAGATTACCTACATTTTAGGTTGTTGTGGGTATTAAATGAAGTAATGCAGGTAAAATAACTGACCCACAACAAATGCTAAGAATCTCCGTGCTGTGATTCTTTCTGAACTACAAAGATGGCTCTCTTATGTTGGAGGGTGTTCTTTGTGACCATTGCTCTGGCAGACTGCAGTCTCTTTAATTCTCATAGTTTTCATTGTGACCGAGCTGGTTAAGGGAAACAGGAATGCCTTTCCCATGCCCCCTGTTCTTCACACACACACACACACACACACACACACACACGCACAGACACACACACACACACCCCTATGAATCACTCGGCTCTCTCACATTTCTCTCTGCTTTATTGTGTATGTTCCTTCTGCAGCCAACAGAATGCTCTCCTGCCTCTTCCTGTTGCAAAGCTTTTAGTCTCATTTCTGTCCAAAGAATCCTGTTTATTACCAAAGAGATAACTGATACATGAAGAACTCAACTAATAATCATTTCTCAGTTCATTTCATAGATCATCCTTTATGTATCACCCCCTCATTTCTTTCTTTTTCACATACAAGTTATTTATCCATAATCTTATCATTAAGCATATAAAGGCATCATGCTTTTGTAACGTCAAAGTTACGTTGCATTCAAATGAAAGTCAATAATTTTTTTTAAATAATTTTTTTTAATTTTTTTATTTTATTTTATTCATTTTTGTATGTGTATGAGTGTACTGTCTGCATGTAGGTTTGTGCACCCGTGTCGTGCAATGCCGTGGAGGTCAGAAGAGAGTGTTGGATTCCCCTGGAACTGGAGTTCTCCTGGAATTGGAGTTTCAGATGGTTCTCAGCCGCCATGTGGGTGCTGGGGATGAAACCCGGGTCCTCTGTAAGAGCGGTCAGTGCTCTCAACCGCTAGGCCATCTCTCCAGCCCCGAAAGTCAATAATTTTCAACAACAACAAAGAGCACGTCATTCATTCACACCCAAGTTTCTGGTGGTAGACATATTCCTAGCACGTCTGTGGCTACACTAAGTGCGTCCCACACATCCCTCATTTTTACTACAGAACCTCTCTTGATGCAGGTGGAGAAGCTAATCCAGCAGCGAGGCTGGGAGTTCATGTGGAATGAGCGTTTGGGATACATCTTGACCTGTCCATCTAACCTGGGGACTGGACTTCGGGCAGGAGTGCACATCAAACTGCCTCTGCTAAGCAAAGTAAAGGAGTTGTGGGGTTAGAGAGGGGTGTAAGGCAGAAGGGGGATTTGGACGGGGAGGGAGTAGGCACTTTGAAAGGCGCCAGACAAGTCATATTGTGATAAAGGGTGACAGGTAGGAGTTCCAAGCAGATAGGAACAGCCTCTGCCTCTACTGACCAACTTCTTATCTCTGTCTTGACTCTAGGACAGCCGCTTCCCAAAGATCCTGGAGAACCTAAGACTCCAAAAGCGTGGTACCGGAGGAGTGGACACTGCTGCCACAGGCAGTGTCTTTGACATCTCTAATTTGGATCGACTTGGCAAGTCAGAGGTGAGGTCCTAAGGAATTAGGCTGAGGAGAAATGTAGGTCTGTGGGAGTTGCAATAGAGACCCTGAGTGAGCCTTGGGAATGGAATAGAATCTGAGATAAAATTCAGGTTGAGTTGAGGAAGAACTAGAAAGTCAATGCTAAAGAAAGCAGCTCAGATTGAGGGCAGCAGAGATCAAGGATTAGTGTCCTTCAGGTGGAGCTGGTGCAACTGGTCATCGATGGAGTAAACTATCTGATTGACTGTGAACGCCGTCTGGAGAGAGGACAGGATATTCGAATCCCTGCACCTCTTGTGCACAGCAGACACTAACTCCTCATCCCCAGGAGGGAGGTCAAGATCCCCAGGACTTCTGCCTATTAACTTGTGACCTATTTGACTTGTCCCGGACCTTCCCCTTTCCTCCCTTCCTAGTAAAGACCCGGTGCCATATTCCAACTGTCTGTGTTATTTCTATCAGTGGGGTGAGGAGGGAGTAGCCTCAAGGAAATGAGAAGAAACAGTGGGGTTATTTCTGATGACAAGAGGCTCCGGATATGCCAGGAATACTAATTCTTGGGTGGGTGGAATGCATTAGAATTTTACCCATATTCCTCATCCACTTACTGAGAATAATTATAATGTACTTCCATTTGTACTTTATTTGGTATGTTGTAAGTTTTCTCTCCCAACAATGCCCCTCAGTTGAAATGACAATATCATAACAGGTGGCCAATAAAGCTGATGGTCAGTGCCAGAGACCAGGAGGATTGGAACCGGTCATAGAGACCCCAGGCTGAGCTTCGACCTATAATGAGACAAAGAATGGGAGGATATCACAATTCTGTTCCCCACTAGCCTTTGATGCTTTGAAACTAGCTCTACAGACCCCTCCAGTCCAGGAATCCCCCTCTTTGGGCTCTGAAGGCCAGACAGCACCAAGTTAGGACTTAGATTCTGGGCCATGTGATAACATGTCTGGCTGTGCTGGTAGGAACTCACCCTGCTGTTCTGGAATCTCCCTCCCTTCATGCTGGGCCCATGCAACTGCCCGTCGCTGCTCAGGACTCAGAAAGGCCATTTGCTCAGGAGTGACAGCTACAGCCTGAACACTGGTGAAACTAGATAGCTGGATAGGGTTGAATACCACCTAGAAGTGGGGATGAGAATCTGCATCCACGTATCCCTGCTGGACCCTGGCTTTCCTGTGGTAACCCTATGCCCCTGCCCACCAAAACTTACTGCAAACTTAGGAGCAGGGATGACAGAAATGGCAAGAGGAGTTAGGCCCTGGATCTGTCCCCGCAGTAATGCTGAAAGAGCCAGGTCTGGGATGCCAGCTATTGAAGGAAGCAGGATGTGTCTAGATACTACAGTCCACCCATGATGTGGAAATCAAACCTTGACAACTAGTGTCAATAGTAACCCTGCTTCCCCACCTGCTATTGTGCCAATTTCAGTGAAGATCTCAGGTCCCCAGTTGCTGACTGGGCCGAAGCCACCAGGTAAAACAAGTAGGTAGGCCAGAACCTCCAGCTGTTCCTCAGAGCATGGGAGATGCAGGTTGCCCAGGAACAGAGCTGCTTGGCTGTATGAGTGGGAAGGAAGAAAGAAGAATTCATCTTTAGTAATAGACTGTGATCACAGAATGAAGTAAGAGATGGCTTTAAATGAGCTCACTTCTTTCATGGGACTATCCCCCTTTTCACCCATCTTCGCCTCAACAGCACCACCCAAAGCCCTCCATAGGTGACCTAAACTCCCAACTGCTGATCTGCTGTAACTCCTCTGGACGCAGTCCACAGAGCGTGTAACCCAGTGCTGTCAGGTGAATGAAGTCCAAGTGGCTCACATGCCGACCACTCTGCCGTAGAAAACTGGATACCACAACTCGGAGCTGGGGGGAAGCACAGGATGAGGAGAGAAATCATGGGTAATTAATGGATGGGGAGGTGATTAGGGGAGTAGAGGGTGATACTAGATTATATTGCCTTGTTATTGAGATCAGAAGATCTAATAGCCACGGAAAAGGTCAAGGACACACTCTCCTCCTCACAAAAAAAGTAAAGAAAACCAGAGAATATTATGTATCTAGAATCTCAGGATGAAAAAAATCAGAGTTCCTAATGTGGGGCTGGAGAGATGGCCAGCAGCAAAGAGCGCTGGCTGCTCTTGCAGAGGACCTGGCTCCATTCCCACACCCACACAATCTGTCTATAACTCCAGTTCCAGGGGATCCAACACTCGCTCTTGTCTCCATAGCCATTGCATGACACAGGTGCACTGACATGTAGGCAAAACACTTATACACATAATATAAGAATAAATAAGAGTTCCTACTATTATTAGTATGAGATATTTTTTAAAAATCCAGAAGCCGAGTATGGTGGCACACTTGTAATTGTGGCACTTGGGAGATAGAGGCTGGAGAATCAGGAGCTCAAGGTCATCTTCAACTAGGTAGCAAGGTCAAGACCAGCCGGGGCTACATAAGTTCCTGTATAACAAACAAAAAACAAAAAACAACAACAAAAATCCAAACAAAGAAAAGATGATAAAAAGAATGGCCAGGAAGGCTCACAAGACAAAAAAAAAAAAAAAAAAAAAAAAAAAAAGAGGACCAGGTCCATAGGGTGATGTCTAGGGAGTGGTCCAGGGGAAGATGTTACCTGGGCGGAGCTCCAGCCGTCTATCTGCCCTAGGGTGCTCAGCACTCCCCAGTCAACCAGGATCAGCTCCTGTAGCTCCCGCTCTCCTAGACCTATTAAGAGCCGGCCAAGCTGCAGGATCTGCTCAGGACGGAATCCTCGGGGGGCACCCCATAACTAGGAGGAAACCAGGAAAATGTCAGTGGGGACAGCACTGAACCAGGAGTCAGAAGGTCAGGTCTTAGACTTTAGCTGTGAAACCCTCACTGGGCTGATCACTTGCCTAGTTCTTCAGTTTCCTCAACAGTAAAACGAGAACATTCTTCTGATTTAGGGGTTACTGAAAGACCTAAAGTCTCACTCAGTAGGAAAGAAGAGCAAACTTAGTTCATGAATTTTAAACTTTGATATGTACCAGAATCCCTAAGGATTCAGAGAGCCAGACTCCAGAAATTCTTAGTTTATCATGGGACCCCGACAACAGCCTTTTAAAAACCTGCTCCCCGAGATGAAATAATAATCTCTCTATCCACTGTACTGGCATTCTTTCCTTAATATTGATCCTTTCTGACCTCCTACTTGTGACCCAAACTCTCTTTCATCTTCTGTTTCCTCACCACTTACCCAATTCGCCATTCCCTTGTATTCTAAATCATACCCAAATACCTTCCTCATGTTTTGACCCCTCAGCCCCTGTTAGCCTCTCTCTATCCCTAACCTGCTTTGCCTTGCCCATGGCCGCCCGTAGTTCCTCAGGACCAAGTCCTGGATCTCCTGCAAATAGTGCCAGGCAGTCCTCAAAATCTGCGAGTTCCATCTCTGCGATCTGTCTCGCAGACCAGGCTGCTGGGAAGGTCCCCCGTATGTCTGCACAGTTTGGTACAGGCTCTGAAGGAGAAAGGCAGGACCAAGGGGTTAATATAGCACTAAATTGTGCCTAGAGTGATATCCATAGATGGCATGCTCTTCTGAGCCTTTTGAGAATGGACAGTATGGGCAGTATGGGTTAAGGAATGATTACAGAGTGAGATTTATAGAGCTCAAAAGGTATCTGAACAAAAATGACTGGATAAGACAAGGCCCTCGCATTTGTTAAATGGAAGACAGAGGACATGGCTCAGATATTAATGGAAACGCTGAATCAGAACCTAGATTCTATCCTTCCTTCTAGGGATCTCGCCAGCAAAGAGCTCTATACTCTACAAAGCTAGAGCTGAGTCAACTGGTAAGAGAACAAGAAAATGGACTCCTGGGCTAAATTGTGTTTTGTTTTGGTTTGGTTATGAGACAATCTCTCATGTAGCCCAGGTTGGGCTCAAATCAGCTAAAAGCTGACCTTGAACTCCTATCCCTCCTGCCTCTGCCCCTACGTTCTGGGATGATGGGAGTATACAACCACACCTGGCTTTAAATGCTTAATGGCTTATAAACTTCTATAATTATAGATTCTTAGAACTAGAAGAGTCCTTGAATATCTTCCTCTAACCCATTTGCTTTACTGATTACCAAAGCCTGGAAAGCTGCTCTGCAAATCTGCTCAAAGGGCACAACATACCTAGAGCACAGCCTTCGTCCCCTGTGGATGCTGTACTGATACCCAAGGCCTCACACATGCGGGGCAACACTCAACCGCTGACTTTCACCCACACTTGTGGAGCCCAGGCTTCTGACAGAGTTGTTCGCCTTGATACCTTCTCCCACACACCTTAGTGGACATATGAGCATTTGGGTAGCTTCACCTGGGAGACCCTCAGCTGCTGGCCGTACAATCCCAGCTACCAGAGCTGCTTTCTTGGGAGCAAGCTGTGGAGCCACACACAGATGTCCAACTCGGCTTTGCTCCCAGCTCTGCTGCTTTTCTAGGAGCCTCTCCAGGGTCTCTGGGCCCAAAGCTTCCTACAGGAGACAGTAGAGAAGGAGAGAAGATGGAGGCAGAGTCAAGGCCGAGTGCTACAGCTATAATTTCGAAATCCTGTTGTCAGTGTGGTCACTTATGCTTGCAATCCTAGCCCTCGAGATGCTGAAGCAGGATTGCCATGACTTTGAAGCCAGTTTGGGCCACAGAATGAGTTCAAGCCAGAGTGAGACTCCGTCTCAAACAAGCAAGCCAACAGCAAAAAATTTAAAAACATCAAGCAATCCCTGCCTTTGTTTAGCAATCTCCCTAGGTACATGCTGCAGTCCCTTTGCCCTCCACGACCTGAGCTCCCCACAGCCACCCTCACCCCCCGCCCCACGCCTCCTCTATGCATTTACTCTCTCCCTTGTTCCTTCACCTCACCCTGGGGATCAAGGAAATAGCTTCAGTAGACAGAGTGAATACTAGGCGTCCAGCTTGTTCTACTTCATCCTGGCTCCACAACTCTGGTTTCCTAGGGGATAGGAGAGACAGCATGAAGTTGAGGGAACTGTGAGGAAAATAGACACACAGTGACTGGGAACTCAGGAGACCTTTAAGTATATAGAATGGGCTGCCGCTCAGGCAGACGGTCGAGGGACTGAGTAGCATATGTTAAAGTCTGATGCTTCCAAAGGGCCATACCCAAGAACAGGCTCTTGCAATAGCAGCCACCCAAGCTCTATGGCAAACGTCTCTCCGAAGCAGAAGCTCTGCAGGTGACTGAGACGGGACAGCAGAATTGGTAAAGGGATCCGTCGTGCGCTCTCTACTCCCAGGAATCCAACCAATGGGCCCAATGTCTCCAGCACTTCCTCTGAGATTGGGGTCTCCTTTGGAGCCTGGAGAAGGGCATCAGACCTTGGACAATGCACTTGACTCTTTGATCCAGAGATCCAGACACTTGACTTTCCTTCCCCTTCTGCTCCCAACTTTGCACCCTATGAAGGTCATTGCCTTAAACAGTGAATGAGCTCAAGTAAGAGAGGAAAGAAGAGGGAGAAATAGAATTGAAAGGATTTATTAGACTCCAAGGGGAATGAACATGAAACGTGAAACAGGTTATCAATGAAGAGGCAGATTCAGAGACTAAGGCTTTATAGGCCTTACAGGTAGGAACTGGTCTGGCAGTCGAGGGCTTGGGCCTAGAAGTGAGACAGCACTATTTGAAAGGCAAACATTGCTGAGGATAGCATGTCTAACTCTTGTAGGGTAGACTCTTACCAGGTTTCTTAGTGCCTTCTCTGCCAGGGCTTTCTGGTGGAGAGGGGTAAGTCCCAGCAGCTGCTCTGGAGAACTCTGTATCAACTCTACCACCACCATGATGGAGTCATTGGACAGTCTATCCATCAGCTGGATCCTAGTATTGAAGTTGACAGTAGGGATAGTTACTTGGTACTAAACCAAGCTGAAAAGAGATCACCAAGCCCCACATTCCCCAGACAAGCAGTAAGAGCAAAACAAACTCTGAAACTCTCTACAGAACTGATACTAAACAGTCTTGAGCCACTGTGCTTGAAGGGAGAGAACAAAGAGAATGACATGTCTCTGATTTTTCTTTTTTAAATTTTATTTATTCATTTTATTTTATGTATATGAATATTCATTTGCATGTATGTAAGTGCACTCATGCTGTGCAATGCTAATGGAGACCAAAAGAGGGCACCCTACCTTGTGGAACTGGAGTTATAGACATTCATTAGCCACCATGTGGGTGCTGAGAATTGAACCTGAGTCCTCTTCGAGAGCAGCCAGCGCTCTTAACCACTGAGCTATCTCTCCAGCCCATGACATATCTCTATTTTTGGTTAATAAAATCCTATCTGATCTAATGATCATATGTAAACATCTTACTAAAATCTTTGTTGTCCTTCTTTCACAAATAAGGACCTCTAATTTTCTGACTCATGATCCAAGGTCTTTTACCTCATTCAGGGTTTTGGAGTTCCAAATTGTCTTAAAGAACCAATATAGTTAAAGGGATTTAAATGATCTTGAAAAAAACAAAAGCAGGGACTAGAGAGATGGCTCAGCGGTTAAGAGCACCGACTATTCTTGTAGAGGACCTGGGTTTGATTCCCAGCACCCACATGGTGGCTAAGAACCGTCTTTGACTCCAGTTCCAGGGGAATCCGACGCCCTCTTCTGACCTCCGAGGCATTGCATGACACGGGTGCACCAACCTACATGCAGACAGTACACTCATACACATTAAAAAAAAAAAAAAAGCAGAACTCAGAAGTGATATCCTATACCCTATACAGGGTTGCAATTCTAGAACTAGCCCACGTTGTATGAGAGACAAATCTTCGGGAGGCCTACAAACATGAAAGGATGAAACCCTCCTCACATCTCCAGGAAGTCTTCACCCCAGATGGCAAGGGGCGGGTGGGTAAAAACAGGAAAAGCAGCACTTAGATAAGATACTCGCAAACCAGAATCTCTGGATAAAGGAGCCTTGGACTCTTCTAGGCCTCTCTCCCCAGCTCTCACTTCAGTCTGCTCTCCAGCATTCCTTCCAGGTATCATCCAACTTAGGTTTGGATAGTACAAATGATCAAGAGCTCACTAGTTCCATTCTATTACTCTGCAAAACTCTGATTCATTAACTCAATCCTGGAACTATTCAGAAATAAACTTGTTATGCCAGGTGTGGTGGCACACACCTTTAATCTCAGCACTTAGGAAGCAGAGGCAAGCAAGATCTCTGTGATTGAGGCCAGCTTGACCTATATAGCAAGTTTTAGTTCAGCTGGGACTACAACAAAACCCTGTCTGAAAAAGGCCACAAAGATGAAGGAAGAAGCCGGGCGTTGTGGCGCAAGCCTTTAATCCTAGCACTCGGGAGGCAGAGGCAGGCGGATCTCTGTGAGTTCAAGGCCAGCCTGGTCTACAGAGAGAGTTCCAGGCCAGCTGGGGCTACGGGGAGACCCTGTCTGGAAAAGACCAAAAAAAAAAAAAAAATGAAGGAAGAAAAGGAAAAAGAAATTGAAAGAAAGAGAGAGAGAGAGAGAGAGAGAGAGAGAAAGAGAGAGAGAGAGAGAGAAAGAAAGAAAGAAAGAAAGAAAGAAAGAAAGAAAGAAAGAAAGAAAGAAAGAAAGAAAGAAAGAAAAAATTTGTACACTTTCTACTTGGTAACTCCATGGGGATTCTGAAAGCTTTTAACACATTTTTCCTGTTTTTTTCTCTTTATCCACTCCTCTGAACATACTGAGAATGTGGTGGTCTCTAAGCAGGTTACAGTTCTCTGTGACAGACTCAGACCATTTCCCTCCTCATTTCTGATATTCTTAATCTACTAACATGGCTTAGATTTTATTATTATTATTATTATTATTATTATTTTGCTCTTTTTTGAGATAGGGTCTCCCTGTAGCTCCATCTGGCCTGGAACTCACTATGTAGATCAGGCTGGCCTTGAACTCACAAAGATCCTCCTGCCTCTGACTCCCGAGTGCTGGGAAGATTTTTATGACATTTACCTGACAGTGCTACCAACTCAGCTCTCCTATGCTGGTAGCCAGTGGACACACAAAACAATTTTGAAAGAATTCTCTGGGTTGTAAATAAATGACATCAGGAAACCACTAGACAGAAAACTGCCTCTTTTTAAGGTGTTTCCCAAGGGGAGAGCTACTCACAGCAACATCCCAAGGATCCAGCCATTCTACTTACGGTAAGTCCAGAAGCAGCTTTGTGTCAAGCTCACTCAGTTCTGGCCCAAGGGCGGTCAGCTCCGGCTCTGGCGTTGTCATTCTTCTCTGTAGCTCTGCCCAGATACAGGCCCTCTGAGGCCAGGGTAGAGAAAGAAAAGTCAAAACAGAGCTAAGCATGGGGCCCGGGGTTCTGAATCCAGGGTCCAAGCCTCCCATTAATGTCTAAGACTCTCCTCTTACCAGGCTCCCTCGAACACCCACAGGCAGTTGGTAGAGCATGTGTACCACATCAAGGAAGTCCACCATTGAATTGATCTGCTGAAGAAACTCACAGGACATGCCGCCTGCAAGGTTTCCCAGAGCCCTGTGGGCATGTGAATGGGAAGATGCTCTTTTTTTTGAAACAGGCTCTCCCTGTAGCCCCAGCTGGCCTGGAACTCACTATGTAGACCAGGCTGGCCTTGAACTCACAGAGATCTGCCTGCCTCTGCCTCCCAAGTACTAGGATTAAAGACGTGCACCACCACGCTCAGCTTAGCATCAGCACTCTTAATACAAATGTTCACTGAGAGTCATTTGCCATTTTTGAAATGTGGGGCATAGATACCATCATTGGCTTCCAATAACACCAACACTGTTTATCAGAGAAGAAATAAAGATCTTCACAACAACTACTGACTAATTTTCAATACATAAAAAGAAAAAAACTGAAGCTTAGAGTGATTAAATGACTTGACTCTTGGTAATAGGGATGTGACCTCAGGAGCTCAGATTTTCTGAGTCCCGCAGCAATAATCAGGTTAGCTGTGGCACTGTAGAAAGGAAGGCAGAAATCCAGGGGAGGGGAAAAGACCAGGATGGTGACAAAGTTGAACAATCCATTCATCCCTGTATCCTCATCACAGTGCCTGGATCATAGTAAGCAAGTGGTGGTGGTGGCAATAGTAATATCATGGGGCCGGAGAGATGGCTCAATGGTTAAGAGCACCGACTGCTCTTGCAGAGGTCCCAAGGTTGATTCCCAGCACCCACATGGTGGCTAAGAATGGTCTTTAAGCCGGGTGTAGTGGAGCACGCCTTTAATCCCAGCACTTGGGAGGCAGAGGCAGGCGGATCTCTTGAGTTCCAGGCCAGCCTGGTCTACCCTGGAGCTAAAGGGAGACCCTGTCTCCAAAAATATATCCTATCTTTAAAATATATCCTATCCTAGCCAGGCATGGTGGTGCATGCCTTTGATCCTGGCACTTGGGAGGCAGAGGCAAGGGGATCTTTGTGAGTTAAAGGCCAGCCTGGTCTATAGAGTGAGTTCCAGGACAGCTGGGGCTACAGGGAGACCCTGTCTTGAAAAGACCAATAAATAAATAAATAAATAAATAAATAAATAAATAAATCCTATCTTTAAAAAAATAAAATATATCCTATCTTTAAAAAAAGAAAGAAAAAGCAATAGTAATATCAATTGAATTAAGCTACTCACTGCAGATTCCTGAGAGTTATATTGGTGGGCACCTGCATCTTCTTCCAGAGAAACTGTGCCTGTAAGACAAAGAAAGAATAGCTTCCCAGCAGAGATATTGCCCTGAAGACCTCAGAAGTAGAGATACTTCTCTACTTTGTGGTTTCTACCAGTCCCTCTCTGTCAAAGCTCTACTCCTTTGTGAGAGAGAGAGAGAGAGAGAGAGAGAGAGAGAGAGAGAGAGAGGAGAGAGAGAGAGATTCTAAGGGATCCCAATAATAAGATTTCAAATCAAATAAAGCATGAGTAAAGGAGGTGGAGGACAGGGAGTTCTGAGGGAAGAAGAATGAATTACCTGCTGCTCAGACCAAGGCAGCTGCCCATAGTGCCTTCGGTTTGCCAGCAGAGCCACGGTGTCCAGTTGTAGCAGCTTTAATGGGAGCAGGGGAAGCAGGCAGTCTGGCCAAGTGGTGGGGATGGGCTGCTGGCAGTGACAGGTACAGCAGAGCAGGGATAGGTGGGAAGGCCTGCACTACCCCTCAAAGAAGGGCAGAAAGGGACCAAAGCTAGGACTTGGGTAGAATGGCACTTGCCATTGTACCAGTGAATGCTCAAGTGCCCTGCAGGCTACTGAGGTTGTGATGCTGCTGGCTAAACAACTGAAGACCAGAAGTCCCCAGCTTCCTTCAGCCTTGGTCTGCCATCTGAAAGCAGGTGGCCGGCCTGGAAGATTTCTCAGAACTTTCTGGCTTTGACATTATAGGGCAGCAAGGATCATACTGCTGTACATCAGGAACTGGGAAGTTGTTAATGCCTAGGTGGGCACAAAGCTAACTTGAACTTTCAGTCACTGTAGGGGAATGTTTGTGAGGCAGCACCAGCCAGATGATACCACCCAGAATATGGAGAGGAGCTCAGACTGGATATCCCACACGTACCTGACCAGGAATGCACATAGCTGCACTGGCACCTATTGTATCCATATTTTTAATGCCATCTTTCACCTGCACAAGAATTCGTAGTATTTGTATATTTGTATAGAGTATGTGTGTGTGCATGTATGTCTGTGTGTGTGTGTGTGTGTGTGTGTGTTTAAAGAGGAATAGTGAGGTTGAGAGGAACCTTCCCTGCCCACAAGGATGATGCCCTCTTTCCAAACAGCACCCAATCCCTGTTTATCTCCTGTTCTTCTCATACCCGAAAGGCCTGCAGTAGCGCAGCAGTCTGGCAAGCTGATAGCCGGGACAATTCAGGGGCCAGGCAGGAACAAGCCCCAACCAGAATGCGCTTAGGGATGGCCTGGAGTGTGTGGGGGCTGAGACCTGGCAGAAGAGGATGCAAGGAGCAGAGTTCCTCCAGGGACAGCTGAGGAACAAGAGAGATAAGAGTCCTGAAGAAGAGGGGCAGCGTAAAGAGGAAGACAGCCATCTGGTGCGGCAGGGCAGGAGGTGCAAGGGGAGCTGAGAGGGAAGGGAGGGCGGATGTGAGAGCCACGGAATCGGGGGACAGAGACATCCGGGGATACTGAGAAATTGCTGCTACTCACGTCATGCCTAGGGAGGAGCCTTCCAAGCAGCAGAGCAGCCTGTGATGGGATGGGTCAGGAATCAACAGCCCTCAGGCCCCAGCAGCCAAGTCCCAAACAGGTCCTTGGACCTACACTCTAAAACTTCCAGCCCCTTCTCAGCCACCCTGGGGACCAACTTGCCTGAGGGTCCTTCTTGATCTGAGTTAGGGGAATTAGGGATGCTTACCCAGGGAAAGGAGGGGCTGATGGTATCCCTACATGTAATTCTCATGACTGGGGCTCTAGGAAGTCAGACAGGCCCACCTGGGCAGGTGTGACACTGGTTCCCTGAAGGGCAGGAAGCATGGCTCTAAGCTGGGGCTCTGATAGCTCCTGCAGGAAGCGGAGGCCAAGCTGAGGAAAGAGAGGAGCCCAGACCCGTAGCTCTCGGGGGCTTAAGACAGCTCCTCCAGATGAGCGCAGCACCCCGAGAAGTTCATATGCCACCTGTAGCAAAAGAAGGTTTGGGACAGGAGACGAAAGGCAGCTGTGTTCTGAACATCCTCTCCCAAGCCACATCTGCATTTAACGGAGCCTAGGCTGGGACTTGCAACCAGGGATGGGACCAGCATAGATTAGCGTCAAGATCACAAAAGGCGTGACAGGGTAGGGCTAAGAAGGGGTGGCGGCAGATAAGAGCGAGCAGGCACTAAGCAGTAGAGGTGGCAGGGATGGGAGCTGGCAGCACCATGCTTGAGATGGGCTGGTGAAGTTGGGCAAGTCACTGACACAATCTCAGGGGGAAGCCTGGCATCTTTTAGATTTGTACCGAGGGGCTCACCCGTCCTTCTGGGCTGAGGGTCCCATTAGCCGCACATTCCAGCAGCCCCTGTTCTACCGGTCCCATTGGATCATTCAAGGGCACCAGATTCTGTAGCTCCTCGGGACTCAGGAAACACGCAAGGGAGCCAAGCCTGGATGGGGCACGGAGCTGAGGCACAAGCTGTGAAGGTGCATGGAGCAGGCACTCTGACCCCTGAGCTAGGAAATGTGAGTGCCATATATACGTGTCTCTAGGAGGCTGTAGATTGTCAGGGCCACTTCCTGCTCTCTTGTCCCTTCCTTCCTAGGACACCAATCTACCCCGGCAGCTACCTCTGCCTCTCTACTCCCCCAATGCCAGTCATAGGCATTGATTCCACAACCACTCACCTGCGTACCTGCTCCTCGCCATCCTCAACACTCTGGTTAACCAGGCTACGCAGTACATGTCGGGCATGCCCTGGCCCAAGACCTGCCACTGGCCAACTATCCTCCAGGGCCTGGATCTGAGATGGGGAGAGTGAGTCAGGATAACCATGAGACAGGGACCCACTAGGAGACATGTCACTGACTCCCATTCTACCTCGCAGAGAATGGCCCAGTCATATAAAGATGGTTCTTGTACCTGGTGAGGGCTGAGCTGCAGAAAATTCTCCAGAGGAAGATGAGGGAGCAGGGGGAGCACCGCCCACAGCAGTTCCTGGGGCCAATCAGGCACTTCTCCAAACAGCTCAGGGGCCAACAGTCGCTTTGCCAGGGCCTCCTTCTGTTCAGGCTTCATTCCTGAGCTGTGATCCCGGATGGCAGCCAGTCTAAGGAGAGTAACAACAGGTCGTAATCTTTTTTCTTGTACCCTCTCTGCTATAGTGCTGTCATGGACAGGAAGGAGACTCTCATGATTTAATAGTGATGAGAAGGGATGTCTATAGTAGATGGGCTTGATCTCTCCTGAGAGATCAGGAGTGCTGCTTACACACTGTCATTGGCCAAAAGAGATGGTGGGAAGCGCATCAGATCAGAGACAGCCAAGAAGGGGATGAGAGGTGACAGGTCAATGAAGAGCTGGGAGGTGAGGTGTGGGTACCGCTGCAGCAGCAGGGCTGTTAGGCGACCCATGGCCTGCTCTTCAGATGGTGGTACCTACAGGAACACAGAAGTGGATGCTGACTCTTGCTCAGGATCTTTTGCCATCCTCTCTTTGGGGCTCCTCCTTCCACTAAGGCAAGCCCTCTGAATGCTAGGTTCTGGGCACTTTTGATCCCTAGATTCCCTTCAACTTCTGTTCCCCTTTCCCTCTATGCCAACCTTCAGTTGGGCCCAGGAACGATGCATGAGTGTCAGGAAGCCCTGTGCAGCCTCCATCTCTGCTGCAAGCACCAAATGCTGAAGATCTTCTGGAGGCATGTGTAGGTATGCCTTGGAACAGGAGGAGACGGTAGGCCTGGCCTCAGTGGGCACAGACTTCAGGCCATGGCAGTCACTCTGCCACCCATGTGTCCCTCTATTACCTGTACTAAGATCTTCAGGGCCCAAACACTCTTCTCTCTCTGAAGCAGATCCCACAGTACAGGCTGGTAGGGAGAAAATATTGCATGAGAGCTGTCTTATCTATTCTCCCGAAGCTTCCCCAACTCAAGTTGTAAGGATGCTTGCATGCCCTTCACCTGAAGCTAGAATGTGTGTCTCTTCAGACTGTAAGCTCCTTTAACCCTGGAACCACATCCTAACTTTTCCTATATCTTCTCCCATTCCAAGCACATAGTTGGCACAACAAATACTTATAGACCCGAAGCAAACTGTAGTCCTCTATCTAATTCCATTTTACTCAACCTTGGACTTAAAAAAAAGTGGTCCTGGGGCTGGAGAGATGGCCTAGCGGTTAAGAGCGCCGACCGCTCTTGCAGAGGACCCGGGTTCGATCCCCAGCACCCACATGGCGGCTGAGAACCGTCTGAAACTCCAATTCCAGGAGAACTCCAGCTCCAGGGGAATCCGACACCCACTTCTGACCTCCGCGGCATTGCACGACACGGGTGCACAGACTTGCATGCAGACAGTACATTCGTACACATACAGAAATAAATAAAAAAAAAAAAATTAAAAAAAAAAAAAAGTGGTCCTGAGGCTGGAGGGATGGCTCAGCAGTTGAGAGCACTGGCTGCTCTTACAAAGGACCTGGGTTTTGTTTCCAACACCTACATTGTAGCTAACTCCAGTTCCAGGGGATCCTCCGCAGGCATTGTATGACATGGGTGCACTTACATACATGCACACAATACAGCCATACACATAAGATAAACATTAAAAAAAATTTTTTTAAGTGGTCCTGGGGCTGGAGAGATGGCCTAGTGGTTAAGGGCGCTGATTGCTCTTACAGAGGACCAGGGTTCAATCCCCAGCACCCACATGGCAGCTGAGAACCGTCTTTAACTCCAGTTCCAGGGGAATCCAACACCCTCTTCCAACCGACAGGGGTGCACAAACCTACATGCACACAGTACAATCATACACATACAAAATAAATTTAAAAAATTAAAAATATAGGGGCTGGAGAGATAGCCTAGCGGTTAAGAGCACCGACGCTCTTGCAGAGGACCCGGGTTCGATCCCCAGCACCCACATGGCGGCTAAAACCGTCTGTAACTCCAATTCCAGGAGAACTCCAGTTCCAGGGGAATCCGAGACCCTCTTCTGACCTCCGCGGCATTGCACGACATGGGTGCACAGACCTGCATGCAGACACTACATTCATACACATACAAAAATAAATAAATAATAAAAAAAAAATTTAAAAAAAAAAAATTAAAAATATATATTAAAAAGGTGGTCCTAACATGGAGTAAGGAATCTTCATATATTCAAAGTACTTTGTACATAACAGATATTAAATCAACTAATTGTGGAATTTAATGTATTTTAAGTTCCTTTGCTTTACAGAAAAGAAATCATGCGTGGTGGTTTAAATGAAAATGTCCTCCGGGGCTGGAGAGATGGCCTAGTGGTTAAGAGCGCTGACTGCTCTTTCAGAGGACCCGGGTTCGATCCCCAGCACCCACTAGTGGCTGAAAACCATCTTTGACTCCAGTTCCAGGGGAATCCGACACCCTCTTCTGACCTCCGCGGCATTGCACGACACAGGTGCACAGACCTACATACAGACAGTACATTCATACACATACAAAAATAAATAAAGTTGGGCTGGAGAGATAGCCTAGCGGTTAAGAGCACGGACTGCTCTTGCAGAGGACCTGGGTTCGACCCCCAGCACCCACATGGTGGCTAAGAACCGTCTGTAACTCCAATTCCAGGAGAACTGCAGTTCCAGAGGAATCCAAGACCCTCTTCTGACCTCCGTGGCATTGCACGACACGGGTGCACAGACCTGCATGCAGACAGTACATTCATACACATACAAAAATAAATAAAAATTTAAAAAATTAAATTAAATTAAATTAAAAAAAAAGAAAGAAAATGTCCTCCATAGGCTCCACATACTTGGACATTTTTTTTTTATTATTTATCTGCAACTGGAGTTCTCCTGGAATTGGAGTTACAGACGGTTCTTAGCCACCATGTGGGTGCTGGGGATCGAACCCGGGTCCTCTGCAAGAGCGTCGGTGCTCTTAACCGCTAGGCTATCTCTCCAGTCCCCTCATACTTGGACATTTTGTCTCCAGTTGGTGACTGTTTTGGGAGGAAGCAAGTCACTGGGGTGGGCTTAGAGAGTTCAAAAAGCTTTGCCTATCTTGAGTCACCCTCTGCTCTCTGTGCCTGCTTGGAGAGGTGAAGCTCTGCTTTGCTCCTGCTTGCCCAGCTCCTGCCACAGTGCCCCCTCCCCCCATGATGGACTCTGATTCTCCTGGAACTGTCAACTGTAAGCTAAAATAAACTCTTTGTTCTATAAGTTCCCTTGGTCGTGGTGGTTCTAATACAGCAACAGAAAAGTGACTACTACACTATGGCACAGAAAAACAATTATTTGTCTAAAATCACAATAATTTATGAAATGGTTGAACCTAAGCGAAATCTTCTGATTTGTAGTCCCCCCGACATGCCAACATTCTTTTTTTTGTGTGGTGAAAAAAATTCTGTATTAAAACAGGACTGCTTAGATGATCCCAATTTTGTTGGCAACATTCAAAGCATCGTAATCAGGAGCCAGTCGAACATAGGCCTTCTTCTTGCCATTGGGTCTGATCAGTGTATTGACTTTGGCCACGTCAATGTCATAGAGTTTCTTCACAGCCTGTTTGATCTGGTGCTTGTTGGCCTTGACATCCAAAATGAACACAAGTGTGTTATTGTCTTCTATCTTCTTCATGGCTGACTCGGTGGTCAGGGGGAACTTGCTGATGGCATAGTGGTCAAGCTTGTTTTTCCTGGGGGTGCTCTTGCAAGGGTACTTGGGCTGCCTCCAGAGCCGCAGGGTCTTGGGCCGCCGGAAGGTGGGTGACATGAGGATCTTCTTTTTGTGGCTGTGGACGCCTTTCAATACTGCCTTCTTGGCTTTCAATGCCTTCACTTTAGCTTCGGCTTTGGGAGGGGCAGGAGCTTCCTTCTTTGCTTTCGGCGCCATCTTGACGAAAAGGCCAACATCAAACATTATTTTTTTGTTTGTCTTTTTGAGACAGGGTCTCCCTGGAACTCTGGCTGTCCTGGAACTCTCTCTGTAGACCAGGCTGGCCTTGAATTCACAGAGATTTGCCTGCCTCTGCCTCCCAAATACTAGGATTAAAGGCGTGGGCCACCACGGCCGGCTACCAACATTCTTTTTGTGTCTAACTTTCCAACATTCTACCTCCCCACAATTCTCACTTCCCAGGGAGAGAATTAAAACTCTCTAATTTGATCTCTTTCTGCTCTGTAGTAAAAAGGGGGAAAACAGGAGTCTGATAAGACAGCATGAGACTGGAGAGATGAAGCAGAGGTTAAGAGTGTGCCCTGCTCTCCCAGAGGACCCCAGTTTGTTTCCCAGCACTCAAGTCTGGTGGCTTATAAATTGCCTGTAACTCCAGTTCCGGGGGTTTCACAGCCCTCTTCTGGTCTCCACAGGCCTGCACACATGTGGCATAGATTCCCACAGACACAAAAACACACCATACGCATTAAGAAATTGAATAAATAAATAAATAAATAAATAGAATGTCGTGTGTCTATGTACCATGCACTGGGTAACGCATATAATTTTGTATAATCTTTGCAAGCATTCTAAAAGCTGGTGTACATCCAGTTTACAGATGAGAATATTCTCACAGACAGAATAACCTGTCCAAGGTTGGTCACAGAACCAAGATGTGATCCTAAGCTTGTTAGACTAGAGCTGTGTGCATCCATCACTACGTACTACACTTCTATTGAGGAATTTCCCGGAGGCCCGTTCCTCGCTCCCGGGGCGTTCACCCAGGTGGCGCACTCACACTGAAGCAGGACAGCAGCTCCGTCTTCCTCACACTAGAGCCGAGGCCGACAGCAGGCTCGAAGCCTGGTGGGGTTGGCTGTTCCTGCTCCAGGTACTCCCCTACTGTCCGCAACACACTGTGACGGCCCTCCGGACGGAAAGCATCCCAGAATGAACAGTTGTCTGGGAGACTGGAGAGCAGCAGGGCATGACCCAGCATCCCTTGGGTCTCATCCCCTCCAGCCCCTGGACCCAGAATAAAAGTCAGTAGGCGTAGGAGATAATGCAGGCGAGCAGGGTGGGCAAGAGCAGGCACAGAGGACTGGCAGCGTGGCAACTGGGACAGCATGCCAAGCAGAAAGGGGCCAGGGGCCAGGCAGAGTGGGGATGGTCCCAGAGGTGGCAAAGAAGGCAGAAGGGGGCCCAGTACGCCTTCTAGAAAGCACGTGTCATTGCCTCCACGACTTATCCTACACTGACCTGCTAACCAAGCCCAGAAAGGGACTAGGGCCTCATACATGGTATCATTGGCACAGACCATGA
Source organism: Rhizomys pruinosus (assembly GCA_009823505.1). Taxonomy (NCBI): domain Eukaryota; kingdom Metazoa; phylum Chordata; class Mammalia; order Rodentia; family Spalacidae; genus Rhizomys; species Rhizomys pruinosus. The sequence continues at coordinate 1,409,259 of VZQC01005527.1, forward strand.
TCAGGAAGCTGCCCCCATCTGGGCAGCGTTCCCCACAGGGTCCAACATGGCAGGGTGGGAAGGCAGTGGCATCCAGGGTAGGACCCTGGCACACATGCTGAACCCAAGCCTGGTTCTGGGGGGGCACAGCCTGCAGACTCTCCTCCACACACAACCGCTCAGCCCACAGTGTCTCATTCTCCAAGAAGCAACCCCAGAAGATCTCTGGGGTGAGGGGCACCGGGACCAGCCCTTCAGGGCAGTTGGTGGGGGGCGGGAGCAGGCCAGCACAAAGCCTCTTTACCAGGCGGCGGTTGGGACCGGACAGGGCTGAAAATGAGAGATTGCTGCAGACCGCATCCAGAAATTGATCAGGAAACTGATCGTGGCAGGCCTGAAGCCAACCTTGGGCACCTGGTGCCCATGAGACCGCATACCACACAGCTGTCTGGCAGATGGCAGCAGTGCTGGGAGGGGGCTGTGGGGTAGCAGGCTTGGCAAGCTGGCAGAGCAAGTGGATAGAGAAGTTGGAAATGCTGTAGGGTGGTGCTGGCCCTGAGTGGTTCTCGCAGAGGGCCTCCAGAGAGATGGCTCTCCGATGTCGGGGGCTGATGTGGACTGAAGTCTGGGCAGCCCTGGGCAGAGGCACTCCTGTGCTTAGGCAGTGCAAGAGGGCAGGGGGCGGAGGTGGCGATCCAGACAGAAAACCCAGCGCCTGGGCATCCCAGGAAAGGTTGTGCCGAATGCCCCTGGGTACAGAGAGAGGTGCAGGCAGAATCTGATCAGTTTCCATTTTCTCTAGCTGAAGACTCTAACCCCAGAGCATACAGCAAACAGGTTTTTCCAAAAGGGAGCTCCTTGAGAGTATAGGTATTCCTGACTTGAACAGTACATAGGATGGAGGAAAGGACACAGAAACCTAAGACAGCCCACTCTGTCCACCTGGCCCTGTCCTTTCTCTTTTCTTCATCTGGTTTTAGGTAGCTTAAATACAACCCTCAGTTGGCCTCATATCAGGAAATCTGCCCAGCAACTGAATACGTCTAACTGTGCTCTGGCACGGTTGCACTGAATCAGTAAGGGGTGGGGGAACCCAGTTATTTTTTTCCCATGCCCATCTTTGCTAGCTAACATTAGACACTATGCACCAGGCACCATTCTAAGCAGTTTATGTTTTATCAACTCAACAAAACTATTATCTTTGTTTTACAAATGGGAAATTCGAGGTATAGATGAAATGTGTGATGTGTCCAAGGACACATGGCCATGAAGAGGGGACACCGGACACCAACCCAGACTATCACACTCCAAAATCACTAACCCACCACCTCCCGTCACTATTCTCCCTCATCACTCTCTCCAGATTGCCAGGGCCCAATTCCCCAGAAACGGAGTTCTTCTGTTACTTACCATAGGAGCAGCTGTTGAAGGTTACCTAGGAGGGAAAAAGCAAGGAAAACGACGGCCCTAATCTCACCCTCTTTCCCTAACACATCCCGGCCAGAGCCCTGGCAGTACTTACCTCCCTGGCACTGCCCATTGGCATCAGGCTCTGGTTGGCCCAGAATGGAAAAGACCTCATCCTGCAGGGATTGAGTGACACGAAGCAGCCCCTCCTGGAAGGCAGCATAGAGGGGGGCCCCTACTGTGCGTAGAAGTCCACCCCAAAGAGCCTCCTCAGAGCCCAGCTCCCCTGTTGGGGTAAGCAAGCCCAACAGACCTTGTAAAAAGTGGGGGGCTGGCTCTCCCCCATCAAGACCTGTGATATTGGTGGTGTCCACACTGGGCTGCAGCTGTACTAGGGCCTGCCATCGTGTGCCCTCTAACAACAACAGCAGGGAAGGCAGCCAGTCAGCAGCCAGAACACAGTCAGAAGGCCCATCGCGGGCGCATGGGGGCCGTGGCGGGGGACGGGGTCCCCCAGGAACCAAAGCTCCCAGCAGCACCTCCACGAGTCCACCCAGAACACCTGCCTGGTGCACCAAAAAGTCCCGGGGAGTCTGCTCCTGTCCCAGCAGTGCCAGCACGTCCCCCAGAAGCCCCAGCATTGGCTCCCAGTCTGGACTACCTCTCAGGGTCACTAGGAAATCATGGAGCCGGAGGGCAGGGGCCTGGAGAGGTGGAGGCTCTCCTACTGGACCCTCCCCCATTCTCCCACGCTCAAAGGAAGAAGAAATGTTGGCTAGGAATGCAGAGAACCGTGCCCAGCTGAGGGAGTGCTGTGGAGCTTGATCCAGAGTGGAGATGAGTGACTTCAGGAAGGAGAGGCCAGGATCCAGAGACTGAGACCCAGTAGGGGCCAGAGTCACTATAAGGAGAAAGATCAGAAGTCACTAAAGAGGAGAAGCCCAAATCTCAAAGTAGCCTTGCTGCTGAGCACAATTTCCTTCGGGGATCTTTAGAGGGACTGGTGAGCTGATCCCTTTCATCAGCCAGTCCCAGCTTGCTTTCTGAACCCTCAGTGGTACCCCTCTCCCTTGTCCCTTTTAGCCCTTTTAGCTTTTCTCTGATTGGTTAGCCTCCACATTACTATTCTATATACTCTGGGGGACAGCATTACTCTATGGAGCCCAGGCTGGACTCAACTCTCAATCCTGTGCCTCAGTCTCCAGAGTCCCGGGCTAGAAGGCATGAGCCACTACACCCACTGTCAACATTGTCTCTGTAAAGAGGTCAGTCCCCTCCTTACCCAGCCCCTTCTCACCTTTATGTAACAGCAGCAGCAGAGGCCAAAGACTCAGAGCCATGTCTCCAGATACACACTGCTACTCAAGATGAATTCTGGTTATTCTCACTGTGAGGGAGTAGCCAAGTTAAGGCAGCATGGTATAGGCAGCCTGGGGCTCCACTGACACTGTAGTGTGGTCTTTCAGGAAACAATATCTGTAACCTGACATCAGGTTTGTCACAGGAGCCACTGAATACCTGATCCTTTGGCTCTGAAGAAGGGTATACTTCTGTGAGAGGGACCAATGACAGGGTGTGATCACAGGGGGCCCTCAGAGGATCGCCTAAGAAGATAGCGAGTTAAGAGCCTGGTATACAAAGAAAAGCAGGCAGACATGGGGATGGAGAACTGGAGGTGTAATCTGGAGGTCGGGGGAAAAAAATGTAAGAAAACCAACAGGGTACAGAGGAACCTGAGAGGCAAGTAGGATTTGAGGAATTTAAGGGACTGTGGAGAAAGGGGCTGGGAGGCCAACTGTCAACAGAGAAAATAATTGAGATATATCTGTTCCAAGGATAGAACATTTAGAAAGAAGAAAGCTGCTTTAAATTCACCATGTAGGGGCTGTGGAGAGATGGCTCAGTGGTTAAGAACACTTGGGGTTCTTTCAGAGGACCTGGGATAGATTCCCAACACCCACATGATGGCTAACAACCATCTGTAACTCCAATTCCAGGAGATACAACACCCTCTTCTGGCCTCTGTGAATACTCCATGGCATGCACACACATGCAGGCAAAATATTCCTACATGTAAAAATATTGTAAATTCAGCAACCACCTATAAGTTCAGCTCCAGGGCCTCTGTGGGCATCTGCATTCATGTGTACAAACATACACATACAAATAAAAATCTTGAGCATCCCACACTATTGAGGTAGGCAGAACCCCACAAACCACATAAACCTTTCAACTTATAGGTAAGGAAAGAGACCTGAAGAACTAAGACTTGCTCATTACAAATATTCTCCTCTTTCTCTCTCTCTCTCTCTCTCTCTCTCTCTCTCTCTCTCTCTCCCCCTCCCCCCTCCCTCCCTCCCTCCCTCCATCCCCCCTCTTACCAGATTAAATCACTGTGGAAGGAGCTACTCCCCCTATACGTGGAAGTGTTCATTGATCAGAAAAATTTCATTCAAAACAAGCTGGTCTGGCCAGGGTCTGGTAACTTTTATTTTTCTTGTATAAAAAAATCCTACATTGTTTTATCTGCATATGACGCTACTGTTAAAATGTGAATCCCTAAACATCTTTTGGAATTACCTATAGTTTATTTTCACACATCATAATTTTGGTATATGTGTGGCATGTATATATGCATATTTTGGAGCAATACAAATTAAAGGGAACAACAACAATGAAAAAGACTGGTTCAAAGAACTGACTGAAACAGTAAACTTCTGCCCAAAACAGTAAACTTCTGCATCGAAAAAGATTTTTAAATACTGAGAAAAAGATACAAGACATGTATGGCAGAATGCATGAGCTGTGGTGGGGTAGTGGACATGGAAGGGGGAATGAGTCTAAATTTGATAGAGAAATGTATGAAATGCATAAAAGTTCAATTTTAAAAGGAGGAAAACATAACATCTCAGAATAGTAATAGAAGTGACATGGGCTCTACCTGTGAGAGCAGATCTTAAACATGTCGTATATTAAATATCTGGCATATTCAGCCTCAGAATCCCTTCTGGGAGAATAGAAGAGCTGCAAGTTTGAACTAGTTGCATGCCTGTCCACCTCTCTTATGTTTGAATTATTATTCCATTTGTCAAGAAAAAAACCCCTGCAGATTGCAAAGTTAAGCTCAAAAGTGGTAAGAAAACAGATCCCTACCCTCAAGACCATTCCCACAGTCATGGGAACTCAAGACCAATCCTGTCAGAGTTCTGAAGAGACTAAGCAATGTTTCCTGAAATTATTTTTCAGTACTCGACAGTATTTATTGAATTAAATAACAGCCATTTTTACCTAAGACTGATGCAGGACTGAGTGTCCTTATGTATGGTACAGTCCTCCACATAACCTGTTCATTTCTTATGGTTGCTTGTGTATTTCTTGTGGTCAAAGGGACATGTCAGCAGACAAAGAACAGCAACAAGAGAATTTGTGGCATGTGAGACTGTGTCTTTGGGCCTCTTCTATGGTGTACACAGACATGTCATTTGGGAGTGTATGATGTTGTCAATTATTTTCATTTATAGCAAGCCAGACATGGAGTATAGTGTAAGAGATAGACTATATTCCAAAATGGACATAACTGCATGATTAGAATGTGGCAATAACATATAGTAAAATAGAAAAAAAAATGCCGGGTGTGATGGCGCACACCTTTAATCCTAGTACTTGGGAGGCAGAGGCAGGCGGATCTTTGTGAGTTCAAGGCCAGCCTGGTCTACAGAGCGAGTTCTAGGACAGCCAGAGCTACAGGGAAACCCTGTCTCAAAAACACCAAAAAAATTTTTTTAAATAAAAAAATATATATATTGTAACCGCAGCTGGAGCTTGTATCCCCTGTACACAGAAGCTTTAGTATAGGTTTTTACATGGTGACTTTTTTAACACAGTTTGTTTCTAGAAGTTGAAGGTCAGGTGACTCTAGGTCTTGGAGAAGTAATCAAAGGGGACCTTGGTGGCGTTGGCCAGGGTAGTGGTAGAGTATACCAGCACAGAACAGCAGTGCACTGTCCTCTTACATAGGACAGAGTAGGTCTTGCTGATTTGTTCCCTTAGTAGCTTCTTCACACACAGACAATGCAGCTTGGTCAAGAAGACTCCTTAGATGGCAGTGAATACCTCCCTGAAACATGTAATGCTGGTATAATTGTGGTAGAGCCCAGTGACCACAAATGTCCTGAGTCAGGACTGCAAGCCAGCACTGAACCTGCTTCTGCAGCAGCATAAATTCCTCCAGGGAAAAAAAAAAAAATCACCTCGGACTTTTTGTGGTGAGGGAGGAAAGGCAGACCTTCTCCAGGAACTTGAGGATTTGTTCTTCATGTAACTGACCAGGCAGCCCAGTCTGGTAAGGAAGATCCACTCCTTGTCTTCTGCTCTGTTTCTGTGAGCCGCACAGCCTCAGCTCGAGGCCCTAACTATGTTTCTGGGATGCTGCTTAAACCTCAGCAAAAGCCATGTGGCCTCATATGACTGAGGCCCTGGGGCCTTCGGGCAGGTCCTTCTGCAGCCTGGTGTCAGCAATTAAGAGCACTGGGTGCTCTTGCGGAGGACCTGGGTTGGATTCCCAGCACCTACATGGTGGCTAACAACATCTGTAACTCCAGTTCCACGGATCCAACACCATCTTCTGACCTCCACAGGCATTACATGAGGGGTGCACTTACATATATGTAGACAAAACAATCATTACATAATTTTTTTTGAGACAGGGTCTCCCTGTACCCTCAGCTGGCCTAGAGCTCACTTGGTAGACCAGGCTGGCCTTGAACTCACAGAGATCTGCCTGCCTCTACCTCCCAAGTGCCAGGATTAAAGGTGTCCACCACCACACCTGGCTTAAAGATGGTTCTGAGTGGCCATGTGGGTGCTGGGAATCGAACCCGGGTCCTCTGCAAGAGCAGTCGGTGCTCTTAACCACTAGGCCACCTCTCCAGCCCCATAAAAAATACTTTTTTTTGTCTTTTCGAGACAGGGTCTCCCTGTAGCCCCAGCTGTCCTGGAACTCACTCTGTAGACCAGGCTGGCCTTGAACTCACAAAGATCCGCCTGCCTCTGCTTCCCAAGTGCTAGGATTAAAGGCGTGTGCCACCACGCCTGACTAAAAATACTTTTTAAAAAGACTTGTATAACATGAATTTTACCAACTGAGCCATCTCTATACTCCCACCACTCTTGAGCTATAATAGGGTAGTAAATTTTTTGAGTCATCTGATGTACACATTCCCTTTGGCTCTCATATATTAATTTATTGTGTAATTTATATTTTTATTACATGTGCCATGGCGCATGTGTGGAGATCAGAAAACAACTGCAGGAGTTTGCTGGACAGAGGCAGGTAGATTTCTGTGAGCTCAAGGGCTACCTGGTGAGTTCTAGGACAGCCGGGACTACAGGGTGACCCTGTCTCAAAAACAAAAACAAGGGGCTGGAGAGATGGCTCAGTGGTTAAGAGCACCAACTGCTCTTGCAGAGGACATGGGTTCAATTTTCAGCACCCACATGGCAGCTAAGAACCATCTTTAACTCCAGTTCCAGGGGAATCCGACACCCTCTTCTGATCTTCACGGCACTGCACGACACAGGTGCACAAACCTATATGCAGACAGTTCATTCACACACATAAATAAATAAAAAAATTAAAAAACAAAACAAAACAAAAACAAAAAAACCCTGCAGGAGTTAGTTCTCTCCTTCCACGAGAGCACCCGGGTATCTTTGGGTATCTTCAAGCTTGGTCCTGCCACCATTACCTATTGAGTCATGGTTTGTTTTTGTATTTCATTTAGTGGCAACTTTTTTCAATTCTTGTGCTTTCTGTTGGTGATTTCATTGTTTAAAATTGCCCTCATACTTAGGACTGAAGTGCTAAATATTCCTAAGCACAAGAAGACAGGGCTGGCCGGGTGTGGTGGTGCACGCCTTTAATTCTAGCACTTGGGAGGCACAGGCAGATCTCTACAGAGTGAGTTCCAGGACAGCCAGAGCTACAGGGAGACCCTGTCTCAAAAAGACAAAAAAAAAAAAAACAAAAAAAAAAAAAAAAAAAAAAAAAAAAAAAGAACACAGGAGGATGAGAGCTCAATTGGTAAAGTGCTTGCCAACATGAAAAAACTCAGGATTTAGTTCCGAGTGCCAATCCAACACACTATGATGGTCCACATCTTTAATCCCAGTGCTAGACAGACTGAAGCAGGAGGGTCGACAGTTCAAAGTCAATGCTGGGTACATAATCAAAGTCAAGGCCAGTCGGAGGAGATTCCTGTTTCAAACAAAAAATAAAACAGTGATGCAGAAAAGTGTTAGATAACCTCTCTTCAGACACATGAGGCTGGTGTGCGTGGTACATGCATACATTTATAAATAAATGAACAAAATGTTAACAGGATTTTTTTATTTTCATTTTTTTATTGATGCTTGTGTATTTTTTCATTACGTTTCATTTTCCAATTCAGTTCAGGCATATTTCACTTTCTCCATTCCCCCCCACCCCACCCCAAGCCTATTCCCAGATTTCATGCTTTCTGCCATAATTGTCCTGCATCTTTCAGTTTTTTTTTTTCATTTTTTTAACCATAAGTGAAAATCTGTGAGTACAAGCATACTTCACGTAAAACCAATTTGCACGCAGTTGTGCTAAAAACCCACACCGCTCATGGGTCCTACCATCCGCAGGGGGGGCTTGTATGTTAATCAAGTTGATCCTCTGAGTGTCCAGTCTATAGTGCTGTAGTTGCACCATTCCCCCCACTTGCAGCCCTTACATTCTGCCCCGCCCCCTCTTCCACAGACTTTTCCCTAGGCTTAGAAAGGGGGCACAGTTGGATGAGAAGAAAAACAGTTTACTTTCTCTGGAGCAGCTGTTGTCTTGGACTCGGTCAATTCTGGCTGTTTCCTTCTATGGGCTGACAGTTTTGTCCAGGACTAACCTTTTAATCCTACTAAATGAAGCACAAGCAATTAGATATATAGTATTTAAAAAGTACTAAGTCGTTGTGGTAGGTTACCTTGGTATAGACACAGATGTTTGGATGGTACGTTAATCCATGAATTACATTTTTTTCTGTTAAATATGACAGGGTCTTACTGTGGCTTATAACATCTCCTAACCACTAGAGGATGTAAGCTTGTGGCATCAGCCGTGGGTTATTCCTCCAAGGAGAGAGCTAATAGCCAATTAGATTTGGGATATACAGGCATATGGCTGCCTCTGCTGCACAGTATTTCCAGGCAAGTGAGGTGTAGCTGGTGCTGATGGAGGAGACTTGCTTGACTCAAGGAGACCCATATTTGCTTTATTGGTTTAGTGGCCTTTGGTAACACTCTCTGGTATTCCAGAGACCATCTGTACACCTGCATGTGTGGTCTCAATACATCTTTCCCATTAAACAGGATATTTTTAAACAAAAGCGCACACACACACACACAGTCTTCATAAGTAAAAAAAAGCCTTTTTTTGTATTGAACCCATGAGATTCAGGGGACTAATTTGTTTTTATAGCATAGCCTTTAGCTCTCCTGACTAAAAAAATTTTAAGTATGAATGTACTTTACATTTTTTACTTTTCTTTAGTATGTGTATGTGTGTGGGAGGAGATATGCATGCTTATAAGCACACATGCCACAACAGGAGTATGTAGGTCAAAGGATGTGCTGGTTTGGATGAGAAATATCCCCCATACATTCCAAGTATTTGACTACTTGGCCCCAGTTGGTGGCACTGTTTGTGGAGGTGGAAGTGGTGCAGCCTGGCTGGAGGAACTATGTCATGGGGTAGGCTTTGAGAGTTCACAGCCTCATCCCACTTCCAGCTTGTCTCTTCTTTTGGGCATACTTGAAGGAGTGCTCAGCTTTTGTTAGGGTTTGAGAATCCACACCAGACACACCGAAGGATGGAAAATCAAGACTTTATTTCAGGAAAAAGTAAACCAGCATGCTGGGGTGGGAGGGAAAAGGCTCCGACCCTGATAACTTGGCTCGCAGGCCTTTTATACAGGGTCTAGGGGAATTTTAGCAGGGTTTGGGTAACTTCTAGCCTTATTGGATAATAAGAGGCTTACGCTCATGGTTAGGTCAGTCCAACAGCACCCCACATATCAACAGTTATCTTTAGACACAATCCTGCAACTGGAATGAGGAAATGTTAGACCAGTCCATCTGCCCTCACATACCAACAGTTATCTTTAAGTTAGCTGTTCTTGAGGCCTTGAGCAACTGTCTTTGAGCAATCGACCTTTTCCCTGAATTGGGCAGGTTCCAGTAATTGCTTAAAATGGTGGCTATACTCAAAATGGAGTCAGTGTGGGCCTCTCTTACATTCCCCCTCGATTTGTATACTGGGAGGTTAATCTTAGACTCCATCGTCTTCTTCCTCAGGGGGGCTGTATACGGGGCCATACCTGGTCCTGAGTACCATGATTTTAATGGATTTTACCAACTTGTTAATAAATCTGACAAGTGAGTTAAGGATGCATGGTCCACAAGTCAGAGCAACCAGAAAAATAAGTTTACTGGCAGATCTAGAAAGTCTTCAGCTCTCAGCTAAGAAAGAAACTGGCTCCTTTTGGGGGTCTTAACCCTAAACTGCCTAGCCAATTTTTAGCTCCTATTCTTATCACATTACCCTCTGAGGAGGTTACCTCAATTACCAAGAGGGAATTGGGGCGCTGACCGCTCTGACTTCTTCCATGCTGAAAAGGGGTGTAGGAGGTAGCAACTGGGGTAACTCCTGCTCAGTGGATCTATCTGAAAGACCCCAAAAGTACAGAGAACAAAATCCTTAGCCAGTGCCTGTGAAGGTGAGAGTAGCTAGGTACATTTTTAGACAGGGAACCAGGAAAGGAACCGGGTGAGTTATCCTGATTTATAGTTTCCCCAGAAAGACAGGAGCTGTAACACATACCAGAAGACAGGAAATAATCTGATAAGGATTACCAAGCCCATCCAGACTGTCTTCTTCTGGACTGCATGCAGCTGGTTCAGGAAGAAAGAATCTAGCCTTTTGAGCCAAATTATCTGGTTAGGTTAAAAGAAATATCAAATAGCAAATTTGCGAGAAACATAAAGTACATTTTCAGTAGCCATAGGTAACCCAACATTTACCTGTGCCCATTTAATCTAAACCTGTAACAGGGAGTCAGGTTCAAGCTAGGAGAGGACTGAAAATTAACAACTTAATACAGGTATTTTATCATTTTTACTAAACCTTGAGGTGCCATGTGACATGCATATAAAGGTTGGACAAAAACTGAACACTCTTAAACAAACCTTGACTAGATATACATTTTGATTTTTAAACTAGTTGACTGAACCTTACAAATTTAAGCTTATTTATATATTGTCCTTTTTACCTGTCACAAACCTCCTCAGACTTTTATCACTTGCATACTTTTTCATCATCTTCACATAAATCCTTACTAAAAATACCTTTTTAACATTTTCTCCTTTTTATATCCTTTTATTACCTTGAATAACCCTTAATTGTGTAGATTTACTAAGTAATTAATACTTATTTTCTGTGTAACAAGATGGGACAGTTATCTCAAATACAATAGTTTGAAAAATCACAGAAATGCTCAATAAAAATTGACCTCTTAGTTTCAAACATCTCAGGACTAAACACCCTCTATATCCACTCAGGCATCCATGCTGCTTGGTTTATGGCAGGAATGCAAATGGTCAACGACAAACACGTGCATATCTAGTCTGGCATGCCAAAATGAAATGATTCTGTGCACATAAAGGATTGAAACTTGAAGTGGCCACTTTGTTTGACAGAACCAACATGAGACAAATACAATAACTGAATTACAAACACACACACCCACACAAACTTAGATGCATAACAAGCTACATGAATCTTTGGCACACGGTTACCATAAACACAAGACATAGATATCTCCTTTAAATCAGGGTAGATTTAGAATTTCCCATCCTGAGATCCCAGAGAATGAGAATGAAAGCAATCTCAGAGAAACATGATGAAAGAAGCAGACAGAATAAGGGCCCAACAACAAAGACTATACAAACACGAAGAGAAACAACGCTGCGTGCACAGAGCTAACCCCCTATCAGCCCCGGAGCCAGAAATCCGGACCCCTCGCCTGAATCCAAATCGCTGAGGCAAACCCACTATTCGCACTCTAAAGCCTGAGGCGAATCCCCTGTTCGCACTCTACCAGTGGAGAGCTGGGGCATCCCCCATCTCTGCACTCAAGGAGCATTACTGCATCCAGTTTCTCCTATCCGAGCGCCCCAAACCAGAAAGTCGAGTTTAACCAAAATAACCAAAACCAAAGTAGAGAAAAAAGAATTGAAAAAAGAATTGAGCTCACTCTTACCCAAAAGACATGGCCGGCCAAAAGTCTCTAGTCCCTCTGGTGGTCTTTGGGGGATCTCGGTGGGACCTCCAAGATGTTAGGGTTTGAGAATCCACACCAGACACACCAAAGGATGGAAAACCAAGACTTTATTTCAGGAAAAAGTAAACCAGCATGCTGGGGTGGGAGGGAAAAGGCTCCGACCCTGCTAACTTGGCTTGCAGGCCTTTTATACAGGGTCTAGGGGAATTTTAGCGGGGTTTGGGTAACTTCTAGCATTATTGGACAAAAACCGGCTTACGCTCATGGTTAGGTCAGTCCAACAGCACCCCACATACCAACAGTTATCTTTAGACACAATCCTGCAACTGGAATGAGGAAATGTTGGGTCAGTCCATCTGCCCTCACATACCAACAGTTATCTTTAACAAGTTTAAATTAGCTGTTCTTGAGGCCTTGAGCAACTGTCTTTGAGCAATCGACCTTTTCCCTGAATTGGGCAGTTCCAGTAATGGTGGCTATACTCAAAATGGAGTCAGTGTGGGCCTGTCTTACACTTTCTGCTCTGGTTGTCTCCTACCACAGCTCCCTTCATGATGGACTCTTAACCCTCTGGACTCATAAGCCCAATTAAGCCCAATAAACTCTCTCCTCTCCTCCTCCTCCTCCTCCTCCTCCTCCTCCTCCTCCTCCTCCTCCTTCTTCTTTCTTCCTTCTTCTTCTTCTTCTTCTTCTTCTTCTTCTTCTTCTTCTTCTTCTTCTTCTTGTTTTTCTTCAGAGACAGAGTCTCCCTATATCTCTGACTGTCTGGAACTTGCTGTGTAGACCAGGCTGGCCTTGAACTCACAGAGATCCACCTGCTTCTGCCTCCCAAGTGCTGGGATTAAAGGCGAGCGCCACCTCACCCAGCCAAACTCTTCTATAAGTTGCCTTGCTCATGGTATTTTATAACAGCATCAGAAATGTAACTAATACAGAGGCCGACTTGCAGGAGTTGGTTCTGTCTTTCCACCATAAGTACTGAGGAGTGAGCTCAGGTAGTTAGGCTTAATGACCATTGCTAGTGCTTTTACCCACCAAGCCATCTCTCTGGTCCACATGTCTATTTTGATATTGTATCTCTGAATTCCATGTCCCTTTCTACTACTCTTATTAGTTTGATGAGATTGCAAATGTCTACAATTCATCTACAAACAGAGATAAGTCAGGTTTGGTAGCATATACCTGCAATCCCAGCATGTGGAAGGTGAAGGAATGAGGATCCAGGGTATCCTTGGCAACATAGCTAGTTCAAGGCCATCCTGGGCTATATGTGATCCTCTCTCAAAAAAATCAAGAAAGCTGGTGCTATAACTCAATGTGTAAAGGCTGCAGAGGCAGGTAGACCTCTGTGATTCTCTGCAGAGACTAGGGTAGCCTCAAACTCATAGAGATGTGCCTGCCTCCTGCTTCTTCCTTCTGAGTGCACCACCACAGCTGGCAATACAAAACATTTTAAAGGATACAACTCAGGGTTGGAGAGATGGCCTAGCGGTTAAGAGCACCGACCGCTCTTGTAGAGGACCAGGGTTCAATCCCCAGCACCCACATGGCGGCTGAGAACCGTCTTTAACTCCAGTTCCAGGGGAATCTGATGCCCTCTTCTGACCTCCACTGCATTGCACTACACGGGTGCACAAACCTACATGCAGACAGTATATTCATACACATAAAAAATAAAATAAAATAAAAGTTGGGGCTGGAGAGATGGCCTAACAGTTAAGAGCACCAACTGCTCTTGCAGAGGACCCAGGTTTGATCCCCAGCACCCACATGGTGGCTGAGAACCATCTGTAACTCCAATTCCAGGAGAACTCCAGTTCCAGGGGAATCCAACACCCTCTTCTGACCTCTGCGGCATTGCATGACACGGGTGCACAAACCTACATGCAGACAGTAAATCATTGTAGTAAATCAATGTAGTAAATCATTCATACAAATAAATAAATAAATTAATTAATTAATTAATTAATTAAATTAAAAAAATAAATAAAATTAAAAAAAATAAAGGATACAATTCAGTATTTTATTTTATTTTTTATATGTGGGTGCTGGGAATCAAACCCAGGTCCTCTGCAAGAGCAGTTGACGCTCTTAACCGCTAGGCCATCTCTCCAGCCCCCAGTATTTTATTTTTTATATATATTTTGTGGGAGGTTTGTGTGTGTGTGTGTGTTTTTTAGACAGGGTCTCCCTGTAGCCCCAGCTGGCCTGGAGCTATGTAGACCAGGCTGGCCTTGATCTCACAGAGATCTGCCTGCCTCTGCCTTCTGAGTGTTGGGATTAAAGGTTTATGCCACCATGCCCAGCCTTGTGTATGTTTTTATTTTATTTTATTTACTATTTTTATTTTGTATGTATGAATGTATTGCCTGCATGTATGCCAGTGCACCCCTGCTCTGCAGTGCACTCCTGCTGTGCAATGCCTGTGCAGGTCAGAAGGCATCAGCTCCCCTGGAACTGGAGTTACAGATGGCTGTTAGCTGCCATGTAGGTTCTGGGAATCAAACCTGGGTCCTCTGTAAGAACAGCCAGTGCTTGTAACAGAAAGGTTTCTCCACCAATGTAGTAAATCTGAATCAGACCAAATCAAAGAGTATAAAAGCAGGTTTATTGGGAGCAGCTCCTGGGTGGATTCATAGTCTCACAGATTGAGGACAGACAAGTTGCCCACTCAAGTCTCTGGGGATAGGAGGATGACATGCCAACAGAGAGCTGGTCTGATGTCCATTTAAGGTAAAAACTTCCCCCCTGGGTGGGGGCTTGGGTGGTCCAGTGACACTGAGGCTCGGTTGTGTCAGCTTGCAGGGAATGCAAAACTGGTCTCCTGGTCCCCTTTTCTTTGTTCAGAGATCTCTTGCACGTGCTTTTGGCAGGAAGAAAAGGGTTGGATCTCTTCTGGTCAGTGTCATCTCTGGCTCCTACCTTGGGCCTCAGCCTAATAGTAACCACTGACCAGTCTCTCCAGCCCCATGTGTTTGTGTATTTGTATGCATGTGTGTGGACATGTGTGTGCAGGTGCACTCAACCATGCATTTAGATGTGGAAACTAGAGGTGACAACCAAATGTCTTCCTCTATCATTGTCTACCTTATTTCTTGGGCCTCTAACTGAACCTGGAACTCACCATTTGGGGTAGACTGGAATTCACATGTCTTTGCCTCCCAGAACTGGGGTTACAGACATGCTACTGTGCCTAGCTTCTATATGGGTACTGGAGATCTGAACGCAAGTCCTTATGCTTGACCAGCAAGCATTTTATCAATCCAGCTATCTCCCCACCCTTTGAAACAAAGTCTTGCTATCTACAGAGCTCAAGCCAGCTTGAAACTGTTTGAAACAGAATGAGACAGTTCCAAAAACACTTTAAAAAGAGGTTGAGTCGGGCGTGGTGGCACACGCCTTTAATCCCAGCACTTGAGAGGCAGAAGCAGGCAGATCTTTGTGAGTTCAAGGCCAGCCTGGTCTACGGAGTGAGTTCCAGGACAGCTGGGGCTACAGGGAGACCCTGTCTCAAAAAGAAAGAAAAGAAAAGAGAGGAGAGGAGAGGAGAGGGGAGGGGAGGGGAGGGGAGGGGAGGGGAGGGGAGGAGGGAGAGAAGAGAAGAGAAGAGAAGAGAAAAGAAAAGAAAAGAAAAGAAAAGAAAGAAATCAAGAAAAGATACTATCTTTTGTTCTAGAAACAGGTATAAACAATCTGTGGTGGAAGTTAATGGTACATGAGAACACTCTGAACCATCTTTGGTCTGATCTATTGTGGGGGACAGAGGTGCAATTCAATGTAGAGCACATGTGCAACATGTATAAAGTCATGGGTTCTACTCCTAGCACTAAAAAACAAAGTTAATGATGCACAAGAGAGGCAACGTTAGTAGTGAATGGAAATATTACTTTGCAAGTAGTTATGCTAACATTTCTGAGGAACTACTTACTGTTACAGAAAAAAAAAAAAAAAGCCTGTAGAGACTGTAGCGGAAATGAAGAAAGTGAAGTCAGGGCTCTTACTAGGAAGCAGAAGTACAAGAAGAACGGGATAAAATGGTAAAGTCAAAGATCATAGGTAGGGCCTGGTGGCACACACCTTCAATCCCAGCACACAGGAAGCAGGGGCAGGCAGATCTCTGAGTGTGAGGCCAGCCAGGTCTTCATAGTGAGTTCCAGGCCATCCAGTACTACATAATGAGATCTTGTGACAAAAAAAGTCAGATCATAAAAAAAAAAAAAAAAGGTCAAGCCAGGGGTGCGGCGCACGCCTTTAATCCTAGCACTTGGAGGCAGAGCAGGTGGATCTTTGTTGAGTTCAAGGCCAGCCTGTCTAGAGTGAGTTCCAGGACACTGGGCTACTAGGGAGACCCTGTCTCGAAAAGACCAAAAAAAGAAAAAAAAGGTCAGATAGGACAGGCGTGGTGTCGCAGCCTTAATCCTAGCACTCCGGAGGCAGAGGCAGGGGGATCTTTTGAGTTCAAGGCAGTCTGGTCTACAATGAGTTCCAGAAGCTGGGGTTACAGGGAGAAACCTCGTCTCGAATAAAGACAAAAAAAAAAAAAAAAGCATAGGCTCTAATTCTGAAGTAATGTTTTTCCTTTCAGTATTATTATTTTTTATTTTATTTATTTATTTTTTTAATTTTATTTATTTTTGTGTGTGTATGAGTGTACTGTCTGCATGTAGGTTTGTGCACCCATGTCGTGCAATGCCGCTGAGGTCAGAAGAGGGTGTCGGATTCCCCTGGAACTGGAGTTCTCCTGGAACTGGAGTTCTCCTGGAACTGGAGTTACAGATGGTTCTCAGCCGCCATGTGGGTGCTGGGGATCGAACCCGGGTCCTCCGCAAGAGCAGTCGGTGCTCTTAACCGTTAGGCTATCTCTCCAGCCCCCTATTTTATTTATTTTTATATGTGTATGAATGTACTGTCTGCACCTAGGTTTGTGCATCCATGTCGTGCAATACCACGGAGGTCAGAAGAGGGTCTCCGACTCCCCTGGAACTGGAGTTCTCCTGGAACTGGAGTTACAGACGGTTCTCAGCCGCCATGTGGGTGCTGGGGATCGAACCCGGGTCCTCTGCAAGAACAGTCGGCGCTCCCAACCGCTAGGCTATCTCTCCAGCCCCACCTTTCAGTATTATTTACATCTTAGAAAAATATTTAGTTAACTTACTTACCAGGTGTATTTATTAGAGGTATTTATTAGACCTTTATAGTTTGAATTCTCTATTTCCAACTATTCCCTTCATATCTTTTGCTGGATCCAAAGTGAGAGAAGCCATCTGTTGTAAGCTTCACCTGTCTTGAAAATTCATCAGTGCCTGTACTATAAAAAAGACAGACTGTGAGGCTGGAGAGGCTGGGGAGCTTATCTGGGTTTAGGTTTCTGTATAAATCCTCACTAGTATTTACTGTAAATTAAGCTACTCTAGTCTACCATCTCTTTACCATTAACACGTTAATCAAGATCTGGGCTCTGTACTCTTGGAAAGGTAGTATCAAATATTTTCTCTCATTTGTGGTTCCTACATTTTTTTAATTTTTTTTATTTTTTTTTATGTGTATGAGTGTACTGTCTGCATGTAGGTTGAGTCATGCAGTGCCACGTAAGTCAGAAGAGGGCTTCAGATTACCCTGGAACTAGAGTTAAAGACGGTTCTCGACCTCCATGTGGGTGCTGGGAATTAAACCTGGGTCCTCTGCAAGAGCAGTCGGTGCTCTTAACTGCTGAGCCATCTCTCCAGCCCCCAGTTCCTACATTTTATACAGATACATAAATTCATGGATGAGGCTCAGAAGTTGAGAACACTTGTCACTTGTATAGAGAATTGGGTTCAGTTCCCAGTACCCACATAGTGACTTACAACTATCTCTAACTCCAGTTTCAAGATATGTTTAATTATTATTTTTTATTTATTTATTTTTATTTATTTTCCATGTGTATGAATGTACTGCCTGCATGCAGGTCTGTGCACCCGTGTCGTGCAATGACGCAGAGGTCAGAAGAGGGTGTGGGATCCCCCTGGAACTGTAGCCAAAGATGGCTCTCAGCCACCATGTAGGTCCTGGGGATCGAACCCGAGTCCTCTGCAAAAGCAGTCAGCACTCTCAACCGCTAGGCCATCTCTCCAGCCCCTACTTTTTATGTGTATGAATGTACTGTCCGCACGTGTAGGTTGGTGCAACCGTGTCGTGCACTGCTGCGGAGGTCGGAAGAGGGCGTTGGACTACCCTGGAACTGGAGTTAAAGACGGTTCTCAGCCACCATGTGGGTGCTAGGAATCGAACCCGGGTCCTCTGCAAGAGCAGTCAGTGCTCTCAACCGCTGAGCCATCGCTCCAACCCCCTCGGTTTCAAGATATTTGATGCCCTCTTCTGGACTCCTTGAGCACCAGGCATTCAAGTGGTGTGCATACATATAAGCAAGCAAAAGACTCATATACATAAAATAAATCTTTTTTTTTTTTTAATTTTTGTATATGTATGAGTGTACTGTCTGCATGTAGGTCTGTGCACCCGTGTCGTGCAATGCCGCGGAGGTCAGAAGAGGGTCTCAGATTCCCCTGGAACTGGAGTTCTCCTGGAATTGGAGTTTCAGATGGTTCTCGGCCGCTATGTGGGTGCTGGGGATCGAACCCGGGTCCTCTGTAAGAGCGGTCGGTGCTCTTAACCGCTAGACCATCACTCCAGCCCAAAATAAATCTTTTTTAAAATGAGATATATATACATATATATATTACATAAAAGTAGAAGTAAACTGGGTGTGGTGGCATACAACTTTAATCCCAGCACTAGGGAGGCAGAACCCTGTGGATCTGTGTGAGTTTGAAGCCAGCCTTGTCTACATAGCTAGTTCCAGACCAGCCAGTGCTACATAGTGTAAACCTGTCTCACACACACACACACACACACACACACACTCACACACAGACACCAGTAAAAAACTATATGAAGGACAAAGAGGCTAACAGGAACCAGCAAGATGATGGCTCAGTAGATAAAGACTAAAGACACTCCCACATCTGACAACCTGAGCTTTACTCAAAATCCACATGACAGAAGGAGAGAACTGATTTTTTTTTTTTTTTGTCTTTTCAAGACAGGGTCTCCCTGTAGCCCCAGCTGTCCTGGAAGTCACTCTGTAGACCAGGCTAGCCTTGAACTCACTCCAGAGTGCTAGGATTAAAGGCGTGAAACCACTTTCTACTCCTCCCTTCTTCCTTTCATCTTCTCTTCCCACTAAGGCAGGACTAAGAATGACTAACAAGAACAGAATTACCTTTAGGAAACATTCTGATATAAACTAAGACTATCTTTGGCATCCTGCCCTAAATTCTATGTGATACTATAAATTTCTCAGAAAAAAATTAATTTATTTGTGTGCAAGTGTGGGTGCATGTGTCTGTTGCTGTGTCACATTGTATATGTCACATTGTATGTGTGATGTTGTATGGCAGTCAGAGGTCAACTTGCAGGAGCTGGTACTCTCCTTCCACCGTGTGGATCCTGGGAATCAAATCCAGGTTGTTAGACATGGCAGCAAGCATTCTTTACCCACTGCGCTGGACAGCTTTAGTGTTAACTTGACACAACTGGGTTGAGGGAGCCTCGGCTGGGGAACTGGCTCCATTGGACTGGCCTGTGGCCACGTCTGTGGAGTATTGTCTTGATTGTTGAGCAATGTGGGTAGTGCCACCCTGGGCAGATTGTTATGTACAGTCTAAGAAAGCAGGCTGGGCATGGGCCAGGGAACAAGCCAATAAGCAGCATCCCTCCATGGCCTATGCTTCACCTCCTACCTCCAGGTTCCTACCCTGAGTTCCTTATGGTGGGGTCCCTCACTGATGAACTATGACCCAGGAGATGTGAACCAAATAAAACCTTTCCTCTCCAAGTTGGAATTGGTCAGAGTGTTTTGTCACAGCAATTGAAAGGAAACTAGAACACTCACTGAGCCATCATGCCAGTCTCTAAATGTTATACATTCTTATTACCTTTCTATGTTACCAAGCACACATGCATGCACATATGCACATGAATGTACATATACACACAAAGCCTGCTGCCTAATTCTTAGTTTCATATTAAGTTCATTTTTGCAGGATATGAGGAAGAAAACTCAGACAACACCATATTAAAACTCAGACAAACCATATTAAAAACAAAACTGCCGCAGGTGGGCCAGCACTAGCAGCCTGGGCCTCAGGAACTGGGTGGGACACCACACCCCTCCTGCCTGATCGTGTGGGCAGAGCCACCCAGCCACCCTCAGGGAGACTGCCCAGGAGGCCTGCACACACTCAAGTGGGCTGGAAAAGCGCATGGGAAGCCAGTGCCAGCGGCCTCGGCCCAGCCATGGTCAGGGGTCCAGTGCCAGGGCCAAGGGAGCAAACCTTCCCCCAGCCCCCAGTTGTGGTGCAGATGATCCAGTAGGCACAGTGATAGTGTGTTAGTGATTCTAGGCTGCACAGCTAATGTAGAGAAACTGACTGGCAGGGAGTGCAGTGAGTGACCTCCATGTTAACATTTGCCATTAGCACTAGAATCCAAACAACAACAAAAAACCCACATGCCAAAGTTGTAACAAAAACAAAACAAACAAACAAAAAAACAACAACATGGGAAAAGCTCACAATAAATCCACACTGAACTCTGCCAGTCCTATAGACGATCCCTACAAGCCGGGCATGGTGGCGCACGCCTTTAATCCTAGCACTCTGGAGGCAAAGGCAGGCGGATCTTTGTGAGTTCAAGGCCAGCCTGGTCTACAGAGTGAGTTCCAGGACAGCTGGAGCTACAGGGAGACCCTGTCTCGAAAAGACCAAAAAAAAAAAAAAAAAAATAGATTCCCTGTATCAACGAGACTCCTCAGGAAGGGGGAAGAACTCTAAGAGATGGACATCTTAGAGGAAGTATACAAAATTCAGATAGACATATTCAAAGAAATCAAAGAATATAAAGAACAAATCAGAGAACTAAGGGGGAGAGAATGAAAAACTCAGGAAGGTTCTAGAAGGAAAGAATGATAAACTCCAGAAAGAACTAGAGGGAGAGAATGAAAATTCCAAAAAGAACTCGAGGGAAAGAAAGACAAACTCCGAAAAGAACTACAGGGAGAGAATGACAATCTCTGGAAGGAAGTGAAAACACTAAAAAGAGCCCAGGCTGAAATGAAAAAAGAAACTGAGGGGACTGGAGAGAGATGGCCTAGCGGTTAAGAGCACTGACTGCTCTTGCAAAGGACCAGGGTTCGATCCCCAGCACCCACATGGCGGCTGAGAATCGTCTTTAACTCCAGTTCCAGGGGAATCCGACACCCTCTTCTGACCTCCACGGCATTGCACGACACAGGTACACAGACCTACATGGGAAAACAAAAGACCCCAAATAGCTAAAGCAACCCTTAGCAAAAAATGCTATATATACAAGGGGAAATCACCTTACCAGACTTCAAGCTACATTACAGGGCTATAGTCATAAACATGGCCTGGTACTGGTACAAAAACAGACCTGTAGACCAATGGAACAAAATCGAAGATCCAAATTTGAGCTCATACCATTTCGGCAACCTCATATTCAACAAAGGGGCCAAAAAGGCTCAATGGAGGAAAGATAGCATCTTCAGCAAATGGTGCTGGCAAAACTGGATCAACATTTGTAGAAGAACAAAATTAAACCCCCTACCTCTCATCCTGTACAAAAATAAACTCCAGGGGCTGGAGAGATGGCTCAGAGGTTAAGAGCACCAACTGCTCTTACAGAAGACCTGGGTTTGATTCCCAGCACCCACATGACAGCTAAGAACCATCCTTAACTCCAGTTCCAGGGAATCCGATGCCCTCTTCTGATCTCTGCGGCATTGCATGACACGGGTGCACAAACCTACATGCAGACAGTACACTCATACACATAAAAAATAATTAAAAAAAAATTTTTTTTGGTCTTTTTGAGACAGGGTCTCCCTGTAGCCCCAGCTGTCCTGGAACTCACTCTGTAGACCAGGCTGGCCTTGAACTCAAAGATCCGCCTGCCTCTGCCTCCCAAGTGCTAGGATTAAAGGCATGCGCCACCATGCCCAGCAAAATAATTAAAATGTTTTAAAAATAATTCATTAAAAAAAAATCAACTCCAAGTGGATCAAAGACCTCGACATGAAACCTAAAACTCTGAAGGGCAAAGACACATGCACATCCATTTATTACAGCTCTTTTCACAATAGTGAAGAACTGGAACTAACCCAAATGTCCCTCAACTGATAAATGGATAACAAAAATGTGGTACATCTACACAATGGAGTTCTATGCCGCAGTAAGGAAGATAACATGGGAGGTCAATTTCCCATCTAGGATACAGTCAGCAGGTCTGCGACGCAGTACAGGCGCCAGGCAGTAAGCTTGGTTTCCGGCTTAGGATCAGGGTCTGGGGAAGGGGCCTCAGGTGTCATGTCCGGCCACAAAGGTGGCAAGAAGCCCCTGAAACAGCCCAAGAAGCAGGCCAAGGAAATGGATGAGGAAGATAAGGCTTTCAAGCAGAAACAAAAAGAAGAGCAGAAGAAACTCGAGGAGCTAAAAGCGAATGCGGCGGGGGAAGGGTCCCCTGGCCACGGGTGGAATTAAGACATCTGGCAAAAAGTAAGCTCTTCTTTATATCTGAGATGATGGTGACTCTCTTCCAATCCTATTTAAACATCTGGATTCCCTGCCATAACCATGATCTTTGCCACCTATAGCTAGAATGAACTATTGTCCTGGAGCCTGTTGTACATTGTAATAAACTTTTGTTAAAAAAAAAAAAAGAAAGAAAAGAAAAGAAAAGATGACATCATGAACTTTGCAGGTAAATGGATGGAACTCAAAACCATTATGCTAAGTGAAGTAACACAGTCCTCCAAAAACAAACCGGGGATAGTTTCCCTCATTTGTGGATGCTAGCATCAAATCCCCCAGTTGAGGGGCTGGAGACACAGCCTAGTGGTTAAGAGTGCTGACTGCTCTTGCAGAGGACCCGGGTTCGATCCCCAGCACCCACATGGCAGCAGAGAACCATCTGAAACTCCGATTCCAGGAGAACTCCAGTTCCAGGGGAATCTGACACCCTCTTCTGACCTCCGAGGCACTGCACAACACGGGTGCACAGACCTACATGCAGACAGTACATTCATACACATAGAGAAAAATAAATAAAAAAAAAATTTTAAATCCCCCAGTTGAAAGGTAAGCTGAGCAACGTTATTGTTATGTTTCTTTTTATCTAAAAGGGAATCTCTTAATGGGCCCTAAAATTAACTTACCACTTATTTTCAGACATTGTAATTACCATATATGGGTGGAAGGTATGTATTCATATTTTAGAGTAATTTAAAATTAAAAGGAAAAATGTGAATTCCTAAACATATTTCAGAATTAATATTTTTTTTCCCGGAGGACATAATTCCGGTACATATGTGACATTTATATAGGCATATTTTGGAGCAATACAAATGGGAGGGAACAACAACATAAGGACTGGGTCAAAGAACTGATTGATACAATTAAATTCTGCCCAAAACAATAAACCTCTGCAGAGAAAAACTTTAAAAAGACTGAGAGAAAGATGCAGGACAGGTATGGAGGAATGCACGAACTGGGGTGGGGTGGGGGCAGGGAAAGGGGAATATGTCTAAATTGAACTGAAAAATGATGTATAAAATACACAAAACATCAATAAAAGTATTATATTAAAAAAACAAATGCCTAATCCCAGCACGTGAGAGGCAGAGGTAGGTAGATCACTATGAGTTATGGCCAGCTTAGAATACACATAGTAAGTTCCAGGCCTGCCAGGGTTATACAGAGAGACCCTATCTCAAAATAAAACAAAATAGCCAGGTATGATGGCACACACCTTTAATCCCAGCACTCAGGAGGCAGAGGCAGGCAGATCTCTGTGAGTTCCAGGCTGGCCTGGTCTACAGAGTGAGTTCCAGGTCAGCTGGGGCTACAAATTTGAGACTAAAATTTGAGGTTAAAGGTGTGTGCCACCATGCCCAGCATTAAATAAAATGTTTTTTTTTTTTTTTTTTTTTTTTTTTTGTTTTTTTGAGACAGGGTCTCCCTGTAGCCCCAGCTGTCCTGGAACTCACAATGTAGACCAGGCTGGCCTTGAACTCACAAAGATCCACCTGCCTCTGCCTCCCAAGTGCTAGGATTAAAGGCGTTGAGCCACCACGCCTGGCTAAAATTTTTTTAATTATTCTTTTTTTTTTTTTGGTATTTTTAAGACAGGGTCTTCCTTTAGTCCCAGCTGGCCTGGAGCTCGCTCTTGTAGACCAGGCTGGCCTTGAACTCACAGAGATCCATCTGCCTCTACCTCCTGAGTGCTGGGATTAAAGGCGTGTGCCACCAAGCCCAGATTTTGTCCTTTTAAAATAACTTATAATTTAACCTCCAAATGGTGAAATGTAAGAAAAATAATCTTTAGTAGAGAGCTCTCAGTTTATATCAAACTCTACTATTTGGGGCTGGAAAGATGGCTCAGTGGTTAAGAGCAGTGGTTGCTCTTGCAAACAACCTGGGTTGGATTCTCAGCGAGCACATGGCAACTAACAAACCTTCTGTAACTCCAATTCCAGGAGAATCCGATGTCTTCTTCTGACCTCTGAGGGAACTGCATGGCATAGGTGCACTTACATACATGCAGGCAATACACTCATACACATAAAATTCAAAAATAAAAAAAAAATTTTTTTCTGGTCTTTTGGAGACAGGATCTCCCTGTAGCCCCAGCTGTCCTGGAACTCACAATGTAGACCAGGCTGGCCTTGAACTCACAGAGATCCACCTGCCTCTGCCTCCCAAGTGCTAGGATTAAAGGCGTTGAGCCACCACGCCTGGCTAAAATTTTTTTAATTATTCTTTTTTTTTTTTTGGTATTTTTAAGACAGGGTCTTCCTTTAGTCCCAGCTGGCCTGGAGCTCGCTCTTGTAAACCAGGATGGCCTTCAACTCACAGAGATCCTCCTGCCTCTGCCTCCCACGTGCTGGGATTAAAGGTGTGCGCCACCACATCCATAAAATATTTTTAAAACTCTACTATTTGCCTGGGCATGGTGGTGAATGACTTTAATCCTATTCATCCTAACATGAAGGAGGCAGAGGCAGGCGGATCTCTGTGAGTTCCATGACAGCCTGGTCTACATAGCAAGTTCCAGGCCAGCCAGGGATACAGGGAGACCCTGTCTTAAAAGAAGATTAAAAAAAAAAAAAAAGGCCCTTCTGCTATTTGAATCATACACTCTGTCAAGGCCGATACCAGAAAGAGTGCTGGGAAGAGAAGTTTGATTTATAGACCTCTTTGTGGGCATGAGGTAGTGGGTCCTGTGGGCTCTTATCCTCACAGCTCTCCAACAAGCCTGAGTTTGCTGAAATGTGGCCTTCGAAAAGAAAACACTCGTAGAGAAGGGAATGGGCTGCACAGCTCAGCAAGAACCCACCTTGGCCTCATTCAACAAGAAAAACGGGATAATATCCTCTTGGGAAACAAGCTTTAAAACTTCATAAGACCTGAGCATGCCCTAGTAGAGAAGTCACATTTATAGCTCCTCCCTAAGCTAGAAGAAATAGGGGCGCATGCCCAGAATATGACAGATACCCAACCAAGAATTTCCTTTTTTAATGTGAGGCAGTAATTGAGAGGCTAAGTTCCTATCCCAACATATTTACCTGCTGGATCCATGACCGCCTTAAACCCTTACCTGCAAATTCTTGCAACATCTTGCGTTCCTCTAAATTATACTGAAGATATTCCAGTAACTCAAAATATCGGAAGAGTGAATCTCTAGGCCAAATAACATGGTCATTCTGATCCATATCCATTAGCCCAGGAAGATTCTCATGCACTAGAGTCTCCCAGTCCAATTTATCTGTAGGGAAGAATAACAATGCTTCTTAAAAATATGCCTAAAAGCCAGGCGTGGTGGCGCATGCCTTTAATCCTAGCACTTGGGAGGTAGAGGCAGGCAGATCTTTGTGAGTTCAAGGCCAGCCTGATCTACAGAGTGAGTTCCAGGACAGCTGGGACTACAGGGAGACCATGTCTCTGATAAAGTACAAAAAAAAAAAAAAAAAACAAAAAAAAAAAAAACACTTTGCCTAAGACCCAAAAGGCCGGGCCTGTTGCACATGTTCTTAAACTCCCAAGCCCATTGGGATGGCAGAGTGCATGGCGGGTCTCCGTGAGTCAAGGCCTAGCCTGGTCGACCCGAGTGAGCTCCGGCCATGCTGAGGGACTAAAGGAGGACCCTGTGTCTTCAAAAAACAAAAAAACAAAATAAAAAAAAAAAAAAAAAAACCCACAGAAACAAACAAAAAAAATTTGCACTCAGGAGGCAGAGGCAGGTGGATTTTTGTGAGTTCAAGGTCAGCTTGGTCTACAGAGTGAGTTCCAGGACAGCTGGGGCTACAGGGAGATCCTGTCTCAAAAAAAAATATGCCTTTGGCTGGAGAGATGGCATAGAAGTTAAGAGCACGATTCCCAGCACCCACATGGTGGCTAAGAACCATCTTTAACTCCAGTTCCAGGGGAATCCGACGCCCTCTTCTAACCTCCGCAGCATTGCACGACATGGGTGCACCAAGCTACATGCAGACAGTACACTCATACACATAAAAAATAATAAATAAAATATGCCTAAGCCGCTGGGCCTGGTGGTACATGCCCTTAATCTCAACACTTGGGAGGCAGAGGCAGGAGGATCTCTCTGAGTTCAAGGCCAGCCTAGTCTACATAGAGAGTTCCAGGCTGGGGATACAGGGAGACACTGTCTAAAAAAGACCAAAAAATAGATAGATAGATAGATAGATAGATAGATAGATAGATAGATAGATAGAGATATAGATGATATAGATATCTATGCCTAAGCCAAGTGTGGTGGCACACACCTGTAACCTCAGCTCTTATGCTGAGACATTAGGCTTGCCAGGGTTATATAATGAGTTATAGGCAAGACTGGGCTACTGTCTTATAGGGAGGAAGAGAAGGAGGAGAAGGAGGAGGAGGAGGAGGAGGAGGAGATGACTATACCACCTAGAAATCTTGTGCATGCCCATACTCCCAGCATTTGGAGGTTAGAGCAAGAACATTGAAAGTCTAAGGACAACTTGGGCCTCAATGTATCAAGACTGTCTCAAAACAAAAACTGTGATATCCCAGGGAGAGGAGGAATCTGAATTCAAATGAAAGAAACCATTCTACTCACCAGTATCTAAAAGATGTGAAGAGGAAGAACCAGAGGAGGCCGAAGAGGAATTGGAAGGGGAAGATGGATAATCTTTTGTTTTTGATTTTTTTTTGGAAGAGCCTTTCCTATCTTCTGTGGCCTCATTTTGTTCAGCATGCCTGCCTTTAGCATCACGCTCAGCAGCATCGCGCTCAGCAGCACCGCGCTCAGCAGCACCGCGCCCAGCAGCTCCGCTGTCAAGAGCTCCGCGCCCAGCAGCTCCACGCCCAGCAGCTCCGCGCCCAGCAGCACCGCGCCCAGCAGCTCCGCGCCCAGCAGCACCGCGCCCAGCAGCTCCGCGCCCAGCAGCTCCGCGCCCAGCAGCAGTCTGTGCAGAAGTACTATCCTCACCACCACTGGTGTCAGACCTAGACTCTCCTTTAGAAGATAAGTCCTCGGAGACCTTGCCTTGACTGGCCTCTCTGTGTATGAGAACATTTTTACTGCTGCGAATACGTTTAGGAAATGTGATGGTTCATTCATTCTGCAAGTTCTGGCCCTGGCCATCCTCTAAGGCTGTGATTTAAGGTTCTGGGGGCCAAACTACTCCCAAACCACACTTAGGTAATCATCTCATCTCAGCCATACCCAGGGTGTCATCCTTAACTTTTCTCTTCCTTCCCACATCCAGTCCATCAAGAAATCCTGTCCTGTTGGCTCTATCTTTTTTTTTTTTTTTTTTTTTTATTTCGGTATGTGTATCAATGTACTGTCTGCATGCAGGTCTGTGCACCCGTGTCGTGCAATGCCGCGGAGGTCAGAAGAGGGTCTCGGATTCCCCTGGAACTGGAGTTCTCCTGGAACTGGAGTTTCAGACGGCTCTCGGCCGCCATGTGGGTGCTGGGGATCGAACCCGGGTCCTCTGCAAGAGCGGTCGGCGCTCTTAACCGCTAGGCCATCTCTCCAGCCCGGCTCTATCTTTAAATGGATCTTTTCTCACTACTTCACTGGCATGACCCTGTTCTGGACTATCATTGCCTCCTGTCTGGACAATAGCATTATCTCCTAAGTGATCTCTCTACTCATTCTCTGTTCTTATTTTTATTAATTTTTAAATTTACGAGTGTTTTGGCTGCATGTGTGTAAGTCCACCCATGTCATGTCATTGCCCAAGAAGGACAGAAACGGGCATCAGATCCCCTGGAACTGGAGTTATGAACAGTTGTTAGCTGGCATGAGGGTGCTGGGATTTGAAACAGAATTCTCTGCAAGGACAGCCAGTGCTCTTAACTGTTGAGCCATTATCTAGCCCCCTCTGCTCATTATCTTATTCTTCCACAGTCTATCATCAGCACAGCAACTCACATTTACAGCTTTTGGGTTTGGTTTTGTTGTTGTTGTTTTTGTATTTTTGAGACTACAGTATTTTTAAATATAAGTCACATGGCTAGGCATGGTGGTACACACCTTTAATCACAGCACTTAGGAGGCAGAGGCAAGCAGATGTCTGAGTTCAAGGCCAGCCTGGTCTACATAGTGAGCTCCAGACCAGATGGGACTAAAGGGAGACCCTGTCTCAAAAAGACCAAAATTTATATATATATAAATTTTGTGTGTGTGTGTGTGTGTGTGTGTCACTTCATGTCATTCCTCTTCTTTCAATTTTTCTACACTGACTTCCTAGAATCCTACAGACTTAGGCTCTGTAGGAAGCTTTCTTTTTATGCTGAACAGCGACCATGCAGCCCTGCTAAGGGGGATGGGGACACAGTGCCCACTTTTCGGACACCGTAGGGAGCTGACCCCTTGGCGCAGAGGCCAGCTGGCTACTTCCTGTAGCCCAGCCTGGATGATACTTTCAACCCAGGCCCTTAGCCTGGACCCACGAGACACATGTTCCACTCTTGGCCGTGACTTCTCACCTGCCCAGAGCCTGGACAGGAATTTCAGACTGATGGCTGATCACCTCCCTTCAGCCAATACCCACTCACAACACCAGCTACCCAGATTTGTGACCTACAAAGGAATCTCTTTCCAACCCACTGGCCACCCGAACAAAATGCAGGCCTACCTTAGCCTGTATGTACACAATAATTAATTAAAAATAATGGCCAGGAATTCCGTGATGATGTTACTATGAAATTCAAACTTATTCCTTGCTACGGCCTGCTTTTATAAACTAAATGACGTCAGTTCCCAGGACCAATTATAATTCCCCCAACTCCGCACCACTGCACACCTTGCCCCACCCAGCATCACGCACCTAGGCCATGCTGCTTGCTCCTCCTTGGGGCAGGGCCAGACCCTCAGCCACAAGGTGCCCTGAGGCCTGCTAGTTGGAAAGCCAGCCTGCAATCTGAGCTGGATTTCCCCACATGACCCCCTGTTTTTATTTTTTGAGAGGCAGACAAGCCCATGGGAGAGGTTGGCACCTATAAAGGAATCTGTTCTTAAATACATGATTGCTCAAACCTATCTTGAGTGCTGGGTGGAGGCAGGCCAGACCTAAGATTTTTATCTTTTACACTAAAACCA
This sequence comes from Rhizomys pruinosus, assembly GCA_009823505.1. NCBI lineage: Eukaryota > Metazoa > Chordata > Mammalia > Rodentia > Spalacidae > Rhizomys > Rhizomys pruinosus. Next base: position 1,438,712 of record VZQC01005527.1, read on the forward strand.
ATTTGTGCTCAAAAACCAACCAAAAAGTAATGAGTAATGAATACAAGCATCCTTCATGTAAAACCAATTTGCAAGCAGCCATGCCCAAACTTATACAGCCCATGATCCCCATTGTCCAGCTGGAGGGGCTTGCATGTACAAGCATGTTGATCAAATAAGAGTCCAGTCTATATTGCTGCAGTTCCACAATTCACCCCAATCGAAGCCCTTACATTCTACATTGTCCCCTCTTCCACGGATTGTTCCCTAGGCTTTAGAAAAGGGGCACAAGTGGGCAAGAAGCAAAACAGTCTACTTTCTCTAGAGATGTCATCTGAGGGTCCAAGGTTCAAGACCCTGTTCAGGCGCCATCCACAGGCGCACCAGCAGAGTCAACACGAGAAGTCCCTCTGCGTCTATCCTTAGTCCATGCCTTCATTGATTTGGAGATGCTAAACTTTCTCCATGCCACAACTTGAAACACAACAGCTACAGCAAACCACAGCACACAGTCAACAAACACATGCCATACATCACAAAACAATTCCTCCTGAAATATAGCTTCCTGAAAGGTATCATTTCCCATCTTACAGAGATTCTAGTTTACCAAACTGGTCTCCATGCCCCACGATTGTGGCACCAAGGCTCCTACCCCATTATCTTCCTGTCACTTTTTTTGCTCCAGTCACAATGGGTTCATTACTGTTTCTCAAATACATTAGGCATGCTACCAATTTATAATCTTTGTAGAAAGTGTTCTCTCTGCTACTAACACTCTTTTTGTAGATAACTACATGGAAATTCCTCAATTTCTTCAAGTCTTTGCTCACATATTATACTTTCAATGAGGACACCCTGATTATGCCATTTAAATCTATAACCCGTAGCCAGACATGATGGTTCAAAGCCAATTATTCAGCTACATTGTGAGTTCAAGACCAGCCTGAGCTATATAGTTAAACCTGTGAGGCTTCTCCACAGATGCCACAAACCAGATTAGCCAAATCAAAAGTATAAAAGCAAGTTTAATAGGACCAGATCAAGCCAAATTAAAGTCCAACAGAGGCAGGTTCATTGAGTTGGTTCCTTGGGTGGTCCCGCCAGCGCCCAGGACCAGGGCTCGGGGAACCGTGCCCTGGGGCTGGTGCAGGGGCATCTTATGGGTTTCCGAGTGCAGGGAACTAATGTGTGTCCGTGTGTCCAGAGAGCTGGATTAATGACCAAATAAGGTTATGACTGGACCCCTGGGGGCAGGTACTCCAGTGGACTACTGACTTCTCTAAAGGGCAGAGCTGGGTTCTTTGTCCTGCTCCATAGCACATGGGTGAGGGGAAGGAGCACTGGGGAAAAGGACACCTAGGGCAGGAAAGTGCTGTGGCAGGCAGGGGCTTTTCTCCAGCCAAACAAAACCTTGTCTAAAACCAAAACTCTCTCCCAAAACACTAACACCCATATACAGTCTCCACTCTTTATTTTCAATCTCTCTTAACCTAGTCTGTTAAAATTTCCAAATACTAGGCTGACCATGGTGGCACACACCTGTAGTCCCAGCATTTGGGAGGCAGAGGCAGGTGGATTTCTGTGAGTTCAAGGCCAGCCTGGTCTATATAGCAAGTTCCAGGACAGCTGGGGCTACAGGGAGACCCTGTCTCAAAAAAAAAAAAAAAAAAAAAAAAAAAAAAAAAGAAGTACTTAAAGATAATCTTGCTGATGTATTAGTAGAGTTAAAGCAACTATAAACAATGGACATATGCATAATATATGTCAAAATATGTAAATTTTTGGTCTTTTTGAGACAGGGTCTCCCTGTAGCCCCAGCTGTCCTAGAACTCACTCTGTAGACCAGGTTGGCCTTGAACTCACAAAGATCTGCCTGCCTCTGCCTCCCAAGTGCTGGGATTAAAGGTGTGCACCACCACTCCTGGCTTTTTTGGTCTTTTTGAGACAGGGTCTCCCTGTATCCCCAGCTGGCCTGGAACTCACTATATAGATCAGGTTGGCCATGAACTCACAGAGATCCGCCTATCTCTGCCTCCCAAGTACTGGGATTAAAGGTATGTACCACCACACCCGGCCAATAATTGTTTTAATTTATTTATTTTTTAATTATTTTTATTTTATGTATATAAGTGTTATGCCTGCATGTATGTAAGTGAACCTGTGTTGTGCCACACAGAAGGCAGAAGGCATTAGATCCCTGGAACTAGAGTTATGAACAGCTGTTATCTGCTGAGATTTGGACCCAGGTCCTCTGTAAAAACAGCCATTGTTAAAAAAACAAACAAGCCAGGTGTGGTGGTGCAGGCCTTTGATCCCAGCACTCAGGAGGTAGAGGCAGGTGGATCTTTGTGAGTTCAAGGCCAGCCTGGTCTACAGAGTGAGTTCCAGGACAGCTGGGGCTACAGGGAGACCCTGTCTCAAAAAAGAAACAAACCAATAAACAAACAAACAAAAAACAGCTATTGTTGCATGCCTTTAAGAAGCAGGTAGATCTCTGAGTTCAAGGCCAGCCTTAGCTCCAGGCGAGCTAGGACTAATAGCTAGGAATAAAGGGAGACCCTGTTTCAAAAACACCAAAAAAAAAAACAAAAAAAAACTACAGCCATTGTTCTTAGCCACTGAGCCATCTCTCCAGCCCAATTTATTTTTATGTGTATGAGTATTTTGCCTGCATGCAAATGCACCTGTGTCATGCAATTCCTGAAGAGGCCAGAAGAGGGCATCAGATCCCCTTGAACTGGAGTTACTATGTGGTGCTGGGAAGCAAACCCAGGTTTGTAACAGCAGCCAGTGCTCTTAACTGCTGAGCCATCTCTCCAGACCCTCAACAATTACATCTCTCTTCCCTGCTCTCTCATTTATTGCTAAACATTGAGGGTCTAGAACAGTATCCATCACACAGAAGGTATTTACATTCATTTCCTATGGCTATAATAAATTACCGTAAATTGTGACTTAAAACAACAGAAATATAATCTGCCACAATTCTGGAAGCCACAATTCTAAAATCAAAATAAGGGAAGTTTACTCACTTCTGTACCTTCTAATAGCTGCCTAGTGTTTCTCAGCTTTCCTTGGCTTATGACTGTATCATTCTAATCTCTATCTCCATTTCACATGGCCTTCTCTTAGTCCAAGCCTTACTAGTATAAATAGGTAATCCTAGTACTCAGTAAGGGAGGTAGGAGGATTTTTTAGTTCAGGGCTGTGCCATGGCATCTCAAGAAGTTTCAACCACTAATTTAAGGCTTAACTGAATAATCCAATATTACTGAATCTCAAGATCCTTAGCTTAACCACATTTGCAAAGACACCCTCCCCTTTCCAAATAGACACATTCACAAGTTTCAGAAGGTTGGGACATGGAAATATAATTTGGGGGCCACTAGTGAACTGATTACAATAGTTACTGAATTAATGGAGTCTCTCTCAGGGCAAATCTTCATCTTTGAGGGTTTCCATCTTCTAGTTCTGTACCTATTCCCAATCCAATTCATATACAGACTCCTAACTTATCATCATTTACAATGAATTTACCTTGCTGCTTCAGGAGATAGGTTTTGCCTCCTGCAAAGCAAAACAAAACCAATAAAGAAATGAAAACTTGAAAAAGCTATTATTCAGCAGAAGTACAATGGGGGGGGGGTGAAGAACTCAGAGCAGCAATAATAGTGAAGAAAGAAAAAAAGGAGTAAAGAAACCCCATAACAGATGAAGAAACATTATAATGGGGGAAAATGGTGTCACAGGGCCAAGGAAAAGAAATGGGAATGAGGTCACAAAGCCCTTAAGAAATAACATTGGGTTTGAAAATGTGGAAGCTGACCTCTGGATAATCTGCTGCTTGAATATATCAGCTCTGTACTGAACCTCCAGGCGTGTCATCTCCTCACTGAGCTCATTCCTGATATTCTGAAAGTTAGTAACTGCCCCAAAGCGCCATTAGGAGTTAGACCAAGGAGAAGACTTTAGTGGGGAGAAACCAAATGACATATCCATTCCAAAATCTAAATCTCCTTGCTTCCCTGGGTTTCCTACCAACAATCCGCCAACCCCAACTTGTCAGCTGCTTCCTACTACCCCTCCTGCCAAGTTGCTGCGTCTCTGTACTTACCCATCATGGCTACAATAATGTTTCTAAAGATAATGGAGCCAAGCAACAACCAAAGGACCACATAGATGCTGCTGAAGACACGGCTGGCTTCTGGTACCTTCCAGACATCCTGAAGTACTGCATACCAATGATCCAAGGTGAAGAGAATGAACACTGTCACTAGGGAATTCGGTAGATCCCTAAAGAAAGCGGAATGTGAATGTACAGAAACAGAAACCTGAACCTCTCAGAACCTGTATCATTTTTCTACCTTTCTTTTAAAGGGTTTCCCTTTAGCCTTTAGCCCTAGGTGGACTGGAACTCTCTATGTAGACCAGGCTGGCCTTGAACTCACAAAGATCCACCTGCCTCTGCCTCCCAAGTGTCACCATGCCTGCTTTGACTAAATTTTTAAAAGATGAATACATCACCAACTGGGTCTTTTTCTAAGTTCAAAATCTCTATTACTTTGTGGATTTTATATAACAAAAGAAATTTAGTGGATCTGGGTGTGGTGGCACATGCCTGCCTTTAATCTTAGCAGTTATGAGCACTGGCTGCTCTTGCAGAGGACCTAGGTTCAGAGTCTAGCACCCATATGGTGGCCAACAACTGTCACTAACTTCCAGGGGATCCAATATCCTCTTCCAGCCTCTGTAAACACTGCACACATATGGTGCACTTAGATGCAGACAGAATACTCAAAATAAAAATAAATTAGAAGCTGGAGAGGTAGTTCAGTGATTAAGAGCACTGGCTGTTCTTACAGAGGATCCAGTTTGATTCCCAGCATCCACATGGCAGCTAACAACCATCTGTAACTCCAATTCCAGGGGATCCAACACCCTCTTCTGCCCTCTGCAGGCATTCACAACATGGGTGCACTTACACACATGCAGGTAATACACTCATACGCATTAAATAAATAAATACAATTTTTTTTGGTCTTTTCTGAGACAGGGTCTCCTGTGGCCCCAGCTGTCCTGGAACTCGCTCTGTAGATCAGGCTGGCCTTGAACTCACAAAGATCTGCCTCCTGAGTGCTAGGATTAAAGGTATGTGCCACTGCGCCCAGCTGAGGTAGTACTGCTATTATTCCGGGTTTTTTTGTGTTTGTGTGTGTGTGTGTGTGTGTGTGTGTGTGTGTGTGTAAGAGGGGGGGATCAAGGTGGCTTCAAACTCATGAGTGATCCGACCTTCGCCTTCTTGAGCATATCGCAGAGAATTACAGATGTGTGCTACCATGTCCACCCTTTCTACCCTTTTAATTGTATTTCTGAGACATGGTTAATTGGGCAGGCCTTTAACCTATGCTCTTCCTGCTTTAGTGTCCTGAATACCAGGGATTACATAACTGGGCCATCTGACCCAGCTCTGATTTTCAAGAGGTAACTAAAGTCTGAAGACAGGGCCCAGTTGGTAGAGTGTTTGCTATTATCCACAAAGCCTCAAGTTCTAGCACCACAAAAACAGGCATAGTGGCATACATGTATAATCCCAGCACTGGGGAGTTAGAGGCAGGAGTATCAAAAGTTCAAGGTCATCTTTGCAAGTTTAAGGTCATCCTAAGGGGAAAAGGGGAAAACAAAAAAGATAACTGAGTCATAAACCTGGGTTTAATTACTGGAGTATACTGTATTTAAAGGTGGGAAATGGGAAAGTTTGTAAACTTGTAAAGTTCCAAATAAAATCAGAACAGTCCTAACCCCAAGATCAGAGCTAACCCTACTCATTATCCACTGCTTTCCCTTTTCCTCTCTAATTTGTGTTCCATTTCACTTTTTTTTTTTTTTTTTTTTTTTTTGCCTGGCTTTTACATGCATGGCTCTATCTTTAGAGAGCAAACGGCGGTTCTCCCTGTACTCCCAGCTGGGCCTGGAACACTTATATCGATCAGGTTGGCCTGAACTCCACTAGAGATCCGCTCTCTCTCTGCCATGCCCAATACTGGGATTAAAGGTATGTACCACCACACCCGGCATAATAGTGTTTATATATTTATATTATTTTTATTATTTTTTATTTTATGTAATATAAGTGTTATGCCTGCATGTATGTAAGTGAACCTGTGTTGTGCTTCTGTGACAAGAAGAAGGTTTGTATCCCTGGAACTAGAGTTATGATATCAGTCATGTTGCTGAGATTTGGACCCGGTCCTGTTAAAACAGCCATTGTTAAAAAACACAAACAGCCAGGTGTGGTGGTGCAGGCCTCTTGATCTCAGCACTCCAGGAGTAGAAGAGGTTGGATCTTTGTGAGTTCAAGGCCACCTGGCTACTAGCAAGTAGTTCCAGGACGCTGGGGCTACAGGGAGACCCTGTCTCAACAAAAGAAGCAAACCAAAACAAACAAAACAACAGCTATTGTTGCATGCCTTTAAGAAGCAGGTAGATCTTGAGTTCAAGCCAGCCTTAGGCTCCAGGCGAGCTAGGACTAATAGCTAGGAATAAAGGGAGACCCTGTTTCAAAAACACAAAACAAAAAAACAAAAAAAACTACAGCCATTGTTCTTAGCCCACTGAGCCATCATCTCTCAGCCCAATTTATTTTTATGTGTATGAGTATTTGGCCTGCAATGCAAATGCACCTGTGTCATGCAATTCCTGAAGAGGCCAGAAGAGAGGCATCAGATCCCTTGGAAGGGTTACTATGTGGTGCTGGGAAAGCCAAACCAGGTTGTCAGACAGCCAGTGCTCTTAACTGCTGACCATCTCTCCAGACCCTCAACAATTACATCTCTCTTCCCTGCTCTCTCATTTATTGCTAAACATTGAGGGTCTAGAACAGTATCCATCACACAGAAGGTATTTACATTCATTTCCTATGGCTATAATAAATTACCGTAAATTGTGACTTAAAACAACAGAAATATAATCTGCCACAATTCTGGAAGCCACAATTCTAAAATCAAAATAAGGGAAGTTTACTCACTTCTGTACCTTCTAATAGCTGCCTAGTGTTTCTCAGCTTTCCTTGGCTTATGACTGTATCATTCTAATCTCTATCTCCATTTCACATGGCCTTCTCTTAGTCCAAGCCTTACTAGTATAAATAGGTAATCCTAGTACTCAGTAAGGGAGGTAGGAGGATTTTTTAGTTCAGGGCTGTGCCATGGCATCTCAAGAAGTTTCAACCACTAATTTAAGGCTTAACTGAATAATCCAATATTACTGAATCTCAAGATCCTTAGCTTAACCACATTTGCAAAGACACCCTCCCCTTTCCAAATAGACACATTCACAAGTTTCAGAAGGTTGGGACATGGAAAAATCCAAATTACCTGGGTGTTGCCACCTAGTGAGACTGATACAATAAGTATATATAGAATTGATTTTGGTCTTTTCGAGACAGGGTCTCCCTGTAGCCCCAGCTGTCCTGGAACTCACTCTGTAGACCAGGCTGCCCTTGAACTCACAAAGATCCACCTGCCTCTGCCTCCTGAGTCCTAGGATTAAGGCATGTGCCACCACTTCCCGCTTCAGCCTTTTAATACTAAACTATTCCAACTTGTTTAGCTATAAAAAGGGGATAAAATTAGCTGGGTGTGATGGCGCACACCTTTAATCCCAGCACCCTGGAGGCAGAGGAAGGCAGATCTCTGTGAGTCCAAGGCCAGCCTGGTCTACAAAGTGAGTTCCAGGCCAGCTGGGGCTACAGGGAGACCCTGTCTCAAAAGTACCAAAAAAAGGGGGAGGGGGATAAAATTAGTGTTTTTTGCATTGTTATGGAACATAAAGATTAATACATTTAAAACAGTGCCTGGCACTTGGGAAGTGTTCAGTAACTGGCCAATGTTATTCCAGGGGTTGAAGTGATTAGAATTTACCTTGCTCCTAATGACAATTTCTGCTATTTTAGTTTTAGGAGAAAAAAATGCAAATTAGGGGCCTGGAAAGATGGCTCAGTGGATAAGAGCATTAGCTGCTCTCACAGAGGACCTAGGTTTAGTTCCTAGCACCCACGTGGTGGCTAATGACCATCTGTAACTCCAGTTGCAGGGGATCTGATTCTCTCCTCTGACCTCCATAGGCATCGCATAAGACAGGTGCACTTACATACGTGCAGGCAATACACTCATAAAATTAAAATAATAAATAAAATAATTGCAAATTAATTAATGCCTATGTATTTCTTTCTGGGTTTCTGTTGTTGATGCTATTTCAATTTACTCAGGCACATGAATAGTACAAGTGACTAATCCTTAGGATATCTATCCTTACCAACAGGGTAACAGTAAAGTCAAAGACATTCCAGGCATTCCTCCAGAAGTGAAAAAAACTGGACATCCACATTAGAAGAATCTCCAAGATAAAACTAAACAATATAAACCAATCTGCCACCTCTAAAGTCAGCTTCAATGGCCATAGTTTGGTATTTGTGGATTCTAGCAATTCTGTAAGAGAGAGCAAGGAAGGAATAAAGATTAAGGAAGTGGGATGCTGAATGATAAAAGATGATGACTTATAAACTAGAGGTATGAGCACTACTAATTCATTTTTCTTTTTCTTTTTTTTTCTTTTTTTTTTTTTTGTCTTTTTGAGACAGGGTTTTCCTGTAGCCCCAGCTGTNTCTTTTATTTTGAGGGGGTTGGGACTCTTTGGACCTAGACCTGGTCCAAAAACTGAACGAAAAGCCACATCTATGCACACACAAAACAGCATCTTAGTATCTGTAAAATAGGGGTAATTCTCATATGGTAACTGTAGGAAAAGGATTTATATATTATACACACACAACATATATAATAGTTTATGTGTATGATTTATTGGCTGATGTATGTAAGTGCACCTATGTCATGCAATGCCACATCGGTCAGTAAGAGGCGGCATCGATACCCGACTGGAACTGGCCATTACAGATGGTTTGTTAGCTGACATGTATGAGTGCATTGGACAAACCATGGTCTTCTGTGCAAAGCAGCCAGTGCTTTTTACACTGCTGAGCCATCCTCTCCAGCACCAAGGAAAGGAGAAGATTTGCATACTGACCATCCATATTAAAGACTTCGGAAAACATAAAATTCTCCGAAGATACAAAGGGAAGGATAGGAAAACATATCGGGAACCAGAATTACATTTAAAAAGATTAAAAAAAAAAAAAAAAAAGGTAAAGAAACTAAAAATATGTTAGAGGAGGTTTTGTTTGTTGTTTTTTGTGTCTGTTTGAGACAGGGTTCTCACTTTAGTCCCAGCGTGCCTGAGCTCGCTATGTAAGACCGATGTGGCCTGTTGAAACCCACAGAGAGTCTGCCCATGTGTGTGAGCCTGCCTAACATTTCATGTGCATCATGTCGTTGTGCAGGTAGCTGAAAGTAGAAGAAAGGCCCAGAGAGTATGTAGATCACCCTGGAAACTCAAGTTCCAGACATAAGTTAGGTAAAGGATGGTCGGTGGCGTCTGAGAGACAAACCTTGGGAAAAACCTTCATATAAGAGCAGTAATTTCTGTTAACCACTTATCCCACTCTCTCTAGCCCCTGTTAGTTTTTTGAGGATTTTGATAGGGTCCTTGCTACATAGCTCAGGCTAGCCCAGAACTTGCTATCTAAGCCCCAGGCCAGCTGTCCTTAAACTCTCAGTCTTCTAGCCTTGGTCTCTCAAGTGCTGGCTAGGTTATAGGTGTTCACCACTGAGCCAGAGTTTGTTTTGTTGGTTGCTGTCAGGTCTCACTGCATAGTCTGGACTGGCCTGTAGCTGACTGTGTAGCCGGGACAAGGCTGCCCTTGGGAACTTGCAGACCCTCCTGCAGCGGTTCAGGAAGAGGGGGGATGGGAAAGAAAAAAAAAAAAAAAAAAAAAAAAAAAAGGGGGGAGGGTGGAGGGAGAAGATAAAGGGGGAAGAAGGAAGGTGAGGAAAGAAAGGAATAAATTAAGTCTAATGAAAGAAGAGAAAAATAGAGATAGAGGGGAGTCATGCGCCAGATAAACAGTGTGTTGTAGTTGATGCAGCACTATTAGAGAAGATTAGTCACCTTTACACATTTTTTCTTGCTTAGGACAATTGCTGCTATTTGTTCTCTAGAGCTTCTCATTTAGTTATTAAATACATCCGATCTTCGTTCCCAAAAAAGGACCAAGAAGAGTGGCGGTTTGTGTGGTTAGTTTATGACCAAGCTACAGATTGTTGCTCTCTAAAGATGTCGGGTAAATGGCTTATCATTATCCACTCCGCGTATGAATAAACAAAGACAGAGAAACAGGGGGGGGTGTGGTGGTTCTAAACAGTGAAGAAAGTGGTCCAGTGCCTGCGTAGTAGGTAATCTCTGCTCTGCAGAACACAAGTCTATTCAGGGAACATTTAATTTAAAAAAAATTACCATTTTATAGGGGCTGGAGGTAGTTGTAAAGCTTGTGTTAAGTGTGTTGTATGGTTGAAGATCACTGGGGCTGCCCTTGCAGAGGACTGGAGTGGCAGTTCCCAGCACTCAAAATGGTGCCGTAACAACTGTCTTGTAACCTTCAAATTACAGGAGATCTGATGCCCTATTTGTAACCTCCAATGGCCACTGCAATGCAGGGTGCCACACCACATTATTCCCTAGGCAATCCACTCAGGTAACACATAAAATCAAAATAAATAAAAACATTAGGCTCATAACACAACACACACACACACACAGCACAACCACACACAACACAACACGCCCACTGCTTCAAGTGGTGGAGGTCAGAGGAGAACCAACTTGCAGAGAATCATGTTTTCTCCTGATACCATATAGATTCAGGACTCAAACTCGGTTGTCAGGCTTGGTGGTAAGGTTGGTCCTTACTGACAGAGCGCGACTCTTAATTGGGTCCAGAATTTATTGTGTTACTGATGAAAAAAATCAAAGTGTTGTATTGACTCTTAACAGTGTCATTTTATTACTGAAATGTACTACTTATTTATCACTAAAGACAGAAAAAGAATTAACAAAAAAAACCATCCTAGAACAGATCTATTAAAAAGGTATTGCGGGCTGGAGCGATGCTCCTAGCGGTTGTTATTTTACGAGCGCCCCCCCCCGGACCGCTCTTGCAGAGGACCCGGCCGGGGGGTGGTTGGTGTTCGATCCCAGCATCCCCACATGGCGGCCGCCGAGAGAGCCGTCTGAAAAACTCCAATTTCCAGGAGACTCCAAGTTCCAGGGGAGTCCGACGCCCCTTTCTGACCTCGCGGCCTTGCACGCTCAGTGGTGCCCAGACTGCATGCCGAATACATTCATACACATACGGAAAAAAGAAAAAAAAAGAAGGCTATTGAAACTGGCGGCGTAGGCAGATGATGCCTAGTGTTTTTTTTTATGGTTATAAAGCCGACCGCCACGCCACACCTGCCTGCTCTTGCAGAGGACTCTGGGCGTTCGATCCCCAGCACCCCCCATGGAGGCTAGAACATCTTTAAATCCAGTTGCCAGGGGAATCCCAACACCCTCATTCTGACTCCTCCCACAGCAGATTGCATTGACATTTGGGTTGCCACAAACCTACATGCAGACAGTAACATTCATAACTAACATAAATAAAGTTTAAAAAAAAGGCTATGTGGGGCTGGAGAGATGGCCCCTCTACGGTTTAAGAGCAGCCGAACCTCCTCTTACAGAGGACCCGGTGGGGGGGGGGCGGGGGTTCGGTGGTTCGATCCCAGCACACACATGGCGGCCAAGAACCGTCTGATAACTCCAATCTCCAGAGGGAGACTCCAAAGTTCCGGGGAGTCCAAGCCCCTCTTCTGACCCTCCGTGGCCATTGCACGACCAACGGGGTTGGTTGGGGCACAAATTGCAATGCAGACCAGTACATTCATACACATCGAAATAAATAAAATTAAAAAAAAAGTAAAAAAAAAAAAAGGCTATATTGAAACTATTCAGAGTTTTAAATGTCGATTAAACGTGATGAAAAAACACTGCTACTCTTTAGAATAAAACATTTTAGATGAAGAAAGCAGATAGCCTAAGAATAAGCATAGTGTGATTTTATCGATTTTAAAGACAAGCTGACCATTTATTATTTATTTATTATTATTTATTTATTTATTTTATTTATCTTATTTATGTCTTTGAGACAGGGTCTCAAAAAAACCTATAGCCCCAGCTGGCCTGGAAACTCCTACATACCAGACGTAGGCTGCTTGAACTCACGAAGATCTCGCCTCTACTCTGCCCCTGAGGATAATTAAGGTATGTGCCCACCCACAGTTCTTTAACTAGGTTTTTTACCCATTTAAAGGCCAGTTCTCCTAACACCATGTGGATCCTAGGAATCAACCCCAGTCCTTCTGGCAAGAGCAGTTGGCGCTCTTAACTGCTGAGTCATCTCTCCAGCCCCAAGCTGGCCATTCTTAGGAAGTTGAATGTAGTGCTCTTTTTGTTGATCCAGTCCAGGCTAAAATTTTGTCAAAGAAGAGGGAAGAAAGCTACAAAGGACCACGTGATTTCCTATTACATTATTCAACATGCCCCATGAACCTGGCTTCTTGTTCCCACCTTCTTCATAATGTACTTTATATATCATGGTTCTGTATTTTCATTGTTTGCAAGACCCATTGCTTTTCTGTGACCATGAGGACAAACTTCACAGTACAGCAGATGGGAGGGGTATCCTGTGGTGGTTGTATGAGCCTAGGGAAGCGACTTTTTAAACATTTTTTGTGTGTGTGTTTTCGAGGCAGGGTTCCCTTTAGCCCCCAAACTGTCCTGGCAACTCACCTTGTGACGCAGGCTGACCTTTGAACTCACAAAGATTCCGCCTGCCTCTGCCTACGCAAAGTGCCAGATGATTAAGGCTGTGCCACCCACGCCCGGCAGAAGCGACTTTTTTTTAATTATTAATTTTGTTTTTATTTTTAAGGGATATTTTTAAAATATAATAGCACAGTCGTTTGCAGATAACATGATGTTAATCGTTTGCTATACAATAGGTAATTGGTGCTTTTTTTTTGCTAAGATCTGATTCAATTTTTGAACAACCCAAGGTTCCCATAAGTCCAGTTGGAGAAGCTTGTTGTGCACAGGCATGTTGATCAGACTATTAGTCCAGACTATATTCCGGTGTAGTACTCTCATGATTACTCCCCTATCTCTCTGCACCCTTACAATACTACCAGCCATCCTCTTCCTAGTTTGTTCACTGGGCTTTGAAGGGCAAAAGGGCACACCGTGGGTGAGAAGAAAAACAGTCTCCTTTCTTTGGGACGTTTGTCATTTTGGACTCTAGTCTTTCAGGTTGTTTTCCCTTCATGGTTGACAGCTTTTCCAGTGATACCTTTTTAGTCATACTAACAAAGCAAAGCTATTGGATTTACAGGCGTTTAGAGAGTACTAGTTATTAAGGCAAGCTAAGCTGTGAGTTAGACAAGATGCTTGGATGGTATGCTACATCCGAAAGCTTTGTTGGTTTATATATAAATTGGTGAAAAGGACAAGTTCTTTCGTGGCTTTTATTAAAATCTCATAAAACAAGAATGAGGGGACATAAGCTTTGTGGCACTACATGTGAAATTATTCTTCCAATGGATGAGGAGCTAATAGCACAAATTAGATTTGGGATATATATCGACACATGGCTGCCACTGTTGCACATATCTCCAGGTTGTTGGAGGTGTAAGCTGAAGTAATTACTTACGGCGAAAGGAAGAGGAGTCTTGCTTGTTCAGGGAGACCAATATTTTGCTGTTGTATTGCTTTAGTGGCCTTGGTAATGTTCTCTGGCATTTCAGCGGCCAACTGCACATTAGCAAATGACGTCTCATAACATTTTTTCGTGTGCTCACACCAGGTCTTCGACAACAGGGGACTTACTGCCTTTCTCCTTGCATAATATCTTCACTTTATAGGCAAAGGGCCTTTATATTGGGGGGGGGCGGTTTTGAAGGGGGGCGGGTTGAATCCCCTAACCAACATCTCCTAGGCAGAATATTTCATTGCTGATATCAGCAGAGCTTTCCTGTATTAAATATTTTGCTTAATTACACAACTTATATAAACACTTTACTATTGAATGTGGCTCTATATAGAGAATTATCCTTTCACAGTTCCATGCCTATCAGTCAATTAAACAATAGATGTGAACATTTAAACTGACTACACAAAATTAAAACAATAAAACATTAAAAAAAAAAAAAAAAGGGTAGTTATACTTGTTTTATAATAAATTACCACTGTACACAATTGGCTGTATTTTACAGTTAGGGAATGATTCATTACCATCATGTTTTTCGTTTTCTATAAAGGGGAGAGGGTAGAGGTAGGAAGGTTTCTCAGTCTCTGAGAAGGTAAACTTCGTTAGGCCCATTATAAACAGTCAAACCCAATATTATTCAGAGAGATGCTCAGTTGTCTGTGACTCAGGCATTTCTGAGGTTCCTCTTTCTTTTTTTTTTAATATTTTTTTTCTATTTTTTTTATTGTCTTGTATATGTACGAATGTATCTGTCTGCATGAAAGTCTGTTCAACCGTGCCGAGCCACGCCGCGTGGGGTCAGAAGAGGGGGCTCGGATTCCCCTGGAACTGGGAGTTTCTCCTGAAATGCGAGTTTCAGACGGTTCTCAGCCGCCATGTGGGTGTGGGGATTCGAACCCGGGTCCTCTGCAAGTTTTTTGGCGCTCTTAACCGCTAGGGGCCATCTCTCCAGCCCCAAGCCAAGGTTCCTCTTTCTTTAATGATCAGATGAGTCAGCCTCTCTGATTGGCATTTCCTAGTCTATCCTGCACAGCCATACGTTGTATGTTTTCAGGCATTGATAGAGTGATTGTGTCCTGTGGGTAACATGAAAATTCTCCTCCTACAATTGTTAGTTCAAGGATCTCCAAACTGTAAAAGTATCAATAGGACGTAGAGAACACAGAGTTTTCCATTTGAACCCAAGAAGGAGGACTACCCCGCACCCCACCCCCTCTGTTTTTTTTTTTAGGTTTTTATGTTTTTTTACCTATCAGATGCAAGTGTGTTATTACACACTACCCATAACAGGAGCCAAGGCATAAGCTTTCATTAAATTTACCACAAACTGGTTTCTCATTGACTGTATGCCTACTTATTTGGAAGGAAGCAAATTTGAGTTATTCCTTTAAATTGTCCTACAAGTAAAAGAGAAAGTGTTATCAATGTGATGGTTGTAAATTCAGAAAAATATAGGACCATTATTGTTGTACCTTAACCACAATACGAATTATAATAAAACATGACAATGTATAGCCCAAGATGTAGTTCAATTGTAGTTACCATTTTTACAAACTACACCAATTTCAAACTTCAAAAACATACTACACTAAGCTTTAACAATCACTTCACTACTTGATCATTTTGTGGATAAGCTTGGGCAGAGTTGAGAATTGCTAAATGAAATTGCACACAATAACATCGTTGCGCTTTAAAGCGATATGAGCTCTGGGACTATGCTTATACTTTTATGGGAAGAAAATTAGAGCTTATTCCTTGTAAATTCTTACTATGTAAGAAAGTGTTAGCTATCCAGTGGCTGGTGGGAAGCGACTTTTAACCTGTTAGTTATATACAGTATCAAAAGGTGGGTGAGATTAGGGGCTGGAGATAGCCTAGGGTCTGTATAGAGCTGCCCGATGCGCTTGCAGATGGACATGGGTTTGGATCCCGCACCCCCATGGATGGCTAGAAAACATTCGGTAATCCAATTCCAGGAGAACTCCAGTTCCAGGGGAATCGAACCTCTTCTGGACCTCCAGTGACACATTGCACGACAAGGGGATAACTGCAAACCTACATGCAGACACCGTCTTGATCACTACATACAAAAATAAAATAACAATTATAAAAAAGGGGGTTTGGTGAGAATAGCTGGTGTTTTTCTGCTAGCCATTTTTGCCCTATATTTTACAGGTTAACCAAATAGCTTAAGAGTAGAATTCAGGGCTGGGCGAGGATGGCTCAGCGCCAACCATCAGCGAACGTTAGGTTTGGTGACCGGGTTCGATTCCCAGCACCCACATGGTTGCGCTAAGAACCATCTTAAGCTGGGCGTGGTGACAAACGCCTTTTCTTTAATTCTACGCACAGAGGCAGGGAGAATCTCTGTGAGTCAAGGGCAAGCCTGGTCTACACGGTGAGTTCTAGACAGCTGGGGCTATTATAGGGAGGACCCTGTCTCAAAAAAAAAAAAAAAACATAGAAGAAAACATGGAATTAGGGTGGTGGTGGCGCACGCCCTTTTTTAATCCTAGCCCTTGGAAAGCAGATGCAGGCCGGCGGATCTTTGTGCGTTCAAGGGCCCCGCTGGTCTACAGAGTGAGTTCCAGGACAGCCCGTGACGTGCAATGCCGCGGAGGTCAGAAGAGGGCGTCGGACTCCCCTGGAACTGGAGTTCTCCTGGAATTGGAGTTTCAGACGGCTCTCGGCTGCCATGTGGGTGCTGGGGATCGAACCCGGGTCCTCTGCAAGAGCGGTCGGCGCTCTTAACCGCTAGGCCATTGCTCCAGCCCTCAATAGCCTTTTAATAGATCTGTTCTAGGATGGTTTTTCTGTCTTAGTGATAAATAAGTAGTACATTTCATGAATAATGACACTTTAGAGTCAATACACTTTATTTTTCATCAGTAACAATAAATTCTGGACCAATAAGATGGTTCTGTCAGTACAGACCCTTACCACCAAGCCTGACAACCGAGTTTGAGTCCTGAATCTATATGGTATCAGGAGAAAACTGATTTCTGCAAGTTGTTCTCTGACCTCCACACTTGAGCAGTGGCGTGTGTGTGTGTGTGTGTGTGTGTGTGTGTGTGTGTGTGTATGAGCCTATTTTTTATTTATTTTTATTTTATGTGTACCTGTGTATTGCCTGGATATGTGTAAGTGCACCCATGTCATGCAGTGCTCTTGGAGGTTAAAATAGGGCATCAGATCTCCTGTAATTGAAGTTACAGACAGTTGTTAGGCACCATTTGAGTGCTGGGAACTGAACTCCAGTCCTCTGCAAGGGCAGCCAGTGATCTTAACTACTAAGCTACCTCTCCAGCCCCTATAAATGTAATTTTTTAAAAAATGAATAGATTTTGGTTCTCAGGAGCAGAGATTACACTACTAGAAGGCACTGGACCACATTTATGTTTAGAAAACACAATGTTTATTCTGTCTTTGTTTTCATAAACAGGAGTGGATAATGAATAAGCCATTTAAAGAATCTTAGAGAGAACAATCTGATAGCTTGAGTACAATAAATACACAGCAAATCTTGTACTTTTTGGGAAAAGAAGAATGATTTTTAGAAGCTAAATGAGAAGCTCAGAGAACAAATAGCAGCAATTGCCTAAGCAAGAAAAAAATGTGTAAAGGTGACTATCTCTAATGCTGCATCAACTAACAAAACTGTATTATCTGGAGATGAAAATATACCTATTCTTTCATTCTATTACTTCTTTCCCATCTTCTCCCCCTACCCCCATTCTATTACTTGAAAAGCTGAAGGAGGATTGCAAGTTCAAGGCCACTTTAGGCTACACAGTCAGCTACAGGCCAGTCCAGACTATGCAGTGAGACCTGACAGCAACCAACAAAACAAACTCTGGCTCAGTGGTGAACACCTATAACCTAGCCAGCACTTGAGAGACCAAGGCTAGAAGACTGAGAGTTTAAGGACAGCTGGCCTGGGGCTAGATAGCAAGTTCTGGGCTAGCCTGAGCTATGTAGCAAGACCCTATCTCAAAAAACTAACAGGGCTAGAGAGATGGATAAGTGGTTAACAGAAATTACTGCTCTTATAGAGGACAAAGGTTTAGTTCTCAGCACCCACATCAGCTTACAACTGCCTGGAACTTGAGTTCCAGGGGATCTGACATACTCTCTGGCCTCTTCTAGCTCCTGCACACACATGATGCACATAAATTTAGGCAGGCTCACACACATGGGCAGATCTCTGTGGGTTCAAGGCCAGCATGGTCTACATAGCGAGCTCCAGGCCAGCTGGGACTAAAGGGAGACCCTGTCTCAAAAAGACAAAAAAAAAAAAATAGATCTAAATATTTTTAGTTTCTTTACCTTAATGCCTTAATTATCTGGTTCCCATATGTTTTCCTAAATTCGCTGTAATCTGGTTATGTTTTTCAAGTATAGCAATCCTTTTCCTGGGGCTGGAGAGATGGCTCAGCAGTTAAAAGCACTGGCTGCTCTTGCATAGGACCCAGGTCCAATTCCCGGTATACATGTGGCAGCTAACAACCATCTGTAATGCCAGTTCCAGGGTATCTGATGCCCTCTTCTGACCTATGTGGACATTGCATGACATAGGTGCACTTACATACATGCAGGCAATATAATCAACACATAAACTATATATATATGTGTGTGTGTGTATAATATATAAATCCTTTTCCTACAGTTACCATATGAGAATTACCCCTATTTTACAGATACTAAGATGCTGTTTTGTGTGTGCATATGTGGCTTTTCGTTCATTTTGAGACAGGGTCTCAGTCCAGCCTCAAAAGAGCTATGTAGCTAAGGCTGCCCTTTGAACTCCTGCTTCTCCTGCCTGTGTCTCCCAAGTGCTGGAAAGCCAGGTGTGCACCACCATCCCTGGCTACTAAAGACTCTTCAGTACAAACTTACCATAACCTCTTTTTAAACATTATTATTTAATTATTTATTTATTTTTCATGTGTATGAATGTACTGTCTGCATGTAGGTCTGTGCACCCGTGTCGTGCAGTGCTGCGGAGGTCAGAAGAGGGTCTCAGATTCCCCTTGAACTGAAGTTCTCCTGGAATTGGAGTTACAGACGGTTCTCAGCCGCCATGTGGGTGCTGGGGATCGAACCCGGGTCCTCTGCAAGAGCGGTCGGCACTCTTAACCGCTAGGCCATCACTCCAGCCCCCTACCATAACCTCTTTAGCTTCTCTTCCAAGAAAATACATTCATCTTTGCAATTTTTTAGTTTTCTTTTCCTAGTTATGGATATAGGGATGTATTTGACATAACAATGAATATTCAGCATATTTGTATCACATAGTGGTTAGAGGAAAAGATACGGAGGACATTTGATGATTTCCTCTAGCCTTAACATACATGAGCATGGGTGCATGCTCACACATACATACGTCATACACATATACACCACACACACGGTACACCACACGTGCAAACTTTTGGTTTTTTTTTGTCTTTTCGAGACAGGGTCTCCCTGTAGCCCCAGCTGTCCTGGAACTCACTCTGTAGACCAGGCTGGTCTTGAACTCACAAAGATCCGCCTGCCTCTGTCTCCCAAGTGCTAGGATTAAAGGCATGCACCACCATGCCCAGCCATGTGCAAACTTTTTTGAAACAGGGTATCACTATGTAGCCCTGATTGGCCTAGAACTTGCTATGTAGACCAGGCTGGTCTCAAACTCAAGAGATTGCCTGCTTATGCCTCCTTCTAGTGCTAAGGTTAAAGGCATGCACTACCATGCCTGGCTACAATTTTTTGTTTAAATAAACTCCAATAGTATTTTTATTAATTAATTAATTTATTTATTTATTTATTTATTTTATGTGTATGAATGTACTGTCTGCATGTAGGTTTGCGCACCCGTGTCATGCAATGCAACAAAGGTCAGAAGAGGGTGTCGGATTCCCCTGGAACTGGAGTTCTCCTGGAATTGGAGTTACAGATGGTTCTCAGCCGCCATGTGGGTGCTGGGGATCAAACCCAGGTCCTCTGCAAGAGCAGTCAGTGCTCTTAACCGCTAGGCCATCTCCAACCCCCCAATGGTATTTTTAAAGAGACAAAGATTCAGTCAGCCATGGTGGCACATGCCTTTAATCCAAGCACTAGGGAGGCAGAGGCAAGTGGATCTCTGGGAGTTCAAGGCCAGCCTGGTCTATGTAGACAAGTTCCAGGCCAGCTGGGGCTGCAGGGAGTCAAAAAAAAAAAAAAAAGCAGGTGTTGAGGATGCCTATATCCCAGCATTGGGAAAGCAAAGGCAGGAAATTCCAGAGTTCAAGACCAGCCTGGGCTACAACAATGAGAACCTGTTGGGGACTGAACACAGGGCCTAAGCAAATTAAGGTAACCACTAAGCCACGTTACTAGTCTCTCACATATACTTAATAACCCAGGGGCTGGAAAGATGGCTCAGTGATTAAGATCATCTGCTGCTCTTCCAGAGGATGGAAGCTTGGTTGCCTATCACCCATGTCTAGCAGCTCATAGTTGCCTGTAACCCCAGCTCTAGGGGATCTGACACCTACTTCTGGCCTCTGTGGGCACCTGCATACACATGCACACACATTACACACACACACAGTCTTCTTAAAAGTGGTGCAAGCCTTTAATCCCAGCATTCAGGAGGCAGAGGCTGGTGGATCTCTGTGAGTTCAAGGCCATCCTAGTCTATATAGGGAGTTCCAGGCCAGTTGGGGCTACAGGGAGACCCTGTCTCAAAAAAAAAAATAAATAAATAAAATAAAGGAGGCCTCACCTATAATCTCAAAACCTGAGAGCTGAGGCAGGAGGACTGCCATCAGTTTCAGGTTCGTCTGTGACACTCTGTCTCAAATACACAAAAATAGGGGCTAGGACTCTAACTCAGTTGGTAGTGTGCTTGCCTAGAAGGCATAAGACCCTGGGTTCAATTTTTAGTACCCCATAAACCCAGTATGGTAGCACATGCTTGTAATCTCAGCACTAGGAAGTAAAGGCAGGAGAATTAAAGAGTTAAAGGTCACCTTGTTGAGTTTGAGGCCAACCTAGGCTCTATGAGACGCCCCCCCCATGGTAAACTTCCAAGTATTTTTTTTCACATTTTACTTTTTTGAACAAATCTAGACCCGTGTTTCCACCCATTCCCCCACCCCACCAGAGCTCATGCATTCTGCCAAACATGCTTTTCATCTCTTTCTCAGTCTTTCTCAATATTCTCCATGAGGAAGAGACTTCCAAGTATTAAGGGCATTCACCACCACTTCTGATTTGAGCAATTTGATTTAATGATCAAATGAGCTCACTGATTCTTCCCTTCTAATTTCCCCCCCATATTCTACAACTTATTATAATAAAAAATAATGCTTCATGAATTTGTGAATTTGCCCATCATCCTTGGGCAGGGGCCGTGCTAATCTTCTCTGTATTGTTCCAATTTTAGTAAATGTGCTGCTGAAATGAGCATATTTCATATAAATTATAAATGGTTTTAGAGGGGCTGGAGAGATGGCCTAGCGGTTAAGAGCACTGACTGCTCTTGCAGAGGACCCGGGTTCGATCCCCAGCACCCACATGGTGGCTAAGAACCGTCTTTGACTCCAGTCCCAGGGAATCCAACGCCCTCTTCTGACCTCTGTGGCATTGCACAAGGGTGCACAAACCTACATGCAGACAGTATATTAATGATATACATTAAAAAAATAAAATTAAAAAAAATAAAAATAAAAAAAATGGTTTTAGAATCATTTACTGTTAGGTAGGAGTAGTGGTACACACCTACAGTTTCAGAATTTAGGAGGTAGAAGCAGGAGGATCAGGAGTTCAAGGTCATCTGTGACTATATATGGAGTTCAAGGCTGGTATGAGGTACAAGGGACCCTGTTGAAAAATAAATAATTAGAGGCTGGAGAGATAGCCTAGCGGTTAAGAGCACCAACTGCTCTTGCAGAGGACCCGGGTTTGATCCCCAGCACCCACATGGCGGCTAAGAACCGTCTGTAACTCCATTTCCAGGAGAACTCCAGTTCCAGGGGAATCTGACACCCTCTTCTAACCTCCGCAGCATTGCACGACATGGGTGCACAAACCTACATGCAGACAGTACATTCATACATATACAAAAATAAATAAAATTTTAAAAAAATTTTTAAAAAAGAAAAATAATTAAAATTGTCTCCATGACAATTCAGATGATATTTGAAAATAGAAAATAATCAGACTAGAAGAAAACTATTTTTCTACACACTTCCTTTTTTTTTGGTCTTTAAAATTTTTTTTTTTTTTAATGTGTGTGAGTATACTGTTTGCATGTAGGTTGGTGCACCCGTGTCATGCAATGCCATGGAGGTCAGAAGAAGGCATCAGATTCTCCTGGAACTGGAGTTAAAGACGGTTCTTAGCCACCATGTGGGTGCTGGGGATCAAACCCAGGTCCTCTGCAAGAGCAGTCAGTGTTCTTAACCGCTGAGCCATCTCTCCAGCCCCTGGTCTTTTTTTTAGGTGTCCCTTTAGTCCCAGCTGGCCTAGAGCTCGCTATATAGGCCAGGCTGGCCTTGAACTCACAGAGATCTACCTGCCTCTGCCTCCCAAGTGCTGGGGTTAAAGGCCCCCAGCACACTTCCTTTTTTATTCAGTGTTAGTTCTCACCTATTTCTTTTTTTTTAATAGATTTTATTTTTATTTATTCTTTTTTATTTTATTTATTTCTGTATCTGTATGAATGTACTGTCTGCATGCAGGTCTGTGCACCCGTGTCATGCAATGCCACGGAAGTCAGAAGAAGGTGTCGGATTCCCTTGGAACTGGAATTCTCCTGGAATTGGAGTTTCAGGCAGTTTTCAGCCACCATGTGGGTGCTGGGGATCGAACCCGGGTCCTCTGTAAGAGTGGTCGGCGCTCTTAACCGCTAGGCCATCTCTCCAGCCCCTATTTATTCTTTATGTATATGAATGTACTGTCTGCATGCAAGTCTGTGCACCCGTGTTGTGCAATACCGTGGAGGTAAGAAGAGGGCATCAGATTCCCCTTAAAGTTAAAGACGGTTCTTAGCCGCCATGTGGGTGCTGGGAATCGAACCTGGGTCTTCTGCAAGAGCAGTCAGTGCTCTTAACCACTAGGCCATCTCTCCAGCCCCGTGTTCTCACCTGTTTCAACCATCAGTACAATCGTATTCAAAAAGATGAGGGAGATGATGAAATTCGAGAAGAAAGGACCTGTTTTCTCTTAAGGAAGCATACAGAGTAAAGTTCTTTCTCACACAGCTGAAATAATAAAGACGATGTAAGATGTAAGAATTTCAGTAAGAGTTTCAGAGGGGAAAAATAAGTCACTAAGCATTCAAATAATAGCTAAGGATAAAAAGAAGTGATATGAAAGGATACTCGTGAGAACCCATCCAGCCCACAAGGAAAGCGGTGGACTCTGACTGCAGCGTACTGGAAGCCTGCTCAGCATCCGCTGGGAATGGGAAATGCGCCCTACGTGTCGAGGCTTTATGGAGAAGCGCACTAGCTGATGTTGATCTCCCAACATGAGTTTCTTCTGACGAGAAGGATCTGTAACAAAAAAATGAAAAGTACAGGATGCCTGTAGTTCAACTACTTGGGAGGCAAACTCAATATTGGGAAACAGTGAGAGACTCTGCCTTCCAACCTCACCCTATCCTGAACCCCAAAATGAGAAGAGAAAGTAGAAAGATAAACAAAAAAAAGGCTTTTAGGGCTTTGGAAAGCTGGCAGAGTTGGCGATAGATACTGGTGAGATAATGAGCCATCCAAGTTCAGGGACTTGCCTGGCAGGCTGCGCTTTCTCAAAGCATCCAAGACTCTTGTTTGAAGTGAAAATGTACCGTTTGCAACTAATACTGACCATGCTCCTGAATAAAAGTAGGCAGTACAAATCTTAACGTTTTAAGCACCTTTGACTAGACCTAAAAGGATATGACAAAGGTCCTATTTCCTGGATTCAAAGAGTTTTATTTATAAAGCTTTGGACCTTTATAAACTTTATCTTAAACTTTTTTTTTTTTGGTTTGAGTCTATTATGGTCATCATGGTAATTGAAACAATGTTTCCTGTATCATCAATAGGACACATGTCTACTCTTTTTTTTCTTTTTGGTCTTTTCAAGACAGGGTCTCCCTGTAGCCCCAGCTGTCCTGAAACTCGCTCTGTAGACCAGGCTGGCTTTAAACTCACAAAGATCCACCTGCCTCTGCCTCCCAAGTACTAGGATTAAAGGCATGCGCTCCCACGCCCGGCAACACATGTCTACTCTTACACTCTGCAAGTTAGAAAATCACAGCAGGGGATGAAGAAATATGCATCTCAGATTCAATGTCATGGGGGGGAGATACTCTATAGCCTCCATCCCAAGGCATATTCCCATACTCCTGGCATAAACTTTTTCCTTTTTCTATTTATTTATTTATTTATTTATTTATTTATTTATTTATTTATTTATTGGTCTTTTCGAGACAGGGTCTCCCTGCAGCCCCAGCTGTCCTGGAACTCACTCTGTAAACCAGGCTGGCCTTGAACTCACAAAGATCCTCCTGCCTCTGCCTCCTGAGTGCTAGGATTAAAGGCATGCGCCACCACGCCTGGCACTTTTTCCTTTTTATAAAAATAATTTTTATCTTATGTGTAAGAGTGTATTGCCTACATGTAGGTTGGTGTACCCATGTCATGCAATGTACCCACAGAGATCTGAAGAGGGCATTGGATCCCCTGGAACTGGAGTTATGGACAGTTGTTAGCTGCCATGTGGGTGCTGAGAACTGAACCCAAGTCCTCTGCAAAAGCAGCCGATGCTCTTAACCGCTAAGGCATCTCCCTAGCCCCTATCGTAAACTTTTTATCGTCTAGTGCAGCTTCCCAACCAGCAACCTAAACGAATCTTCCCTAGATTTTCCTTTTTTGTTATTTGCAATATTTTTTGCATCTACTTTAAATACATGTATGTGCAGAGTTCAGAGGACAACTTTCTGGAGTCAGTTCAACATGTGGGTTCTAAGGCTTGAACTCAGATTTGGCAACAAAGTAACTTTACCCACTGAGCTGTCTCAGTGGCCCCATTATTTGCATTTTTAATTAAGGTAGCGTCTCGGAGCTCACACTGGCCTCAAGCTTATGTAATCAAGGATGGCCTTGAACTCCTGATACTTTGTCTCCTCCTCCTGAGTTGGAGAACTGCAGGCAATCATTGTCCATACCTAGTTTATTTTATTGTATTGTATGAATGCTAGGGAATCAAACAAAGGTCATCAGGCTTGGTGGAAGGCACGTTTACCCACTGAACCATCTTGGTGGTGAGACAAACAAACAACAGGACTTTGCTATGTAACCCAGGCTGGCCTCAAACTTGTAATCTCCCTGCCTCAGTCACTCTCGTGCTGGTATTACAGACATCTACCACCATGCCTGGCTCCACCTTTAAGTACGCTTCCCATTTTTTGGAAGGTGTGAACAGGAATATTAAATTTAGTGTGGTAAAGGAACAAGGTTGCTAACCAATTATCTCCCGGAGAGTGTGCCGGGGAACGGCTTGGCTCAAGCCTTTTAAATGCTCTATGAGCGAAAAAGTATCGATGAGGCGTGACCGGATAGCATCAGCTCTGGGTAGCGGTAAGTGTCCTTGTTGAGGAGTAGCCATGGCTGTTTAGAAAACAGAAGAATCTGGTTATTTCGTTAAGAGTTGCACCAGGTTTAGAGAGAGTTTTCTCCTTCCTTCCCACCCTCTTTGCCTTTAAGGTATTTAAGGAGCCCATAGGTAGGACTTGTGAGTAGTTGAGGAAAACACACACACTGAGATGCAAGGTTTTTTGGTTTGGTTGGTTTGGGGTTCTTTGTTTAAAGACTGCAAAGTCTTAAGAGACACTCCAAAGTCAACCAAATGTCAGGTACGTTCACTTTACTACAGCATGTACAATTAAATACTCCTTTTTCAAAAAAAAAATGCAGTAAAAGTTGGGTCTGGTGGCAAACGTTCAGTCCCAAGCTAGCTATTCGGGAGGCTGAAGCAGGAGGGTGGAAAATTCAAGCCCTTGCACGGACTATAGAATGAGTTGAAGACCAAATTGGCAATTTAGAGAGACCCTGTCTCAAAATGAAGTCAAAAGACGGCTGAGCATCTAATTCAGTAATAGATCCCTTGCCTAGCCTCATACAAGGTTCTGGGCTTTTAAGCAGGGATTCCAAGGCTGGACAAAGAATCCAGGCTCCAAGTGGACCTGAGGAAACCAGGCACTGAGGTGGGGCAGTAGCAGGATGCAGGGTAATTTCCCTTGAAAGCAAACCCGACTGAATTTAGACAAAGCAGCAGATTGACATTTTGAAAACATGCTGTCTGTCCAAGTGTGTGGGTTCGCCCGTCCTGGGGGAGGGGGCGCCTACTCTCCTCCATTCCCTCCATTCCCGCTTCGGGGTCTCACCTCCCAGCCGGGCTCTTCCGCCCACTCAGCCCTGACTTCACGCCCGCCCCCTACGCCTGACTCTTGTCACGCAGGCCGAGCTCAGGGCCGCTGGGACTTCGGTGAACTCTATTCCCCAACAGCCCCCGTCTCCAGCACAACCCCCGGCAGACTCCGCGCTACAGGCCCCCCTCCCCGGCCACCTCCATGCCCTGGGGGCGTTAGCCACAGCACACGCCCCGCCTCCGCCCCGCCCTGCGCACCCGCCACTCGGCAGTTACCAGCTGGTCCGCCCGCCCGACGCAGCGCGACGCAGCCAATCAGCGGCTGCCACACTGCGGCCGGAGCCGGCCTAGGGGGTTGGGACCTCCGGCTGCAGGTCCGCGGGCCAGACGCGTGAGCACAGGCAGCGGGTGCAAGTTGCGGGCACTACCTCCTCAGTCCCCTGGCCCGACCCTCTAGCCGCCCCCGCCGCGCCTCGCCTCGCCTCGCCTCGCCTCGCCGCCATGCGCTTCAGCCGCCTAGCGCTGTTCCCGGGCGTGGCGCTGCTGCTGGCCTCGGCCCGCCTCGCCGCTGCCTCAGATGTGCTGGAACTCACAGACGAGAACTTCGAGAGTCGCATCTCTGACACGGGCTCGGCGGGGCTCATGCTGGTAGAGTTCTTCGCCCCCTGGTGAGGCTGCGCTGCGGGAGCGGGAAGGGAGGGTCTGCTGGGCCCGGCCGGGGCGGGAGCGGTTGGGCCTACGCAGCGCCCGCGCCTTTCGGTTTCCCGCGGGCCTGGCCGCGGCCGGCTACTTCCCATCCCACGGGGAGCCGGGACGCCGGTGCTGATGGAGGGCGAGACCCACGAAGGAAAAGCCCCGGCGCCTCATGCCAGGCCACGTCCTTACTCCGCGCTCTTGCGGCACTTCCTATTTGCCGAGGGTTTAACCATCCCCTCCCCCCTCTGATCTGTATCTTCAGTTTCTAGGTGAGTCAGTGTGGACACCTCCTGGTGCGCGCTGACCAGGCCGGCATCCCAGAGCCTTAGGGAAGGAGCTCTATGGAGAGAGGCCTCGCTTCCCGGGCTATTTCCTTTCTTCTTGCCCCCACCCCACAACCATTGGTTTCCAGCCAAGGACACTTAGTGGCTACGGAATGGGAACGATCGTCAGTGTTTTCTTGAGACAGTTTATCTTATCCATAGCATGGGTTAACAGTATTTACATTAAGTTGCAGAGGCTTCTGTCAAAAACAGAGTAAGTGAACAAGAATAATTTCATTAGAATCTATCCTTATTATCAGATTTAGTTAGGAATTCTGGAATGCACCACTTCAGACTCATGTAGTTTAACAATGTAAATTCTAATTTGGAGGGAGAATTGACCACCAAATAAAAACCTGGTTGGGAAGGGAGGGCAAATAGGATTTCTGGCTTTGTCTGCTAGAGTGGTGGGGTCATCATTAATGTACAAGTCATTACCACACCAAACTAATTAATGTTTGAGATCAGTAGATCTCTGCTAGTTGAGTGTATTCTCCCTCCTTTCCCTGCTAGTTATTGGTACTTTTCCCTCCTTCCTAGCATACTGACCTTTAGTTAGAACTCTGTATTCAAAAGTACCAGTAAAACAAAGTTAGCATGCCACTTCCTCTGCTTCTGACCAGGGCGAGCTTTCACATCCAACCTCAGTTCAGGTATTGTTGATCACACTTAAAATTCCTGTAGTAAAAACTCCCTGAATCAAAAGGATATGTTGAGCCTGGCGTGGTGGCGCAGGTCTTTAATCCTAGCACTTGGGAGGCAAAGGCAGGCAGATCCTTGTGAGTTCAAGGCCAGCCTGGTCTACAGAGTGAGTTCCAGGCCAGCTGGGGCTACAGGGAGACCCTGTCTCAAAAAGACCAAAAAATCGGGCAAATTTTATTTTAGCTTGTGACATTTGTGACCAGCTGACTGGCAGTACTGATTACACACTATAGATAGCATTTATGCATTTCTAGAACTCTTGTTCTCTTGAAGAAACAATTTGTCCTAGCTAGTTACATAATCATGCTGTTAACTTTGAGGGAGTGACACTTGGGTTGCGCTTCTTTGACTAAAGGGGTCAAAGAATTAAATTTTTTAAATTTATTTTTGTATGTGTATGAATGTACTGTCTGCATGTAGATCTGTGCACCCGTGTCCTGCAATGCTGTGGAGGAGGTCAGAAGAGGTCTCGGATTCCCCTGGAACTGGAGTTCTCCTGGAATTGGCGTTACAGACGGTTCTTAGCCGCCACGTGGGTGCTGGGGATCGAACCCGGGTCCTCTGCAAGAGCAGTTGGTGCTCTTAACCGCTAGGCTATCTCTCCAGCCCCCAAATTTTTAGTCAAGGGTTTGAGTTAATAGCTTAGTGTTTGCCTAGTATGCACAGAGCCCTGCATTCATTCAAGTCCATCACTAAAAAAAATAAAGCTTTTTCTTGTTTATTTTGAAACAGGTCCATCTGTGTAGTCCAGGCTGGCCTCAAATGCATAATCTTGCTTCATTTTTTTTTTTCTCCCTTTTGAGACAGTGTCTCTTATAGTCCAGCTGACCTTGAATTCCTGATCCCCTTGCCTCTATCTCCAGAATGTACCATCACACTTGGCTTCTGGTTTGTCTTTCCTGCTTAAAATTGTTGAATTTTTAAATTTTTGTTTTTATTTACTTTTTGGTCTTTTTGAGACAGGGTCTCCCTTTAGTCCCAGCTGGTCTGGAGCTCGCTCTGCCTCCCAAGTGCTAGGATTAAAAGCGTGCACCACTACGCCTGGCTTCAAACTTTTTTTTTTAAATAAACATTTTTTTAAGGGGTAAAATGGAAGTTAGGGCTGCAGTTCAGTGACATAGATTGCCTTCCTGCCTCATGCAAGACTTTTAAGTTCCATCTCCATTTTAGCTGGCTTTGAACTCACAGAGATCCGCCTGCTTCTGCCTCCCCAGTGCTAGGATTAAAGGCATGCACCACCACGCCCAGCTAATTTTTTTATTTTGTGTATGAGTATATTGCTGGATGTAGATAGGTGCACCAGTGTCATGCAGTGCTGGTGGAGGTCAGAAGAGGGTGTCAGATTACCCATTGGAGTTATGGATGGCTACTGTGTGTGTGCTGGGAATTGAACTTGGTTACACATCTATTTTGACAAATCAGTTGGAATTTTTGTTTTGTGTAGCCCAGTCTGGTCTTGAAATCCTGATCCTCCTGCCAGTTCTGGAGATGCTGAGACAGAGTCTCACTATGTAGCCCTGTCTGGCCTGGAACTTGCTGTGTAGTCCAGGCAGGCCTCAAGCCTGTGCTCTGCTTCCCAAGTCCTGAGATTAAAAGCATTCATCACCCCAGTTGGCCTTGAATAATATTTTTTCCCATATGCGTGAGTGTACTACATGCAATGCCTGTGAAGGGAGTTATATCGACAGTCGTTAGCACCTGCCATATGGGTGCTGAGACCCTAACCATGGCCCTCAGAATTGTTGAGCTTTTCTTTTGTCTTTTTGAGACAGGGTCTCCCTCTGGCCCCATCTGGCCTGGAACTCACAGAGATACACCTGCCTCTCAAGTGTTGAGATCAAAGGTGCCCAGCTGGAATTTTTTTATTTTATTATTTTTATTCTATGTATATGAGTGTATTCCCTCCGTGTGTGTACGTGTATCCATGTCATGCAGTGCCCACAGAGGTCAGAAGAAGACATTGGATACCCTGGAACTGGAGGAGTTACAGGCAGTTATTAGCCACCATATGGTGCTGGGAATTGAACCCAGGTCCTCTGCAAGAGCATTCAGTGCTCATTACTCCTGAGCCATCTCTCCAGTGCGAAGAATTTCTTACTAAAACTAAAATGCACCTGGGCTTGGTAGCAGAGGCCAGTCTGGTCTGCATAGTGAGTTCTAGACTAGCTGGGCCTGCAAGGATGGCNTCTTAGCCGCCACGTGGGTGCTGGGGATCGAACCCGGGTCCTCTGCAAGAGCAGTTGGTGCTCTTAACCGCTAGGCTATCTCTCCAGCCCCCAAATTTTTAGTCAAGGGTTTGAGTTAATAGCTTAGTGTTTGCCTAGTATGCACAGAGCCCTGCATTCATTCAAGTCCATCACTAAAAAAAATAAAGCTTTTTCTTGTTTATTTTGAAACAGGTCCATCTGTGTAGTCCAGGCTGGCCTCAAATGCATAATCTTGCTTCATTTTTTTTTTTCTCCCTTTTGAGACAGTGTCTCTTATAGTCCAGCTGACCTTGAATTCCTGATCCCCTTGCCTCTATCTCCAGAATGTACCATCACACTTGGCTTCTGGTTTGTCTTTCCTGCTTAAAATTGTTGAATTTTTAAATTTTTGTTTTTATTTACTTTTTGGTCTTTTTGAGACAGGGTCTCCCTTTAGTCCCAGCTGGTCTGGAGCTCGCTCTGCCTCCCAAGTGCTAGGATTAAAAGCGTGCACCACTACGCCTGGCTTCAAACTTTTTTTTTTAAATAAGCATTTTTTTTAAGGGGTAAAATGGAAGTTAGGGCTGCAGTTCAGTGACATAGATTGCCTTCCTGCCTCATGCAAGACTTTTAAGTTCCATCTCCATTTTAGCTGGCTCCCTCACTGCTGGTTTCATTTTATAAGTGAAAGTGAAAGGTATTTGTTGGGTGTTTTTTGTTTGTTTGAACATTCTCCTGCCTCCACCTCCTAATTATTTGGTTTGCAGTCAATCTTTTTCAGCTAATCTGTACATTTATAGGAATAGAAGTGTCTGAATTTCTCTGAAAAAACATTGTTAAAAATATTTGTAGTGGTCAGAATGCATTTGTCACTGCTAATTTTTAAGTCCTGGACATCCTTTATGTGTACTGTACTCATACAGTACAGTGCCTGCATGTCTGTAAGTGTACCTGTGTCATGCAGTGCCCTTGGAGGTCAGAAGGAGGCATTGGATTCCCCTGGAACGGGAGTTATGGACAGTTGTTACCACCACCATGTGGATGCTGGGAGTCGAAACTGGGTCCTCTACAAGAGTAGCCAGTACTCTGAACCACTGAGCCATCTCTCCAGCCCCATGTTGTATATTTTTGCGTTTTTTTATTCCTATATTTGTATCTTCTTCCTTCTGATATTTTCAACATTGAAATTTCATTATGAGTTATTTTTTTTACTTCCCCAATTAACTCATTAATCCTCCTCCAGAGTGGATTTCCTGTAGGGAAAAAACCATATCAGTTTTCTGTCAGACTAAAATAGTTGCATCTGACACAACGCAGAAAAAAGGCTCATTGTTGGGTGACTATAGGAGGTCATCCCTTGCTAGATAACATCTCTGTTTTGATACTGACTAGGCATGAATAAAAGAGTTAGTTGTAGTTAGTAGGTTCTCTTGATGAATCTGTAACTGACCCTGATTAAAGTTCCTGGTTGGTGGAAGAGCATAGTCTCTTCAGCCTCTTTAGAACCTACCCTTTTTGCATTTATTGACCTTATGGATGTGGCCAGTGTTTAGGGCATTGGCTTTCAGCTTCAGCCTATCACTGTTTTTTTTCCCCCCAGATTTATGGGACTTTTCTTTCTCTTTTTAGCACTGTAGGGTGAGGGGCCAACATATGGCGTGCCTGTGGAGGTCAGTTGGTTCTCCTTCCCCCTTTGCTGGGTTCAGGGGATCTCAGGTTACCAGGTTTGTGTGGCAAGTTGGCAAGTGCCTTTACCTGCTGGTCCATCCCACCAGCCCTTTACCTGCTGGTCCATCTCAGAGGCCAGAAGAGAGCACTGGATCCTCAGGAGCTGGAGTTAATGGCCACCATGTGGGGGCTAGGAACCAAACACAGGTCTCATAAAAGCAGTCAGTGCTCTTAACCACTGAAGGTCCCCCTCTTTTAAATATTTTATCATTTTCTAAAATTTTTTTTTTTTTATTAATTTTTTTATTTATTTCTGTATGTGTACGAATGTATTGTCTGCATGCAAGTCTGTGCACCCGTGTCGTGCAATGCCGCGGAGGTCAGAAGTGGGCGTCGGATTCCCCTGGAGCTGGAGTTCTCCTGGAGTTGGAGTTTCAGACGGTTCTCAGCCGCCATGTGGGTGCTGGGGATCGAACCTGGGTCCTCTGCAAGAGCGGTCGGCGCTCTTAACCGCTAGGCCATCTCTCCAGCCCTAAATATTTTATCATTTTATGTGTATGAGTGTATGGCCTGCATGTATGTAAGCACACCCATGTCGTGTAATGCCCGGGAACATCAGGAGAGGGCATTGGATCCTCTGGAACTGGAGTTAACCATGGTTGTTAGCCACCATGCCGGTGCTCTTAAACATTGAACCAACTTTCCAGCCCCACACTGCATGGACTTCTTTTGGGAGGATGGGTGTTGAGACAGGGTCTTCCTGCAGCCCCAGATGGACTGGAGCTTACTATGTGGACCAGACTGGTCTTGATATCACAGAGATTTGAGTATATGAGTTTTTTTTTTTTTTCCAATGTTTTATTGAAGCTCTGTGCGTTTGAATACATGAATTTTTTTTGTTTGTTTTTTGTTATTTGTTTGTTTTTTTTCGAGACAGGGTCTCCCTGTAGACCCAGCTGTCCTGGAACTCAGTCTGTAGACCAGGCTGGCCTTGAACTCACAAAGATCCGCCTGCCTCTGCCTCCCAAGTGCTAGGATTAAAGGCGTGCACCACATGCCCAGCTAGACTGTATTGTTTTTTTTTAAATCTTTGAAGCTGGGCCTAGTGGTACAAGCCTGTAATCCCATCCCTTGGGAGGGTGTAGCAAAAAGATTCTGCAAATTCAAGGACAGCCTAGACTACATAGCAAGTTCTAGTGTCCAGCACAGCAGTAGAATGACATTTAAGGTAGCAAGCCTGATTTTTCTAGTTGTATAGTTCACTTGACATGAGAACCAATAAAAACACAAGCTAGTGTACTTCTCCCAGAGGACCGGCAGAAACACCTGCTCTTCTAATCAGAAAGTCCTACAGTCCCACAGGTATACTTTACATTCATTTGGGTATCTGATATATTCTTGTCAGTGCACAGCTAGCGCCAGCTGGGTATTTCTTCAAAAGCCCAAAGGGTTGCAGAGGGATCACTTTGAAAAGGTTGAAGAGTTCTGTGACCTCCCTACAGACAGAAAAATTAGAAAGAAAACAGAAGGGATAGAGCCAGGGAAGGCGGCATGTGCCTTCAATCCCAGCACTTGGGAGATGGAACCAGGTTAAAAAAAAATCTAGCCGGTCGTGGTGGCTCACGCCTTTAATCCCAGCACTTGGGAGGCAGAGGCAGTCGGATCTTTGTGGGTTCAAGGCCAGCCTGGTCTACAGAGCGAATTCCAGGACAGCTGGGGCTATGGGGAGACCCTGTCTCAAAAAGACAAAAAAAAAAAATCTAAGCACTAAATTAATACTGAAGGGAAGACCAAAGAAGAAACTTGAGGTGATACGTTTCATAGTCAGGTCTCAGATATTTATTAAATGATGAAAAGATAGCTAAATTTGAAGCATTTTTTTTTATTTTTTTTTAAATTTTATTTATTTCCGTATGTGTATGAATGTATTGTCTGCATGCAAGTTTGTGCACCCGTGACATGCAACGCCGCGGAGGTCAGAAGAGGGTGTCGGACTCCCCTGGAACTGAAGTTCTCCTGGAATTGGAGTTTCAGACGGCTCTCGGCCGCCATGTGGGTGCTGGGGATCGAACCCGGGTCCTCTGCAAGAGCGGTCGGCGCTCTTAACCGCTAGGCCATCTCTCCAGCCCCAATTTGAAGCATTTAAAAAATATTTTTATTTTGTGTATATGGGTATATTGCCTGCATGTATGTGTGTGCCATGTTGTGCACTGCCCCACAGAGATTAGAAGAGGGTATTTGATCATCTGGAACTGGAGTTATGGTTCGTTGTCAGCCCCCATGGGCGCAGGGAATCGAGTCCAGGTCCTGGAAGAACAGCAAATGTTCTTAACTGCTGGACCATCTCTCCAGCTCCTGAAGATTGTTTGTTTGTTTTAAGGAACTATAAAAGCTGATGTTCTCCAAGGTTTTTAGGAATCCCAGTCAGAAGTCATCTTAAGTTTAAGTGAAGGATTAGTAAAATTTTATTGCATTTATTTAGTGTGTGTGTGTACGTACGTGTACGTGTGTACACGTACAGACGACTTGGCAGGAGTCAGTTTTTTTTTTTTTTTCTTGTTGTCTTTTCAAGATAGGGTCTCCCTGTAGTCCCAGCTGTCCTGGAACTCACTCTGTAGACCAGGCTGGCCTTGAACTCATGAAGATCCGCCTGCCTCTGCCTCTCAAGTGCTAGGATTGAAGGCGTGCACCACCACGCCCAGCAGGAGTCAGTTTTCTTACCATTAAGTATAAAAGGAACCAGGCATTGGTGGTATATGCAGGTGAAACTTGATTTTGAGGCCAGCATGGTCTACATGGTGAGTTTTGGGTCAGCCATGGCTACATAGTATGGTCCTGTCTCAAAAACAAACACACACACACACACACACACACAAATCTATAAGAGGGTCAAGCCAGGTGTGGTGGCTTGGCTAACACTCATTCCAGTCTCAGTACAGGTTGAGTTGATCAGGGTTTCAGGCCATCCTGGAGCACAGAGCAAACCAGCCTAGGCTACCTAATGATGCCCTGTCTTAGAAGGCAAAAATGTATGAAAGAACAAAATGGTAAAATCAGGCTAGAGGAGTACGTAGCTAGAAAAGGAGTATAAGAAGACTTCAACTGCATTGCCCTTGATTTTTAGATTGGATGTTGAATAAATGGTTGTTCACTATACTGTATTGCACAGGTGCAGTTTTTTGTGTTTTTTTGTGTGTTTTTTTCCTGGAGTTGAGGTGTGTCTTGTAATATCATAGCTCCAATGATAGCATAGCTTCCTTAGTGAGATTTAAAGTGGTGGTCTTGGGGCTGGAGATGGCCTAGTGGTTAAGAGTGCCGACTGCTCTTGCAGAGGACCCCGGTTTGATCCCCAGCACCCACATGGCGGCTGAGAACTGTCTGTAACTCCAAATCCAGGAGAACTCCAGTTCCAGGGGAATCTGACACCCTCTTTTGACTTCCGGGGCATTGCACAAAATAAATAAATAAATTAATTAATTTTAAAGTTGTGGTCTTTCACATAATCAGTGACACTTTAGATACATTCAGACTATGGTACTGTTTGCTGTAGCCTATGTATATATATTTTTTTCCTCTCCCCCCACCACCCCACCCCTTGGTCTTTTTGAGACAGGGTTGTCTTTTAGTCCCAGCTGGCCTGGAACTTGCTATGTCGACCAGGCTGTCCTTGAACTCAGGCAGTTCCACCTGCCTCTGAGTGGTGGGATTAAAGGCGTGCACCACCACACCTTGTGTATTCTTATAATATTCTTGTGTGTTATTAAAACACAGACTCCAGTTAACTAACCTAAAAATTTTGTGTTTGAGGGAACATAAGAGTTCAAAGATTTGCCAGAAATGGTTATAAACACCTGTAATCCTAACTCTTTGGAAAGCTGAGACAGCTGGAGGATTGTAAATGTAAGGCCAGCCCAGGCAATATCAAGATATCAGAGAGCTGGGAGTGTAACTTGGTCGTGGAATGCTTGATGTAGACCTATCTCAAGAGGCTGAAAAGGGATCCACAGTTTGAGCTTCATAGCAAAGCCCCACTTCAAAGGAAAAAATAGTACTATAACATCAGTAAGTTTGTAGGAATTAAACTAAGAATTTGACCCCCAGCCCCCTTTCCGAGACAGGGTCTCCCTGTAGTCCCAGCTGGCCTGGAACTCAAAGAGATTTGAACTGAATTTTTTTTTTTAATCTTATATAGGTGCGGTCACTGTAAGAGGCTTGCCCCTGAGTATGAAGCTGCAGCAACTAGATTAAAAGGAATAGTCCCATTAGCAAAGGTGAGTATATGGACTCATCTTTAAGGAACATGAGGGTGGGTTGTTGTTGTTGTTGTTGTTTGGGTTGTTTTGTTTTGTTATTTTTGAGATAGGGTCTTCCTTTTAGTACCAGCTGTCCTGGAGCTTGCTCTGTAGACCAGGCTGGCCTTGAACTCACAGAGATGTGCATACCTCTGCCTCCCGAGTGCTGGGATTAAAGGCATGCGCCACTACACCCAGATTTTTTTTTTTTTTTGCAAGAACATGAGGGTTTTCGTTGCATTTATTGGTGTGCATACACATGTGGAAGTCAGAGACCAACTTTTGGGAGTTGGTTCTCCCTTACCATGTGGGTCCTGGGGATCATACTTAGGTCATCAGACTTTGTGGCAAGTACCTTTACCTGCCATTTCACTAAGCCCAAGTACTTTAATAGTATATAAAATTAGTATTTGGGAGTCTATAGAATGGCTCAGTAGAAGTTAAGAAAACTTCCTCTTGCAGAGGACTCAAGTTCAGTTTCTGGTACCCATATTGGGGAGTCAACAACCACTTACAGCTTCAACTCCAGGGGATCTGATGCCATCTTCTGGCCTCCTCAGGCACATGCATGCACAGGCACTCACATGCAGAGAGAGATGCACATAAAAAGATAAGTTTTTAGTATTTTTCACTATTCATGGTACTAAGAAGATGAAATACTAGTTTCTGACAACTATTTATCTCTTACTAATTATAGTTTCAAATATTAAAAACAGTCTAAGGGCTGGAGAGATGGCTCAGAGGTTAAGAGCACTGACTGCTCTTGCAGAGGACCCGGGTTCAATTCCCAGCACCCACATGGTGGCTAAGAGCCATCTTAGGCCAGGCATGGTGGTGCATGCCTTTAATCCCAGCACTCAGGAGGCAGAGGCAGGTGGATCTCTGTGAGTTCAAGGCCAGCCTGATCTACTTAGCAAGCTCCAGGACAGCCAGAGCTACAGGGAGACCCTGTCTCAAAAAAAAATTTAAATTTAAAAATAAATAAATAAAAATAAAAATAGTCTAAGAAAAACTGTTGACAGTAGGAGCTAGATGTGGTGATAGATACCTGTAACTTCAGCACTTGGGAGGTGGAGGAAGGAAGATCAAGAGTTCAAGGTCATCCTTGGCTGTAGTGAGTTGGAGATCAATTAAGCTATGTGAGAACCTCTTTTCTTTTTTCTTTTTTTTTTTTTTTTTTTAATTTAGACAAGGTTTTTTTTTTTTTGAGACAGGATCTCAAAAGTCCCATCTGGCCTGGAGCCTGCTATGCAGACCAGGCTGGCCTTGAACTCACAGAGATCCACCTGCCTCTGGCTCCCAAGTGCTGGGATTAAGCTGTGTTCCACCATGCCCGGCTGAGAACCTCAAAGAGGGGAGGGATAGGGGGCTGGAGGCTAGCTCAGCAGTTAAGAGCACATACTGGGGTGGTGTCTGATTCAAAGTTTTGGGTTCCCAGCACCCCCATCAGGCCACTCAGGACCCCATGTTGTAATTAGAGCTAAAGGTCTCTGAAAACCTGCATTCATGTGCACAGACCTACACACAAAGAATCGTACACATAAATTTTAGGAAAGGAAAAGAAATAGCAAGAACTCTAGGGACAGACAATGACAATAAAGGTACAGCAGTGCCGGGCATGGTGGCGCATGTCTTTAATCCTAGCACTTGGGAGGCAGAGGCAGGTGGATCTCTGTGAGTTCAAGGCCAGCCTGGTCTACAGAGTGAGTTCCAGGACAGCTGGGGCAACAGGGAGACCCTGTCGAAAAGACAAAAAAAAAAAAGCTGAGCACTGGCTTCTCTTGCAGAGGACACGCACGGATTCAATTACCAGCACCCACATGGGAGCTAATAACCATCTGTAACTCCAGTTCAGGAGGATCTTTCTGCCGCTCTTACCTATGCATGGCAATACACATACACATAAAAATAATTTTTTTTTAATTTAATTTATTATTTATTTTTTTTTTTTGGTCTTTTCAAGACAGGGTCTCCCTGTAGCCCAGCTGTCCTGGAACTCACTCTCTTAACCAGGGCTGGCCTGAACTCACAAAGATCCCCGCCTGGCTCTGCCTCCCGAGATGTAGATTAAAGGCGTGCACCACCATGCCCGGCAAAAAATATTTCTTTATGTTTATTTTCTTTATGTGTATAGGTATATTGCCCCAATATGTGTAAGTAACCTGTGTCTGCAGTGCCTGAGGAGGTCAGAAGTTGAATCTCCTGGAACTGGAGTTATGGATGGCTCTTAACTGCTGAGCTACTCTCCAGCTCCAAATAATAAAAATATTTTTAAAAGAACTTTGGGTGGTTCTGATGTAGTTATACAGCACCATCAATCTTTTAAGGTCTAGTTTTCTGTGGCATATATGCCAAGAACTGCTTGATTCTCTTGTGATGTAACTAGTCTTAATATTTGGGGAATATGGAAAGATCTTGCAGCAGGTACTTGGATAACAAAATCATTAACATTTTAATCTTTAGGTTGATTGTACTGCCAACACAAACACCTGTAATAAATACGGAGTCAGTGGCTACCCAACGCTTAAAATATTTAGAGATGGTGAAGAAGCAGGTGCTTATGATGGGCCTAGGACTGCTGGTAAGGATACTGAATTAACTCTTTGTGTTTTGTTGAGACAAGGCACTCCCATTAGCCCCAGCTGGCCTGGAACTCACTATGTAGACCAGGCTTGACTTGGAATTCACAGAGATCTCCCTGCCTCTGCTAGAGGATTAAAGGCATGTGCCAGCACTTTTTCGTCTTTTTTTTTTTTTTTTTTTTTTTTTTTTTTTTTTTGTCTGTTCCAGACAGGGTCTCCTGTAGTCCCAGGTGTCCTGGAACTCACTCTGTAAGACCAGGCTGGCCTTGAACTCACAAAGATCTGCTGCCTCTGCTAGGATAAAGGCGTGCGCCACCACGCCCGGCCTTTTTTTTTTTTTGTCTTTTTTGACGTCTCCCTGTCTCAGGCTGGCCTTGAACCAAAGAGATCTGCCTGTCCCTGGCCTTGGGGGAGGCTGGGATTAAGGCAGGCATGGTGTGTGCACAGCAACTTTTTTTTTTTTTTTTTTTTTTTTTAAGATTTGCTATGTAATCCAGGCTACACTTAAATTTTCAGTTCAGCAGGTGGGCATGGGGGCACACACTGGTTTATTTACTCTAGTTCCAGGGTAATCCAACACCCTCTTCTGACCTCCAGCATTGCATGGCACCGGTGCACCAACCTGCAGGTTCAGGGGCCAAACTTGGGACATCAGGCTTCTCAAGGTGCTTTTTACTCCCTAACACATCTTCCTGGCCTCCAAAAGCCTCCCTAAATTACTTGCTCATAGAGTAATACAGAAAATACTTGAGCTTAATATATAAGCTCAGCTAGGCCTTTTTTGTATATAATTATTGAATACCAATTCAGTGTCAGATAGTCTAGATACACTGTTTGGTATTCATGAACAAAACATTGGGTATGATGATACATACTTTTTTTTGGTCTTTTTGAGACAGGGTCTCCCTGTAGCCCCAGCTGGCTGGGACTCACTCTGTAGACCAGGCTGGCTTGAACCACAGAGATCCGCCTGCCTCTGCCTCCCAAGTGCTAGGATTAAAGGCTGTGCCACCATGCCAGCAATACACACTTTTAATGCCAGTACCTGGAATGCAGAGATGGGTAATCTCTGAGCTGGAAGTCACCCAGAGTTATATGGTAAGGCTCTATCTCATCTTTTTTTTTTTTTTTTTTTTTTTTTAATGGCTAAAATTATATGCTTTTTCTTTTTAAGATAAAATAAGAATTTGTAATTTCTTGTCTATATATGTTTGGAAGGATACATGAATTACTTCTTGGCTTTTTGGCTAATATGAAGTAGAAGGATATGCAAGAAACTGATATTTTATTTAGGAAAGATATTCAGTGACTAGAGACAATAGAAAGAAAACTTCATATACTATTGTACCTTTTAAATTTTGAATCATGTGACTACTTAGCTTCTAAAAAATTATAAATTGTGTTGTAACTTTTATCTTAAGATGGAATTGTTAGTCACCTGAAGAAGCAGGCGGGACCAGCTTCAGTTCCTCTCCGGTCTGAGGAAGAATTTAAGAAGTTCATTGGTGATAAAGATGCCTCCGTGGTGGGTAAGTAGCAATATTATGCCACAGAGTCGACTGGATTTCAAAAACCTTCATGTCCGGGAAGACCACAAAATTAAAGCAGCTTAGGAAAACCTGAAGCAGTTAAAAGACAGCTAACAGAATTGAATCAGAATACCATAATAAGGGAGAGAATGGTATCTTGTGTTGGTTTGTATTCTTTGTTGACATTTAATTTCGGTTAGGATGAGGAGTATCTTGACATTTGTTTCAGTGTCCATAGATTGAAAGCAAGGTTTAAAGCAAGAGGGCATCGTCAGTCAGTTCCTGTGGTATCTGTTTTAGAGACAGGGTCTTCCTGTAGCCCCACTGCCGAACTCAGATCGCCTGCTGAGTGCTTGGATTTAAAGTGGGTGTGCCACCACACCCACTTGTTGGGTTGTATGTTTGTTTTGGTTTGGTTTGGGTTTTTCTTTTTGTTTTTAATTTTTTTTTAACTTTTATTTTTGAACAAGGTTTTTAGCTGGCCTGGAACTCAACCTCACCTGGCCTTAATTTTTTTTATTTTGTGAGTGCGTGCATGCGTGTGTGTGTGTGTGTGTGTGTGTGTGTGTGTGTGTGAAAGCTCTTAAAGAAGTTAGGCATTTTCCGCCAATCTATTCTATTCTGAAGAAGGGCGACTTAGTTCTGAGCTCCTCTACTTCACACTTGAGAAATGTTTCTTGCAGCTAGCGACAGATCTTCTTTTTTCTTATTTTTTTTTTTCTTTTTTTTTTTTTTTTTTTTTTTTTTTTTTTTTTTTTTTTTTTTTCTCTTGTGACAGGGTCTCCCTTTTTGGTCTCTGTAGACCAGGCTGGCCTTGAACTCACAGAGATTGCCTGCCTCTGCCTCCCTAGTGCTGGGATTAAAGGCTTGTGCCACCACACCTGGCTGGAAGAAGTCATAAATAACTGTGTCAGATATCCAAGGTCATTATAGCCTAGTTTTTGCCCCCACTGCTATTATCCATAGTAGAATAATGGCTTTTGAAAAGTAGCATGTAAGTCTTGACTTTATCTCAGCACTTAACTGCTTATTTCTTGTATCTGATATTTCCTATAAGGTTTTTTCAGGGATTTATTCAGTGAAGCACACTCTGAGTTCCTAAAAGCTGCCAGCAACTTGAGGGATAACTACCGATTTGCACACACCAATGTTGAGTCTCTGGTGAAGGAGTATGATGATAATGGAGAGTAAGTGACTAAATTTAATTCCCTTATCAATCCTAACTCTTAGAGTGCTGAATTACATGGGTACATTACCATACCTAGTGAGGGGATAACTTGTAATAGATTATTTTTTCCAGGCAGAATATGGCGAGTTAAAAATAATTCTAGCCTGGGCATAGTGGCACACACTTTAATCCTTGCGCTCAGAAGGCAGAAACAAGCAAATCCTTGTGAGATCAAGGCAATCCTGGTCTACATAGTTCCAGGCCAGCTGGGCCTACAGGAGACCCTGTCTCAAAATACATACCACAAAGAGGGGAAAAAAAATATTATACATTAGGACTCAGAGATAGGTCACTTAGTAAAGTACTCACCACACAAGCATATGACCTGAATTCGAATTCCTACAGTCACATAAAAATGCTAAGTATGTAATCCCATCATTGAGTAGGTAGATATAGGAGGCTTCTGGGGCTGCTGACTAGTCAGCCTAGTGTAATTAGTGAGCCCAAGGTCCAAGAGACCCACTTTCAAAATGAGATGGAAGAAATTGAGGAAAACATCTGATGGTAGACTCTGGCCTCCGTGTACCTCCACATATAATCAAGGAATTTTAGGACTAGAGAGATGGGTCAGCTTCCCAAACACTGGAATTACAGATATACAAGACTACATCTGGCTCAGATTTACAAATCTTGAAAAACAAAACCCATTCCAATATTACTCAGTTCATTATGTATATGTATATAACATAAACCAGAGTTTGTTTATACTAGAAAGTCCCTTACCCTTTAAAACTAACCTCTCCAATTCCAGGAGAAACTTCAGTTTCCAGGGGAATCGATACCCTCTTCTGACCTCCCCGGCATTGCAACGACATGGGTGCACAAACTTGCATGCAGAAGTACATTCATCACAACACGAAATAAATAAAAGTTAATAAAAAAAATTTTTAAACTAAACCTCTATTCTCTAGGAATTTCAGTAAGAAAATGTACCATTGAATGGAGATGTTTTTTTTTTTTTTAATTTTTTTTTAATTTATTTTCATATGTGTACGAATGTATTGTCTGCATGTAGGTTGGTGCACCCGTGTCGTGCAATGCCGCCGGAGGTCGAAGAGGGTGTCGATTCCCCTGGAACTGGAGTTAAAGACGGTTTTCAGCCACCATGTGGGTGCTGGGGATCGAACCTGGGTCCTCTCCTGCAAGAGCAGTTGGAGCTCTTAACCGCTAGGCTATCTCTCCAGCCCGAGAAGATGTTTTAAATTAGTATATCAGCTATACAATATTTAGCTAAAATTTTCTGGCCGGGCGTTGTGGCACATGCCTTAATAATCCCGCACTTGGGAGGCAGAGGCAGTCAGATCTCTGTCAGTTCAACCAGCCCTGGTCTACATATACTCCAGGCCAGGGGGACTAAGGGAAACGCTGTCTCTAAAAAAGACAAAAAAAAAAAAAATTTCTGCCAGTGTAGTGGTACACACCTTTAACAGCACTTGGAGGCAGAGGAGGGCAGGTGGATCTCTGTGAGTTCAAGGCTAGCCGGTCACAGAGCAAGTTCCAGGCCAGCTGTCTCAAAAACAAAAAAGAAAGAGAAGGAAGGTCGGAAGGTAGGTCTGAATTTCTCCAGCTCAGTAAAGAAGTATACAATCTTTTTTTCCTCTTTGCTCATATTTTATTCTTTCACACGTAAATAACCAAGTTTTTTGATCCACTGTGGTATCTAAGCAAATTCTTTGCATTTCTAGCCTTTTGTTACACTGAAACCATACTTTAGATTTAGTTCTGAGTTACAGGTTTAAATCTAGTACTAGCTTTCCAAGGAAACAACACTACTGTAGCTGCCAATAGCTTCTCTTGCATTCATTCCTCTCCTCGGTGTTCTGCATACCCACAGGAAATCTCAACACTTGTGTTTGGCTATTTTAGCATCATTCAGTTCTTATAGCCATTCTCAGTCTAACAGTATTAATCATTGCCTAGCATGTTAATTAAAACACACGGGCAAGCCAGGCGTGGTGGCGCACACCTTTAAATCTAGCACTGGGAGGCAGAGGCAGGCGGATTTTTGTGAGTTCAGGCCAGCCGGTCTACAGAGTGAGTTCCAGGAAGCTGGGGCTACAGGGACCCTGGTCTCAAAAAAGACCAAAAAACCCGGGACAAAGGCCAACCACTTGATGTTGATAAGAATGTTATCAAATCTGTGCTACAGAAATGTGTCCCTTTATAATTGATAGCAAAATGTGACGCCAAGGGCTGGAGAGATGGTTCAGCCTTTAAGAGACTAGCTGCTCTTGTAGAAGACCTGGGTTCCATACCCTAGCACCCACATGGTGGCTAACACCGTCCCTTAACTCCAGTTTCCAGGGGATCCAGTTGTCCTCTTTTGGCTCCCATAGGCATTGCACATACTTAGATACATGCACTTACATGCAGCAAGATACTTCATACTATAATATGTAGATAACAGGTTTGATAAGTGTTTGGCTTGGAGTGGTAGCACATGATCTTAATGCCCAGCACTAGGGAGGAGAGGTCCAGCCATGCTACATAGTGAGAGAATCCTGCCCTCAAGAAAAAAGCTTGTTGCTGGGCAGTGGGTGGCGCACGCCTTTAATCCTAGCACTTGGGAGGTAGAGCCAGGGATCTTTGTGAGTTCAAGGCCGCCTGGTCTACAGGGCAGTTCTGAAAGGCATCCACAGATACGAGATCTAGA
The DNA here is from genome assembly GCA_009823505.1 of Rhizomys pruinosus. NCBI lineage: Eukaryota > Metazoa > Chordata > Mammalia > Rodentia > Spalacidae > Rhizomys > Rhizomys pruinosus. Next base: position 1,482,684 of record VZQC01005527.1, read on the forward strand.
CATCATTCACCTTTGAGCAGCTCAAGACCCTGTGGCTCTGGAGGCAGCTCAATTATATTTACAAAAGCATCCCTAGGAGGAACAAGCTTCAGTACCGTACTGTCATCCAGTTTCCCCTGACCACTGAGTCAGTCACAAAGAAGACACAAGACACTACCACACTTGTGTTCATGTAGGTGTCAAGGCCAACAGCCACCAGATCAAAAAAGAGTACTTTGAAGTTTTTTTTTGTTTTGTTGAGTACTAGGAATTCAACCTAAGGCCTTGCACATTGTAGGCAAACACTGTACCCAATGAGCTAGAGCTCCAGTCCTAGAATGTAGACATGATCTCTCTGTAGCCAGCAGGCTGGCCCTCTTATTCATGGTCATGTTGCTCCCACTTCCAAGTGCAGAGATTATAGGTATGTGCCAAACATTGTCTATCTTGTATTACCATGTCTGGCTAATCTGGATCCCTGTTAATGTGGTGGAAACAATCTTATCAATCGCTAAGGACTTTTTTTTTTTTTTTCTTTAAAGGGGATTACCTTTTATTTCGTCCTTCACACCTTACTAACAAGTTTGAGGATAAAATTGTGGCATATACTGAACAGAAAATGACTAGTGGCAAGATTAAAAAGTTTATTCAGGAGAGCATGTGAGTACCTCTTTGACTTGTTTACTTTAGTGGTTAAACAGCCATGTTTTGGCTTAAAGTCTGTATAAGGGACTATAACAATTTAACTATGTAACATTAAAGCAGTAATGTGTAGGCCTTATAATTATTGCGTCAGCACTTATCCAAAATATTGATAATGACCTTTTATAAATGCTGTCATTTTGTAATAATTCCATAAGAATTTGACAAAGTTAATTATTTCATTTCAGTTTTGGTATCTGTCCTCACATGCGAGAACAAAGATTTGTACAACGGACAGGCACGGTTACTTACTTCGCTTACTGATGTGGCCTATGAAAAGAATGCTAAAGGTTCCACTACTGCACGGTAGATGTTTTTCCTTTGTGTAGTCATAAGTTCTCGTTTGTGCTTGTTTCCCCCATGTGATGTAGGGTCAGATAAGAGTGGAAAGGGGGACCATCAGAAGGAAAACCACAGTGTGGAGCACAAGGGGCAGACTGATGGTGATTTGGTGGGTTTGCCAAGGAGGAGCTTCAAATGACATCTTTCAAGCCTAATAAAAAAAATAATCACAAGCCAAAGATGCTAAACCTATGTATGATATATAATATTAGGGCAATGCAATTTTGGGAGTGATGCATATTAGAAGCAAATAACAAAAACAAACAAAAGAACGGTCAAAGAATGAACTTGTGCTCAAAACAGTAAACTTTCTCTACATCGAAAATTTTGAGAGACTGAGAAAAAGATGAAAAACACATGTTTGGCAGAATGCGTGAGCTCTGGGTCGGGGGCGGCAGGAAGGGGGGAACGGGTATAGATTGGTTTGAAAATTTGTATGAAATGCACAAAGCTTCAATAAAAGATTTGGTTGAAGGAAAAAAAAAGGTGAAAAGAGGGGGCTAGTGATGACTCAGTGGGTAAAAGGGGCTTGCTAGCATGCCCAACGCCTGAGTTTGTGTATCACATATGTGGTGTGTGTACATAAATAGTACACTATGAACAACTTGCCTTGTGGGAATGATTATCCTACCATGTAAGTCTAGCACAACATTTAAAAGGGGGAGGGGGACAAAGCACAAACTGGGTTGGTGGGGTAAGGCTGTAATTCTAGCATTCTTGGAGGTAGAGACAAGACAGTCAACTCAGGTTATCCTTGCTACATAGGGGAGTTTTTGATAGTCTGGACTTTATGAGACCCGTTAACATGTAGCTCCAGAAACTGAGTTTGACGCCATAAAGGGCAAATAACATGCACTATATCCAAGATAATTGAGCATGTCTGATGTAGGTGTTCTTTGCTTCATGTCACAGTGACCCCAGACTATGTACACTATACTTAAAAAACTCTAGGTACATTTACTTTTATATATTTAGATCAGTTATCACTGCAGTAGATTTTACATAAGAAGATAACTTAGTGAAGCTCACTGTGCCATTAAACTCTCCCATAATCAATACTCGTAAATACAAGTTCAGGCTGATTCGAGAAGGCCAAGAGGATTACAGAACCCAGTCTTTACTTTCTAGCTTCCGCTGTGATTAAAACATGCTCATCTCCCTCTCCCTGACCTGGAAAAATATCTCTTACTCCTCACAGGGTAATGATGGTGGCAAAGAAATTCCTTGATGCTGGACATAAACTCAGCTTTGCTGTAGCTAGCCGGAAAACCTTTAGCCACGAACTATCTGATTTTGGCTTGGAGAGTACTACTGGAGAAATTCCTGTTGTTGCTATCAGAACTGCTAAAGGAGAGAAGTTTGTCATGCGGGAGGAGTTCTCGTAAGTTATTGCTTAGCATTGGTTCAGGATTTGACTCTTACGAATTTATAAAGAGAAGCATTAGAATGTGAAGATAACTCTTCCTGTCAAGACTATCATTTCCTCAGCTTAGGTACATTAAAAGGTTGTGATCTTCTCCCTCCCCCACCCCCCAAAAAGAAAACAACCTGGAATTCCTTGATAATTCCACTTCATGCCAGGCCTGGTGACACATGCCTTTAATCCAACAGGGCAGGTGGATGTCTGTGATTTCAAGCCAGCTGGTCACAGCGGAGCTGGGACCCTGTCCCAAAAAGATCAAAATAAATAAATTCCCATCACCACAGTTTTAGATGAGGCTGGACATGGGGGGTGCTGTGATCTCAGCCTGCACATGGGGGGTCACATGCAAAAGGAGTCATGAGTTCAAGGCAACCGGTGATTCATTAGACCATGTCATTTTTTTAAAAATTACTAGCCGCGGAGCCCAGGCAGGGTGGCGCACGCCTTTAATCCTACACTTGAGAGGCAGAGGCAGGCGGATCTTTGTGAGTTCAAGGCCAGCCTGGTCTACAGAGTGAATTCCAGGACAGCTGGGGTACAGGGAGACCCTGTCTTGAAAAGACAAAAAAAAAAATACTGCCCGGGCCCGGCGTGGTTGGCCGCACACCTTATCCTAGCACTGGGAGGGCAGAGGCCCTGCGGATTTTGGTGAGGTTTCAAGGCCAGCCTGGTCTAACAGAGTGAGGTCTAGGAAAAGAGTGAGATTCTGGGGCATAGGGAGACCTGTCTCAAAAGACAGAAAAAAAAAAAAAAAATTACTACTGCCCTGGGCCAGGCCTGGTGGCACAATGCTTTAATCCCCGCACTCAGGAGGCAGAGGCAGGCTCATCTCTCTGTAGTTCAAGGCTAGAGCCTGGTCTAGAAGAGCGACTCTAGGCCGCTCAGCTGGGACTATAGGGAAGACCCTGTCTCAAAAATACCAGCAACAACAAAAAAAATTATTGTGCCAGCATGGTGGCGCACCACCCTGTAATCCCAGCACTTAGGAGGTAGAGGAGGCAGATCTTGTGAGTTCAAGGCCGCCTGGTCAACATAGTGAGTTTCCAGAACAGCTGGAGCTACAGGGAGACCGCTTCTCAAAAGGACAAAAAAGAAAATAATATATATTATTGCCTGCCCAGTGTGGTGCACATGCCCTTAAGCCCAGCACTTTTGGGAAGCTAAAGTAGAAGAATAAAAATCTCTAGAAGAGATTCCTTCTGAGCTTTCTAATCGGCAAAGACCATATTAGAAATCGAGGAAATTGGGGGCTGGAGANTCTCGAGATAGGGTCTCCCTGTCCTGGAACTCGCTCTGTAGACCAGGCTGGCCTTGAACTCACAAAGATCCACCTGCCTCTGCCTCCTGAGTGCTAGGATTAAAGGTGTGTGCACCACCATGCCCAGCCTCAGCTACCTTTCTTTTTTTATTTTATTTTATTTCTGTATGTGTATGAATGTACTGTCTGCATGCAGGTCTGTGCACCCGTGTCATGCAACGCCACGGAGGTCAGAAGACAATGTCAGATTCCCCTGGAACTGGAGTTCTCCTGGAATTGGAGTTACAGACGGTTCTTAGCCACCATGTGGGTGCTGGGGATTGAACCTGGGTCCTCTGCAAGAGCAGTCGGTGCTCTTAACCACTAGGTCATCTCTCCAGCCCGTCAACTACCTTTCTTATACAGCTCAGGTCCATCTACCTAAGGATGGCACTGGCCACAGTGGGCAGGGCTCTCCCACAGAAATTTGCAGGTATTAAAATGCCCCACTGGGAGCTGGAGAGATGGCTTATGGGTAAGAGCACTGGCTGCTCATGCAGGGGACCCAGCAGCCTTGTGGCAGACAACTACGGTGTGTAATTCCTGTTCCAGGGGTTCTGATGTATTTTGACCTTTGCCTTCTGGAGCTCTTGAAGCCAGAAAAATGGTAAGATTATATTTATTTATTTATTTATTTATTTATTTATTTATTTATTTATTTATTTTGGTCTTTTCGAGACAGGGTCTCCCTGTAGCCCCAGCTGGCCTGGAACTCACTCTGTAGACCAGGCTGGCCTTGAACTCACAAAGATCCGCCTGCCTCTGCCTCCCGAATGCTAGGATTAAAGGCGTGCACCACCATGCCCGGCAAAAAAATATTTCTTTAATGTTTTTATTTTTACTTTATGTGTATAGGTATATTGCCCCAATATGTGTAAGTAACCTGTGTCTTGCAGTGCCTGAGGAGGTCAGAAGTTGAATCTCCTGGAACTGGAGTTATGGATGGCTCTTAACTGCTGAGCTATCTCTCCAGCTCCAAAATAATAAAATATTTTTAAAAGAACTTTGGGTGGTTCTGATGTAGTTATACAGCACCATCAATCTTTTAAGGTCTAGTTTTCTGTGGCATATATGCCAAGAACTGCTTGATTCTCTTGTGATGTAACTAGTCTTAATATTTGGGGAATATGGAAAGATCTTGCAGCAGGTACTTGGATAACAAAATCATTAACATTTTAATCTTTAGGTTGATTGTACTGCCAACACAAACACCTGTAATAAATACGGAGTCAGTGGCTACCCAACGCTTAAAATATTTAGAGATGGTGAAGAAGCAGGTGCTTATGATGGGCCTAGGACTGCTGGTAAGGATACTGAATTAACTCTTTGTGTTTTGTTGAGACAGGCACTCCCCATAGCCCCAGCTGGCCTGGAACTCACTATGTAGACCAGTTTGACTTGGAATTCACAGAGATCTCCCTGCCTCTGCTAGGATTAAAGGCATGTGCCAGCACTTTTTCGTCTTTTTTTTTTTTTTTTTTTTTTTTTTTTTTTTTTTGTCTGTTCCAACAGGGTCTCCTGTAGTCCCAGGTGTCCTGGAACTCACTCTGAAGACCAGGCTGGCCTTGAACTCACAAAAGATCTGCTGCCTCTGCTAGGATAAAGGCGTGCGCCACCACGCCCGGCCTTTTTTTTTTTTTTGTCTTTTTTGAGTCTCCCTGTCCTCAGGCTGGCCTTGAACTAAAGAGATCTGCCTGTCCCTGGCCTTGGGGGAGGCTGGGATTAAGGCAGGCATGGTGTGTGCACAGCAACTTTTTTTTTTTTTTTTTTTTTTTTTAAGATTTGCTATGTAATCCAGGCTACACTTAAATTTTCAGTTCAGCAGGTGGGCATGGGGGCACACACTGGTTTTATTTAACTCTAGTTCCAGGGTAATCCAACACCCTCTTCTGACCTCCAGCATTGCATGGCACCGGTGCACCAACCTGCAGGTTCTAGGGGCCAAACTTGGGACATCAGGCTTCTCAAGGTGCTTTTTACTCCCTAACACATCTTCCTGGCCTCCAAAAGCCTCCCTAAATTACTTGCTCATAGAGTAATACAGAAAATACTTGAGCTTAATATATAAGCTCAGCTAGGCCTTTTTTGTATATAATTATTGAATACCAATTCAGTGTCAGATAGTCTAGATACACTGTTTGGTATTCATGAACAAAACATTGGGTATGATGATACATACTTTTTTTTGGTCTTTTTGAGACAGGGTCTCCCTGTAGCCCCAGCTGGCCTGGGACTCACTCTGTAGACCAGGCTGGCCTTGAACTCACAGAGATCCGCCTGCCTCTGCCTCCCAAGTGCTAGGATTAAAGGCGTGTGCCACCATGCCCAGCAATACACACTTTTAATGCCAGTACCTGGAATGCAGAGATGGGTAATCTCTGAGCTGGAAGTCACCCAGAGTTATATGGTAAGGCTCTATCTCATCTTTTTTTTTTTTTTTTTTTTTTTTTAATGGCTAAAATTAATTATATGCTTTATTCTTTTTAAGATAAAATAAGAATTTGTAATTTCTTGTCTATATATGTTTGGAAGGATACATGAATTACTTCTTGGCTTTTTGGCTAATATGAAGTAGAAGGATATGCAAGAAACTGATATTTTATTTAGGAAAGATATTCAGTGACTAGAGACAATAGAAAGAAAACTTCATATACTATTGTACCTTTTAAATTTTGAATCATGTGACTACTTAGCTTCTAAAAAATTATAAATTGTGTTGTAACTTTTATCTTAAGATGGAATTGTTAGTCACCTGAAGAAGCAGGCGGGACCAGCTTCAGTTCCTCTCCGGTCTGAGGAAGAATTTAAGAAGTTCATTGGTGATAAAGATGCCTCCGTGGTGGGTAAGTAGCAATATTATGCCACAGAGTCGACTGGATTTCAAAAACCTTCATGTCCGGGAAGACCACAAAATTAAAGCAGCTTAGGAAAACCTGAAGCAGTTAAAAGACAGCTAACAGAATTGAATCAGAATACCATAATAAGGGAGAGAATGGTATCTTGTGTTGGTTTGTATTCTTTGTTGACATTTAATTTCGGTTAGGATGAGGAGTATCTTGACATTTGTTTCAGTGTCCATAGATTGAAAGCAAGGTTTAAAGCAAGAGGGCATCGTCAGTCAGTTCCTGTGGTATCTGTTTTGAGACAGGGTCTTCCTGTAGCCCCATCTGGCCTGGAACTCAGATCTGCCTGCTGAGTGCTGGATTTAAAGTTGGGTGTGCCACCACACCCAACTTGTTGGGTTGTTATGTTTGTTTTGGTTTGGTTTGGGTTTTTCTTTTTGTTTTTAATTTTTTTTTAACTTTATTTTTTGAAACAGGGTTTTAGCTGGCCTGGAACTCAACCTCACCTGGCCTTTAATTTTTTTATTTTGTGAGTGCGTGCATGCGTGTGTGTGTGTGTGTGTGTGTGTGTGTGTGTGTGAAAGCTCTTAAAGAAGTTAGGCATTTTGCCCAAATCTATTCTATTCTGAAGAAGCAGGGCAGACTTCAGTTCTGACAGATCCTCTACCTTCACACTTTGAGAAATGTTTCTTAGAGCATAGAGGAAGAAGTCTTTTTTTTTTTCTTTTTTTTTTTTTTTTTTTTCTTGTGACAGGGTATCCCTTTGTGCTCTGTAGACCAGGCTGGCCTTGAACTCACAGAGATTGCCTGCCTCTGCCTCCCTAGTGCTGGGATTAAAGGCTTGTGCCACCACACCTGGCTGGAAGAAGTCATAAATAACTGTGTCAGATATCCAAGGTCATTATAGCCTAGTTTTTGCCCCCACTGCTATTATCCATAGTAGAATAATGGCTTTTGAAAAGTAGCATGTAAGTCTTGACTTTATCTCAGCACTTAACTGCTTATTTCTTGTATCTGATATTTCCTATAAGGTTTTTTCAGGGATTTATTCAGTGAAGCACACTCTGAGTTCCTAAAAGCTGCCAGCAACTTGAGGGATAACTACCGATTTGCACACACCAATGTTGAGTCTCTGGTGAAGGAGTATGATGATAATGGAGAGTAAGTGACTAAATTTAATTCCCTTATCAATCCTAACTCTTAGAGTGCTGAATTACATGGGTACATTACCATACCTAGTGAGGGGATAACTTGTAATAGATTATTTTTTCCAGGCAGAATATGGCGAGTTAAAAATAATTCTAGCCTGGGCATAGTGGCACACACTTTAATCCTTGCGCTCAGAAGGCAGAAACAAGCAAATCCTTGTGAGATCAAGGCAATCCTGGTCTACATAGTTCCAGGCCAGCTGGGCCTACAGGGAGACCCTGTCTCAAAAATACCATACCAAAAGAGGGGAAAAAAAATATTATACATTAGGACTCAGAGATAGGTCACTTAGTAAAGTACTCACCACACAAGCATATGACCTGAATTCGAATTCCTACAGTCACATAAAAATGCTAAGTATGTAATCCCATCATTGAGTAGGTAGATATAGGAGGCTTCTGGGGCTTGCTGACTAGTCAGCCTAGTGTAATTAGTGAGCCCAAGGTCCAAGAGACCCACTTTCAAAATGAGATGGAAAGAAATTGAGGAAAACATCTGATGGTAGCATCTGGCCTCCGTGTACCTCCACATATAATCAAGGAATTTTAGGACTAGAGAGATGGGTCAGCTTCCCAAACACTGGAATTACAGATATACAAGACTACATCTGGCTCAGATTTACAAATCTTGAAAAACAGAAACCCATTCCAATATTACTTCAGTTCATATATGTATATGTATATAACATAAACCAGAGTTTGTTTATACTAGAAAGTCCCTTACCCTTTAAAACTAACCTCTCCAATTCCAGGAGAACTCCAGTTCCAGGGGAATCCGATACCCTCTTCTGACCTCCCCGGCATTGCACGACATGGGTGCACAAACTTGCATGCAGACAGTACATTCATAACACGTACAGAAATAAATAAAATTAATAAAAAAAAATTTTTAAACTAACCTCTATTCTCTAGGAATTTCAGTAAAGAAAATGTTACCATTGAATGAGATTTTTTTTTTTTTTTTAATTTTTTTTTAATTTATTTTCATATGTGTACGTATGTATTGTCTGCATGTAGGTTGGTGCACCCGTGTCGTGCAATGNTATATCCTCTCATTTCTTTTTTTTTTTTTTTTCTTGTTCCCCCTCCCCTCTAATTTTGAATTATTTATTCGTTTACACGTTTCAGGTTGCGGTGAACGATAATATAGTCCACAGAGTATATCATAAAAAAATTCCAGAAAGGTAAGACAAGTTCCTGATCACATAATCAGAGGTAGCATGTACTTTTTTTTGGGGGGGTCTTTTTGAGATCAGTTTACTTTTTAAGATCTAGATGCTTTTTCTCTGCAGCGGTATCCAGGTTACAGGGAAGAGAAGCATCGCTGTGAGTACCTGCATCAGAAATTGTCCCACATTAAAGGTCTCATCCTGGAATTCGAGGAAAAGAACAGGGGTAGCTGACGCTATCAAGAGGGCTCCAGTCTCTGCCAGAGATGGACACAGCAGCTCTAAACTAGAATATCTGCTCTTCTGACTTTTCCCACTAAGTCCATGGTGGTACATAGCTGTCTTGGGTTCTTGCAGTTTGATTATTCATTGTTGCCTTTAATTTTTTAGGGTGCAGAAACAGTATCAAGACCTCCGAAGCTGTGCCCAGGAGAGTAGGAAAGCAGCAGAGAGGCTTGTTGTGGCTGTCAGCTTAGTTCACCTAAGTCATTATCAAATCCTGAGAAGGGACCTATTTCCAGGTTAAGACACACACCGTGAGAATATTAGACAAAGGGTGAATTTACTCTAGTAGTCTTGCAAAGGGAAAAATGAAAACCTGGGACCGTAGTAATGAACATACAGCACTATACTGTTTTCTAATTGGATAAAGGGCGTTGGGTCTATCCATTTGTGTAAAAAAATGAATGCGTGTCTAGAACAAGATGGCCAAGAAATTAAAAAAAACAACCTCTTTCCTGTGTTTTGTTGTTTTTTGGTAAGTTAATGTTATTCTTCAGTCATCCAAGGTAGTACTGTACATCTGAACTACTTTTGGAGCTCTCTGCAAAATTTACATCCCCATCAATCTCTAAGATTGTGGTCTAGACCTCCCCCAGCCCCCGAATAGTGCTGGGAATTGAACCAAATCCTCTGCATAACGTAGGCACAGTGCTGATACTATTAAGAACAGATAGCCAACCCCAACAGCTTTTTTAAAAAGACAGAGGGGGTGGAAGAGATTAGCTCAGCAGTGGTTTAAGAGAAGCAGACTGGTCTCCAGAGGAGGCCCAGGTTCAAATCCCAACACCCGCAATGAGAGCCAAGCAACGTAACGGCCGTTTCCAGGGGAATCCTATGCCTCTTCCGACCTCCACAGGATTTGCACAACATGATGCACGTTACAATACGTGCAGGCATTATACTCGTACACATAAAAAGTCTGACAACTAAGGATAATAGCCATAAATTCTACTTTTCCGAATCCAGAGACAGAAAGGGAATGGTTAGGATCACTTAAAATAAGGGCTCTATCAGGAATTACCTAGGGCAGAAGAACAATTATAGGTAAGATTTTGATTTGTAGAGGGAAATAATTCACTTGAACTGAAACAGATGCTCCACTCACTTGGGATATTGCTTTTCCCTGTTCCACTTGAGAGGGAATAGGCCGCACCCTAGGCTTTGGGGGAAAAGAGCTGCACCCAGCAGTGTCAGCAATTCCTCAAACAAGTTGGATGGAACCCCAACCCAATGGCACACCCACACAGGGCATTTCTAGGGAAAGAACAATCCTCAGGAGGTCTAAGCATACAGGAAGCTCAGCTGCATGGCAAGGATAAGCAGTTACCCTGAAACAGAAAAGGTTGCCACACTTTCAATGTTTCCTAGGTTTGAAGATAAAAAAAATGTGTAAGGATGGAAGAGGGGAAGGAGAGCACAAGACCATTGGCAAGTGTCCTATCTGTAGGGACGCAATACATAGGGAGTGAAAGTTGGGAGTGAGCTGTCTAAATTCCAAGGCCAGACCTATTCGCAGAGAGGATACAAAAAACAGAGGTAACTATAGACCCTCAGTGACACCGAAGCTAGAAATATAGCAGCTACTCTGAGACTTCTTTTGGGATAATGTCTCATATAGCTCATGCTAGTCTCAAACTTGTTATGTGTCGCCAGCAAAGATGAGCTTTGAAGTTTGGAATCTTCAACTAAACTTAGTTGATTACCTATGTGTCACCAAGCTTAGCTTAGTTGTATGTATTAAACAGGACAGATTACAGAACCTTTCCCTCACTACACAAAGTTCTACCAGATAGCAATAGTTTAGAGAACCTATGATTCTCCATTCCATGGTGCTGGGGAAAGAGACAGTTTTAAAGGGGGATTATTTATTGTCCACTTGTTCCATGTACAAAAAAATTAGAAAATAACCCCCCAACGTCATTCCCCACCCCCCACCCCCAACAACATTCTTCGGTCTTCCCAACTCAAAGAATTTTCCCACAAACCACAAACATAACTGTTCCTGGTATTTCCATAAACAGTGCAGCTAAGAAACAGTTTAGAGAAAATTTAACAGGATTCAGATTATATCCATTCTCTCTTCTCCAATGCTTTTCCATCTCTGGTATTGAGTCCTTTCACAAAGTGCTGTTTGGCTGTTGCTTTAGAGATCCTCTTCCTCTGTGTGTTCTTTTTCTTCTTGGATTTTTCTTCTTGGATTATAGGTGGGTTTGTAGCTTCTCGTTGTAGATAGGTAACAAAATCATTTAATTCACGGCCACCCTAAAAATACAAAGATTACTTAGAAACTTTAACGTTAACTTATTTAAGCCAGGCATGGTGGCCGCATGCCTGTAATCCCAGCATATGGGAGCAGAGGCAGGAGTGCGGATCTCTGTAAATGTAAGGCCAGCCTTCTCTACATGCTGAGGTTTCCAGGACGCTTGGGGCTACAAGGTGACCCGATCTCAAACACACACACAACACACAAACAGACACACAACACACTCACTTTATATTGGCCTGCATTGCACTATTTGGGTGCAATGCCTTCAGACAGATGTTTAGAAGAGGGCATCGATCCCCTGGAACTGGAGGTTACATATGTTCTTAGTGTGCCAGACAGGTGCTAGGAACCAAACCTGGATCCGTAGCAAGAGTAACCAGTGCGCTTAATAACTGAATCATCTCTCTCCCCCTCCCTTTTAACTTAATAACCCTATCTCATCTCTCCAAACCCTCAGAAATGTAAGCCTTTAAAGACCTATGGGGCTGGAGAGATAGCCTAGCGGTTAAGAGCACCGACGCTTGGGCTGGAGAGATACGCCTAGCGGGTAAGAGCACCGACTCTCTGGCAGGAGGCCCGGTTCGATCCCCAGCACCCACATGGGGGGGCTAAGACCGGCTGTAACCCAATTCAGGAGACTCCAGTGTCCAGGGGAATCCTGAGACGCCTCTTCTGAACTCCGCGGCATTGCACACACGGGTGCACAGACCTGCATGCAACAATCATTATCCACAACAAAAATAAAATAAAAAAAAATAAATTAAAAAAAAAAAAAAAAGAAGAAACTTGAAGCAGACACGGAATAAGGGTGCCTGATGACAGAATTTCCAACACGCAAATTTGATTCCAGGAGTCACAACTGGACCAGAGAACCCAAAAATTCTTCTCTGACTTCTACATGTACTCTTTGGCATGTGTACACTTAAACCCATGCACATAAAATAAGATGTTTAAACAAAACAGTATTAGCCACTGCCATGTTCTGACCACGAGAGCTGAAGCAAATTCCAGTTAAACAGGCCAGTAAGAGTATCTACATGTATGTGCTGAGCCTGTGCCTATGTACATATTTTTAGGAAATGAGACAATGTACTTACTTCATACTTCTTTGGACTTAGCTTCTTGTTGGCTGGTGAGAAGTGATAGATAGAAACTAAGAAAGAAAGAAAAAAAAACAGAATCAGTTCAGGTCCCAGAAGTGATCCTAACATATTTCCCCAGTAACTTTCAGAGAATCACCTCTGTGGTTTGCAATCTGATCAGTTAATTCTCCATCAGTGGCTAAACTATCTCTGAATTATGACAGCTCACCAACTTCCTGGCAGTTATGTGGGTGTTTTACCCATTGCAAAATTAGAATTCTAAGTCAAGTTTCCAAAGATGAATATGAAAAACTTAAAAAAAACGTTCAATCAACGCAGGGCGGGTGGTGCACCCTTTTTAATCCTAGCACTTGGGAGGCGAGGCAGGCGGAGCTTTTGTGAGTTCAAGGCCAGCCTGGGTCTAAAGAGTGAGTTCAGGGACAGCTGAGGCTACAGGAGCCCCTGTCCCTCAAAAGTACCCACAACAACAACAACAACAGCCAACAAAACACTGTTCAATCAAGAAATGGTTTCCTGGTGGCTTGTACCTATAAATCCCAGCTACTTGAAGCAAGCCTGGGCAAAATAGTAAATTCCATCTCTAAACTTAAATAAACAGTGCTTTTTTATCATTACGTAACCACCCACCCCCCCCTCCTGCGTCAATAGGAAAGGCCACTCATGGGCCTGTGGCATCATCTTTGCATGGATAATATTGGATCTTTTTCTGAGCGGTTATAAAAGGTTAGCCTTTAAAAAAAACTTTCAACAAGGAACCAAATGTAGTACCCTACACCTGTAATCTACCACTCAAGAGGCCAAGGCAAGAGGGTTTTTCCACAAGCTCTAGACCAACCTGAGCATGGTGTGGACCCGGTCTCAAACAAAACCTTTTAAAAACAAGTACTCAGCCAGGCGTGGTGGTGCAACGCCTTTAATCCTAGCACTTGGGAGCAGAGGAAGGCAGAATATTTGTGAGTTCGCAGGCCAGCTGGGCTACAGGGAGGCCCGGTCTTGAAAACAAACAAAAAAACAAAACACAAATACACATAATCTCGGATGGAAGAGGTAGAAGGGGCTGACGTGTGGCACACGCCTTTAATATCCAGCACGGGAGGCACAGCAGCGGATCTCTCTGTGAGTTCAAGCGAAAGCCAGCCTGGTCTAAAGAGGGAGCTCCAAGCCAGCTGGGAGCCTACAGAGAGAAACCCTGTTCTCAAAAAAAAAAAAAAAAAAAAAAGAGGTAGATAAGGCCGTTTAAAGAAAAGTTCAAGAATAGCTTGGTCTACATAGTTTGTAGAGAACAGGGCTCAGAGTGAGATTTCTTTCTCAAAATGGTCAACTGTTTTGTGCCACCAACTCCTCCTCCCCACCCCCCAACACTTTTAAGACATTGTAACATATGCCTAAATCTCAACACTAGGGAAGTTAACAGGAAGATCAGGGATTCAAAAAACCAGTCAAGTTTCTGAGACCCATCTAAAAAACAAAAAAAGGAGCTAGATAATGGTGGCACAAACTTCCTTTATCCCCAGCACAAGGGAAGCAGAGGCAGCTGGATCTCTATGATTTTCAGGCTGCAGTGGGAATTTCAAAGGAGACCCGCCTGTCTTTTTTTTTTTTTTAAAATTTTATTTAGTTCTGTATGTGGCATGAATGTACTGTCTGCAGGCAGGTTTGTGCACCAGTGTCCGTGCAAATGCTGCGGAGGTCAGAGAGGGTGTGTGGATGCCCCTGGCACGGGAGTTCTTCTGGAATTTGGAGTTTCAGAAGGTTTTCTCATTGGGGGGCCGCCATGTGGGTGCTGGGAGCGAACCGGGTCCGCTGTAAGAGCGGTCGGTACTCTTAACCGCTAGGGGGGCCATCTCTCCAGCCCGGAGACCCTGTCTTAATAACACCACCCACCCCCCCCCAAAAAAAGTCCTAGGAGTGGTAGTATACACCTTTAAACCCAGGATTAGGAGCCCGAAGACCAGGAAGGTCTCAGGACAAAGCCGTGCGAGGTTTGAGACCAGCAGCCAGGCTGGGTGTGGTGAGATGTGCACCTTAACGCCCAGCACTAGAGCACAGAGTCAAGAGAGGCGAGGCAGAGAGGATCGTCGTTGAGTTCACGGCCAGCCTAGTCTACTCATAGTGAGCTCCAGGCCAGCTGGGACTACCAGAGGGAGAACCCCACCTCAAAAAGACTTCCCCTGCCGCGCCCCCCCCCCACCAAAAAAAGAACACGCCAAAAATCAAGCTTTCAGTGACAGGCCACTTAGTTATTATGACTTAAAACAAATTTTAGATACCATTAATTGGCCTTAATTTAAAGTTTTGTTTAGATAGAAAAAACACATTAATCCCAATACTGGGAAGATAGATCTGTAAGACCAGCCTAGTTTACATAGTAAGTTCCATGCTGGCCAGTGCTATAGGTGAGACCCTGTCTCAATAACAAACAAAACAAAACAAAACAACAACATATGGCTAGAGAGAGCAGTGGTTAAGAGCCGGGATCTGATGCTTTCTGGTTCCTCAGGCACTACACACACACACTACTTATATATACATGCATACACTCATTACACATAAACAAAAATCTTAAAACCCCCAACCCAAACCCTCATACACACACACACACACACCACACACAGGGGCCATCTTGATCCCTAGCATACAGGAGGCTGAGCACATATTGTACTCTCTTTGGAACCACACAAGACCCTTTGTCAAAAATAAATAAATTAATTAATGCGTGCCACCATTTAATTTACCTGACCATTTAACTTATAAGGGCTAAGCAAACTGTTTTAAAATAATCATCATGGGGGCTGGAGAGTAGTTAAGAGCACCGACTGCTCTTGCAGAGGACCGGTTCGATCCCCACCCACATGGTGGCTAAGAACCGTCTGTAACTCTAATCCATGCCAGGAGAACTCCAGTTCCTAGGGGACCGACACCCTCTTCTGACCTCTGCAGCATTGCACGACGTGTGCACACCTACAGCCAATAGAACATCATTCATACAATACAGAAATTAAAAAAAAAAAAACTTAAAATACCCATCATGTAGATAAGTCTCATGTGTCTTGTGAGGTCCTTCTCATAGGCTATAGCTATTAGGGGGGCAGTCAAGACAAGTGACAAAAAAAAAACCAGTTGAAGCCGGGCCATGGTGGGCGCACACTTATCCTGCACTTGGGAGGCAGAGGCAGGCGGATCTTTGGAGTTCAAGGCCAGCCTGGTCCACAGAGTGAGTTCCAGACAGCTGGGCTACAGGGAGACCCTGTCTCGAAAAGACAAAGACAAACAAAAACAAAAACAAAACGTTGAACAGTTAGGGTTACTAGCTTTGTACATGAACTTCTGGGCTTGCTCTTTTATTTGGAATAGGGTTCAGACTTACCTTTTCTCCCAGTTCTTTATATTTGGGCTCCAGATTCTTACAGTGACCACACCAAGGAGCATAAAATTCAATCAGCACATCTTTTCATTATTCACTATTTCATCAAAGTTTTCTGCTACCCACTACCTGAAAACACAAAAATTCTCTAGTCACAGGCAAACTGAAAAACAAACTCATCTAAAATTGTATCATGACATTTACAGACTATCAAACATGTTATTCCAACTGAGCATGGTGTGTACACCTTTAATCCCAGCACTGGGGGTGGGGACATAAACAGAGGCAGAGACGTGTGAATCAAGGCAGCCTGGTCTATACAGCAAGTTCCAGAATAGCTGGGGTACAAGAGAACTCTGTCAAAAAAAAGACAAAACCCAAACCAAAAAAAACAAGTTGTTTCCCCATTAACCAACTCATCCTTGCATGTATCACTGTCAACAGAGGCAATAAAACAAGTTGCCACCTAATGTTTTCTTAGATGGGGATGTGGCTCAATGGTGAAGTACTTATTTAATATGGGTTTGATTCCGACATTAGCCAAGAAGGTTTTGTGCTCAGCATTGTTGATTAAAAAAACAAAGAGACCCCTGGCAATATGTTGATGAGGCTGTGAGCAACACACCTTGACAGGGCCATCATTGCTCTCTGGGACAGGTTCAGATTCAGGTACTCTTCAGATTGCCATCAAAGTAATCCTGCAGGAATCGCTCAAGAGCCTTGCCATCCCTCCTGCAAATACAAAGACAGAATCTCATCACGAAGGAATTGAGGATTACAATTTCTCTGAGAGTTTCTATACATTCCAGTTTAATTTCACAGCTGAAAACAAAGCAAAGTATCTTAACCCAAAACCCAGTACCAAACAAAACATTTCCTCTATTATTGCCCTTGGGGAGATCGTCTTTTGAGTCAGGTCTCCCTGTAGTCCAGCTGGCTTGGAATTCCCTACGTAGACCAGGCTAGCCTTGAACTCAACAGAAATACACCTGCCTCTGCCTCCGATGCTGAGGGATTAAAGGCACATGCCACCATGCCCACCTCTCTTTTTTACAGTGTTTTGATCGTATGTTTACTGGTTCCTATGTAGTGCCCATAAAGGCTGGAAAAGAGCACAGCAGCCATGTGGTGCTGGGATCAAACCCAGGTCCTATGAAGAACAGATAAACCCTGAACTACCTCTCCAGCCCCATTTCCTCGATTTCTAATATGGTCTTTGCAGATTAGAAAGCTCAGAAGGAATCTCTTCTAGAGATTTTTATTCTTCTACTTTAGCTTCCCAAGTGCTGGGCTTAAGGGCATGTGCCCACACACTGGGCAATAATATATATATTTTTTTGTCCTTTGAGACAGGGTCTCCCTGTAGCTCCAGCTGTTGGAACTCACTATGTAGACCAGGCTGGGCCTTGAACTCACAGAGATCTGCCTGCCTCTACCCCTCCTAAGTGCTGGGATTACAGGGTGGTGCGCCACCATGCTGGCAATAATTTTTTTGTGTTTGCTGGTATTTTTGAGACAGGGTCTTCCTATAGTCCCAGCTGGCCTAGAGCGATTCTATGACCAGGCTCTACCTTGAACTCCAGAGAGATGAGCCTGCCTGCGCCTCCTGAGTGCTGGGATAAAGGCATGGTGCCACCAGGCCTGGCCCAGGGAAGTAATTTTTTTTTTTCTGTCTTTCGAGACAGGTCCTCCCTATGCCCCAGAACTCACTTGTCCTAATCTTCACTCTGTAGACCAGGCTGGCCTTGAACTCACAAAGATCCGCAGGGCCCTGCCTCCAAGTGCTAGGATTAAGGTGTGCGCCACCACGCCGGCCCGGGCAGTAATTTTGTTTTTTTGTCTTTTCAAGACAGGGTCTCCCTGTACCCCCAGCTGTCCTGGAATTCACTCTGTAGACCGGCTGGCCTTGAACTCCACAAGATCCCCGTGCCTCTGCCTCTCAAGTGCTAGGATTAAAGGCGTGCGCCACCATGCCTGGCTCCGGGCAGTAATTTTTTAAAAAATGACATGGTCTAATGAATCACAGGTTGCCTTGAACTCATGATCCTTCTGCATGTGACCCCCATGTGCAGGCTGAGATAACAGGCACCCACCATGTCCAGCCTCATCTAAAACTGTGGAATTTATTTATTTTGATCTTTTTGAGACAAGGTCTCCCTGTAGCCCAGCTGGCTTGAAATCACGACATCCACCTGCCTCTGTTGGGATTAAAGGCATGTGTCACCAGGCCTGGCATGAAGTGGAATTATCAAGGAATTCCAGGTTGTTTTTTCTTTTGGGGGGGGGGGAGAAGATCACAACCTTTTAATGTACCTAAGCTGAGGAAATGATAGTCTTGACAGGAAGAGTTATCTTCACATTCTAATGCTTCTCTTTATAAATTCGTAAGAGTCAAATCCTGAACCAATGCTAAGCAATAACTTACGAGAACTCCTCCCGCATGACAAACTTCTCTCCTTTAGCAGTTCTGATAGCAACAACAGGAATTTCTCCAGTAGTACTCTCCAAGCCAAAATCAGATAGTTCGTGGCTAAAGGTTTTCCGGCTAGCTACAGCAAAGCTGAGTTTATGTCCAGCATCAAGGAATTTCTTTGCCACCATCATTACCCTGTGAGGAGTAAGAGATATTTTTCCAGGTCAGGGAGATGAGCATGTTTTAATCAACAGCAGGAAGCTAGAAAGTAAAGACTGGGTTCTGTAATCCTCTTGGCCTTCTCGAATCAGCCTGAACTTGTATTTACGAGTATTGATTATGGGAGAGTTTAATGGCACAGTGAGCTTCACTAAGTTATCTTCTTATGTAAAATCTACTGCAGTGATAACTGATCTAAATATATAAAAGTAAATGTACCTAGAGTTTTTTAAGTATAGTGTACATAGTCTGGGGTCACTGTGACATGAAGCAAAGAACACCTACATCAGACATGCTCAATTATCTTGGATATAGTGCATGTTATTTGCCCTTTATGGCGTCAAACTCAGTTTCTGGAGCTACATGTTAACAGGGTCTCATAAAGTCCAGACTATCCAAAAACTCCATATGTAGCCAAGGATAACCTGAGCTTGACTGTCTTGTCTCTACCTCCAAGAATGCTAGAATTACAGCCTTACCCCACCATACCCAGTTTGTGCTTTGTCCCCCTCCCCCTTTTAAATGTGGTGCTAGACTTACATGGTAGGATAATCAATCCCACAAGGCAAGTTGTTCTATAGTGTACATTTATGTACACACACCCACATATGTGATACACAAACTCAGGCTTTGGGCATGCTAAGCAAGCCCTTACCCACTGAGTCATCACTAGCCCCCTCTTTTCACCTTTTTTTTTCCTTCAAGCCAATTTTTATTGAAGCTTTGTGCATTTCATACAAATTTTTCAAACCAAATCTATACCCGTTCCCCCCTTCCTGCCTGCCGCCCGCCACAGAGCTCACGCATTCTGCCAAACATGTTTTTCATCTTTTTCTCAGTCTCTCAAAATTTTCGATGTAGAAGTTTACTGTTTTGAGCACAAGTTCATTCTTTGACCGTCTTTTTTGTTGTTTTTTTGTTATTGCTTCTAATATGCATCACTCCCAAAATATGCATGCCATATATATATATATATCATAGGTTTAGCATCTTTGGCTTGTGATTATTTTTTTTTAGTAGGCTGAAAGATGTCATATTTGAAGTCTCCTCCTTGGCAAGCCCAAACAAACATCAGTCTGCCCTTGTGCTCCACACTGGGTTTTCCTTCTGATGGTCCCCTTTCCACTCTTATCTGACCCTACATCACAGGGTAACAATCACAAACTGTTAATACTTATGACTACACAAAGGAAAAACATTTTCATTACCTGTTTCTCCAGTAGTTGGAACCTTTAGCATTCTTTTCATAGTCCACATCATAGTAAGCTGTAAGTAAGTCCTTGCCCTGTATCAAATCTTTGTTGTCTTCTGTCATGTGAGGACAGATACCAAAACTGAAATGAAATAATTAACTTTGTCAAATTCTTATGGAATTATTACAAAATGACAGCATTTATAAAAGGTCATTATCAATATTTTGGATAAGTGCTGACGCAATAATTATAAGGCCTACACATTACTGCTTTAATGTTACATAGTTAAATTGTTATAGTCCCTTATACAGACTTTAAGCCAAAACATGGCTGTTTAACCACTAAAGTAAACAAGTCAAAGAGGTACTCACATGCTCTCCTGAATAAACTTTTTAATCTTGCCACTAGTCATTTTCTGTTCAGTATATGCCACAATTTTTCCTCAAATTGTTAGTAAGGTGTGAAGGACGAATAAGGTAATACCCCTTTAAAAAAGGAAAAAAAAAAGTCTTAGCGATTGATAAGAATTGTTTCCCACATTCAAAGGCCAGATTAGCCAGACATGGTAATACAAGATAGACAATGTTGGCACACCTATAATCTCTGCACTTGGAAGTGGGAGCAACAGGCCATGAATTAAGAGGCCAGCCTGGGCTACAGAGAGATCATGTCTACATTCTAGGACTGGAGCTCTAGCTCATTGGGTACAGTGTTTGCCTACAATGTGCAAGGCCTTAGGTTGAATTCCTAGTACTACAACAAAACAAAAAAACTTCAAAGTACTCTTTTTTGATCTGGTGGCTGTTGGCCTTGACACCTACATGAACACAAGTGTGGTAGTGTCTTGTGTCTTCTTTGTGACTGACTCAGTGGTCAGGGGAAACTGGATGACAGTACGGTACTGAAGCTTGTTCCTCCTAGGGATGCTTTTGTAAATATAATTGAGCTGCCTCCAGAGCCACAGGGTCTTGAGCTGCTCAAAGGTGAATGATGTCTAGATCTCGTATCTGTGGATGCCTTTCAGAACTGCCTGAGACCAGGCTGGCCTTGAACTCACAAAGATCCGCCTGGCTCTACCTCCCAAGTGCTGGATTAAAGGCGTGCGCCACCATCCCAGCAACAAGCTTTTTTGAGGATTGGCAGGATCTCACATTTAGCCATGGCTGGACCTCTGCCTCCCTAGTGCTTGGGATTAAAGTCATGTGCTACCACTCCAAGCACAAACTACTATCAACCTAGTTATCTACATATTTATTATGTAGAAGTATCTTGCTGCATGTAAGTGCATGTATCTAAGTATGTGCAATGCCTATGGGAGCCAAAAGAGGACACTGGATCCCCTGGAAACTGGAGTTAAAGGACCGGTGTGAGCCACCATGTGGGTGCTAGGGATGGAACCCAGGTCTCTACAAGAGCAGCTAGTGCTCTTAATGGCTGAACCACTCTCCAGCCCTTGGCTGTCACATTTGCTATCAATTATAAAGGGACACATTTCTGTAGCACAGATTTGATAACATTCTTATCAACATCAAGTGGTTGGCCTTTGTCCCGTGGTTTTTTTGGTCTTTTTTGAGACAGGGTCCTCTGTAGCCCCAGCTATCCTGGAACTCACTCTGTAGACCAGGCTGGCCTTGAACTCACAAAGATCCGCCTGCCTCTGCCTCCCAATGCTAGGATTAAAGGTGTGCGCCACCACGCCTGGCTTGCCCGTGTTTTAATTAACATAGCTAGGCAATGATTAATACTGTTAAGACTGAGAATGGCTATAAGAACTGAATGATGCTAAAATAGCCAAACACAAGTGTTGAGATTTCCTGTGGGTATGCAGAACACCGAGGAGAGGAATGAATGCAAGAGAAGCTATTGGCAGCTACAGTAGTGTTGTTTCCTTGGAAAGCTAGTACTAGATTTAAACCTGTAACTCAGAACTAAATCTAAAGTATGGTTTCAGTGTAACAAAAGGCTAGAAATGCAAAGAATTTGCTTAGATACCACAGTGGATCAAAAAACTTGGTTATTTACGTGTGAAAGAATAAAATATGAGCAAAGAGGAAAAAAAGATTGTATACTTCTTTACTGAGCTGGAGAAATTCAGACCTACCTTCCGACCTTCCTTCTCTTTCTTTTTTGTTTTTGAGACAGCTGGCCTGGAACTTGCTATGTAGACCAGGCTAGCCTTGAACTCACAGAGATCCACCTGCCTCTGCCTCCCAAGTGCTGGGCTTAAAGGTGTGTACCACTACACCTGGCAGAAATTTTTTTTTTTTTTTGTCTTTTTTAGAGACAGCGTTTCCCTTTAGTCCCCAGCTGGCCTGGAGCTTACTATGTAGACCAGGCGGAGCTTGAACTGACAGAGATCTGACTGCCTCTGCCTCCAAGTGCGGGATTTAAAGGCATGTGCCCACAACGCCCGGCCAGAAAATTTTAGCTAAATATTGTATAGCTGATATACTAATTTAAAACATCTTCTCTCGGAGCTGGAGAGATAGCCTAGCGGTAAGAGCTCCAACTGCTCTTGCAGAGAGGACCCAGGTTCGATCCCAGCACCCACATGGTGGCTGAAAACCGTCTTTAACTCCAGTTCCAGGGGAATCGACACCCTCTCTGACCTCTGGCGGCAGGTGTGTAGAGAAGTGGGCTTGGTATACCTGTGTTCAGCATGGAATCTCCACCTGCCCCATCTCTGTTCCGTTTTGCATCCCACACTCTCAATTCTGAGTGCTTGAGTCTCGTCAACATTTGTTTTTGGTTTTATGTGTGTAGTTAGAGGGGACACAGATTCCAGACTCAAAGAACTAACCACCCCTTATATTGAGTGTGTGTATGTGTTTATTCTATTTGGTTTATCTTGAGGTGTGTTCTGATCTTGAACTTGGGAGCATCCTGTACCGGTCTCCACAGTGCTGGGATTGCGGTATGTGCACTGTACCCAATAGGTTGAGACACATTTCTTTTCACTATGTAGCCCTGTCTGGCATGGAAATCCCTTTGTATTCCACCAGGCTGATTTTGAACTCACAGAGATCTGCCTGCCTGCCTTCCTGAGTGCTAGGAATAAAGGTGCATGCCACCACACTTGGCCTTTTCTCCTTTTTTTGGAAAATGGATTTTTCTGAGACTAGAGAGTTATGAGCACTACTAGCTGCTCTTGCAGAAGGCCCAGGTTTGAATCAGGTTTGAATCCTAGCAGTTGTGTCTAACAACTGTAACTCGAGTTCTAAGGGATCTGACCCTCTGTTGTCTTCCCTGGGGATCACACGACACAGGTGCACTTACATGCAGGCATAACACTAATACGCATAAAATAAAAAGATAAATTAAAAATTTTTTTAAATGGATTTCTTGTTTTGTGTTGCTAGAGTATGGACCCAGGGCCTTTCACATGGCAGGTAAGTGCAATAGCACTGAACAGCAATTTAATAGTCTTAGTCCATTTCCTTATTTTTGAAACAGACTCTTCCTCTATAGCCCAGGTTAGGGACTAACTAGGCAGTTGTGTTTGTGGGAGGCAGGGCCTCACTATGCAGCTGTCACTGTGTAGATCAGGCGTGCCTGAAACGCATGTTTGCTTTTGCCTCTGCCTCCTGAGCCCTGGGATTATAAGGGTGTGCCATCACACCTGGCACGGCTTTTTTTTTTTTTTAACCCTAACTTCTTAATCCCCCTTCCTGGGTCTTTTGAGACAGTTTTTATAGCATAGCAATTCTGATTACTTTCCCTTTTTAAAGATTTATATTTTATGTGTGTGGTGGGTGTGCATGCGCTTGTGCATGCCCGATGTGTAACAGTAGGCCACATGTATGTTCAGTGCTAACAGAGGCCTAAAGAGGGCAATGGATCCTCTGAGGCTAGAACTACGGACTGCCAGAGCCTCCCAGTGTGGGTGCTGGGAGCTGAACTCAGGTGTGGAGGTCAAAGGCAGTTTTGTGGACTGGGTTCTCTCATTCTACCTTTACACATTGTTTCCAGGCTTGCATGCCAAGCACTTTTACTAAGTCATCATGCCAGTCCCTCGCCATGTAGACCAGGCTGGCCTTGAACTCACAGGATCCCTCTTGCTCTATATCCCAAGGGTTGGAATTCAAGGTTTGCACCACCACACCTGGCCTCTAAATTTATTTTATTTTATGTGCATTAGTATTTTGCCTGAATGTATATAAGCACACTTATGTGAGCAATGTCTGCAGAGACCAGAAGGCCTGAGCCCTGCCTGGAACTGGATGCTAAGAATTGAACCCTGGTCCTTTGGTTGTTTTGTTTTGTTTTGTTTTAATTTTTTTTAATTTATTTTCATATGTGTACGAATGTATTGTCTGCATGTAGGTTGGTGCACCCGTGTCGTGCAATGCCGCAGAGGTCAGAAGAGGGTGTCGGATTCCCCTGGAACTGGAGTTAAAGACGGTTTTCAGCCACCATGTGGGTGCTGGGGATCGAACCTGGGTCCTCTCTGCAAGAGCAGTTGGAGCTCTTAACCGCTAGGCTATCTCTCCAGCTCCGAGAAGATGTTTTAAATTAGTATATCAGCTATACAATATTTAGCTAAAATTTTCTGGCCGGGCGTTGTGGCACATGCCTTTAATCCCAGCACTTGGGAGGCAGAGGCAGTCAGATCTCTGTCAGTTCAAAGCCAGCCTGGTCTACATAGTAAGCTCCAGGCCAGCTGGGACTAAAGGGAAACGCTGTCTCTAAAAAAGACAAAAAAAAAAAAATTTCTGGCCAGGTGTAGTGGTACACACCTTTAAGCCCAGCACTTGGGAGGCAGAGGCAGGTGGATCTCTGTGAGTTCAAGGCTAGCCTGGTCTACATAGCAAGTTCCAGGCCAGCTGTCTCAAAAACAAAAAAAGAAAGAGAAGGAAGGTCGGAAGGTAGGTCTGAATTTCTCCAGCTCAGTAAAGAAGTATACAATCTTTTTTTCCTCTTTGCTCATATTTTATTCTTTCACACGTAAATAACCAAGTTTTTTGATCCACTGTGGTATCTAAGCAAATTCTTTGCATTTCTAGCCTTTTGTTACACTGAAACCATACTTTAGATTTAGTTCTGAGTTACAGGTTTAAATCTAGTACTAGCTTTCCAAGGAAACAACACTACTGTAGCTGCCAATAGCTTCTCTTGCATTCATTCCTCTCCTCGGTGTTCTGCATACCCACAGGAAATCTCAACACTTGTGTTTGGCTATTTTAGCATCATTCAGTTCTTATAGCCATTCTCAGTCTTAACAGTATTAATCATTGCCTAGCTATGTTAATTAAAACACGGGCAAGCCAGGCGTGGTGGCGCACACCTTTAATCCTAGCACTTGGGAGGCAGAGGCAGGCGGATCTTTGTGAGTTCAAGGCCAGCCTGGTCTACAGAGTGAGTTCCAGGATAGCTGGGGCTACAGGGAGACCCTGTCTCANTGGCTATTTTAGCATCATTCAGTTCTTATAGCCATTCTCAGTCTTAACAGTATTAATCATTGCCTAGCTATGTTAATTAAAACACGGGCAAGCCAGGCGTGGTGGCGCACACCTTTAATCCTAGCACTTGGGAGGCAGAGGCAGGCGGATCTTTGTGAGTTCAAGGCCAGCCTGGTCTACAGAGTG
Source organism: Rhizomys pruinosus (assembly GCA_009823505.1). Taxonomy (NCBI): domain Eukaryota; kingdom Metazoa; phylum Chordata; class Mammalia; order Rodentia; family Spalacidae; genus Rhizomys; species Rhizomys pruinosus. The sequence goes on from VZQC01005527.1 coordinate 1,508,072, forward strand.
AGTTCCAGGATAGCTGGGGCTACAGGGAGACCCTGTCTCAAAAAAGACCAAAAAAACACGGGACAAAGGCCAACCACTTGATGTTGATAAGAATGTTATCAAATCTGTGCTACAGAAATGTGTCCCTTTATAATTGATAGCAAATGTGACAGCCAAGGGCTGGAGAGATGGTTCAGCCATTAAGAGCACTAGCTGCTCTTGTAGAAGACCTGGGTTCCATCCCTAGCACCCACATGGTGGCTAACACCTGTCCTTAACTCCAGTTCCAGGGGATCCAGTGTCCTCTTTTGGCTCCCATAGGCATTGCACATACTTAGATACATGCACTTACATGCAGGCAAGATACTTCATACATAATAAATATGTAGATAACTAGGTTGATAGTAGTTTGTGCTTGGAGTGGTAGCACATGACTTTAATCCCAGCACTAGGGAGGCAGAGGTCCAGCCATGGCTACATAGTGAGATCCTGCCCTCAAGAAAAAAGCTTGTTGCTGGGCATGGTGGCGCACGCCTTTAATCCTAGCACTTGGGAGGTAGAGCCAGGCGGATCTTTGTGAGTTCAAGGCCAGCCTGGTCTACAGGCAGTTCTGAAAGGCATCCACAGATACGAGATCTAGACATCATTCACCTTTGAGCAGCTCAAGACCCTGTGGCTCTGGAGGCAGCTCAATTATATTTACAAAAGCATCCCTAGGAGGAACAAGCTTCAGTACCGTACTGTCATCCAGTTTCCCCTGACCACTGAGTCAGTCACAAAGAAGACACAAGACACTACCACACTTGTGTTCATGTAGGTGTCAAGGCCAACAGCCACCAGATCAAAAAAGAGTACTTTGAAGTTTTTTTGTTTTGTTGTAGTACTAGGAATTCAACCTAAGGCCTTGCACATTGTAGGCAAACACTGTACCCAATGAGCTAGAGCTCCAGTCCTAGAATGTAGACATGATCTCTCTGTAGCCCAGGCTGGCCTCTTAATTCATGGTCATGTTGCTCCCACTTCCAAGTGCAGAGATTATAGGTATGTGCCACATTGTCTATCTTGTATTACCATGTCTGGCTAATCTGGCCTTTGAATGTGGGAAACAATTCTTATCAATCGCTAAGACTTTTTTTTTTCCTTTTTTAAAGGGGTATTACCTTATTTCGTCCTTCACACCTTACTAACAAGTTTGAGGATAAAATTGTGGCATATACTGAACAGAAAATGACTAGTGGCAAGATTAAAAAGTTTATTCAGGAGAGCATGTGAGTACCTCTTTGACTTGTTTACTTTAGTGGTTAAACAGCCATGTTTTGGCTTAAAGTCTGTATAAGGGACTATAACAATTTAACTATGTAACATTAAAGCAGTAATGTGTAGGCCTTATAATTATTGCGTCAGCACTTATCCAAAATATTGATAATGACCTTTTATAAATGCTGTCATTTTGTAATAATTCCATAAGAATTTGACAAAGTTAATTATTTCATTTCAGTTTTGGTATCTGTCCTCACATGACAGAAGACAACAAAGATTTGATACAGGGCAAGGACTTACTTACAGCTTACTATGATGTGGACTATGAAAAGAATGCTAAAGGTTCCAACTACTGGAGAAACAGGTAATGAAAATGTTTTTCCTTTGTGTAGTCATAAGTATTAACAGTTTGAATTGTTACCCTGTGATGTAGGGTCAGATAAGAGTGGAAAGGGGGACCATCAGAAGGGAAAACCACAGTGTGGAGCACAAGGGCAGAACTGATGGTGATTTGGGCTTGCCAAGGAGGAGACTTCAAATATGACATCTTTCAGCCTAATAAAAAAAATAATCACAAGCCAAAGATGCTAAAACCTATGATATGATATATATATATGGCATGCATATTTTGGAGTGATGCATATTAGAAGCAATAACAAAAACAACAAAAAGACGGTCAAAGAATGAACTTGTGCTCAAAACAGTAAACTTCTACATCGAAAATTTTGAGAGACTGAGAAAAAGATGAAAAACATGTTTGGCAGAATGCGTGAGCTCTGGTCGGGGGGCGGCAGGAAGGGGGGAACGGGTATAGATTTGGTTTGAAAATTTGTATGAAATGCACAAAGCTTCAATAAAAGATTGGCTTTGAAAGGGAAAAAAAAAAGGTGAAAAGAGGGGGCTAGTGATGACTCAGTGGGTAAGGGCTTGCTTAGCATGCCCAAAGCCTGAGTTTGTGTATCACATATGTGGGTGTGTGTACATAAATGTACACTATAGAACAACTTGCCTTGTGGGAATTGATTATCCTACCATGTAAGTCTAGCACCACATTTAAAAGGGGGAGGGGGACAAAGCACAAACTGGGTATGGTGGGGTAAGGCTGTAATTCTAGCATTCTGGAGGTAGAGACAAGACAGTCAAGCTCAAGGTTATCCTTGGCTACATATGGAGTTTTTGGATAGTCTGGACTTTATGAGACCCTGTTAACATGTAGCTCCAGAAACTGAGTTTGACGCCATAAAGGGCAAATAACATGCACTATATCCAAGATAATTGAGCATGTCTGATGTAGGTGTTCTTTGCTTCATGTCACAGTGACCCCAGACTATGTACACTATACTTAAAAAACTCTAGGTACATTTACTTTTATATATTTAGATCAGTTATCACTGCAGTAGATTTTACATAAGAAGATAACTTAGTGAAGCTCACTGTGCCATTAAACTCTCCCATAATCAATACTCGTAAATACAAGTTCAGGCTGATTCGAGAAGGCCAAGAGGATTACAGAACCCAGTCTTTACTTTCTAGCTTCCTGCTGTTGATTAAAACATGCTCATCTCCCTGACCTGGAAAAATATCTCTTACTCCTCACAGGGTAATGATGGTGGCAAAGAAATTCCTTGATGCTGGACATAAACTCAGCTTTGCTGTAGCTAGCCGGAAAACCTTTAGCCACGAACTATCTGATTTTGGCTTGGAGAGAACTACTGGAGAAATTCCTGTTGTTGCTATCAGAACTGCTAAAGGAGAGAAGTTTGTCATGCGGGAGGAGTTCTCGTAAGTTATTGCTTAGCATTGGTTCAGGATTTGACTCTTACGAATTTATAAAGAGAAGCATTAGAATGTGAAGATAACTCTTCCTGTCAAGACTATCATTTCCTCAGCTTAGGTACATTAAAAGGTTGTGATCTTCTCCCCCCCCCCCAAAAGAAAAACAACCTGGAATTCCTTGATAATTCCACTTCATGCCAGGCCTGGTGACACATGCCTTTAATCCCAACAGAGGCAGGTGGATGTCTGTGATTTCAAGGCCAGCTGGGGCTACAGGGAGACCTTGTCTCAAAAAGATCAAAATAAATAAATTCCACAGTTTTAGATGGAGGCTGGACATGGTGGTGCCTGTTATCTCAGCCTGCACATGGGGGTCACATGCAGAAGGATCATGAGTTCAAGGCAACCTGTGATTCATTAGACCATGTCATTTTTTAAAAAATTACTGCCCGGAGCCAGGCATGGTGGCGCACGCCTTTAATCCTAGCACTTGAGAGGCAGAGGCAGGCGGATCTTTGTGAGTTCAAGGCCAGCCTGGTCTACAGAGTGAATTCCAGGACAGCTGGGGCTACAGGGAGACCCTGTCTTGAAAAGACAAAAAAAACAAAATTACTGCCCGGGCCAGGCGTGGTGGCGCACACCTTCAATCCTAGCACTTGGGAGGCAGAGGCCTGCGGATCTTTGTGAGTTCAAGGCCAGCCTGGTCTACAGAGTGAGTTCTAGGACAGAGTGAGTTCTGGGGCTATAGGGAGACCCTGTCTCGAAAAGACAGAAAAAAAAAATTACTGCCTGGGCCAGGCCTGGTGGCACATGCCTTTAATCCCAGCACTCAGGAGGCAGAGGCAGGCTCATCTCTCTGAGTTCAAGGCTAGCCTGGTCTATAGATCGAGCTCTAGGCCAGCTGGGACTATAGGAAGACCCTGTCTCAAAAATACCAGCAACAACAACAAAATTATTGCCAGGCATGGTGGCGCACACCTGTAATCCCAGCACTTAGGAGGTAGAGGCAGGCAGATCTCTGTGAGTTCAAGGCCAGCCTGGTCTACATAGTGAGTTCCAGACAGCTGGAGCTACAGGGAGACCCTGTCTCAAAAGGACAAAAAAAAATTATATATATTATTGCCCAGTGTGGTGGCACATGCCTTTAATCCTAGCACTTGGGAAGCAGAGGCAGGTAGATCTCTGTAAGTTCAAGGCCAGCCTGGTCTACATAGTGAGTTCCAGACAGCTGGAGCTACAGGGAGACCCTGTCTCAAAAGGACAAAAAAAAATTATATATATTATTGCCCAGTGTGGTGGCACATGCCCTTAAGCCCAGCACTTGGGAAGCTAAAGTAGAAGAATAAAAATCTCTAGAAGAGATTCCTTCTGAGCTTTCTAATCTGCAAAGACCATATTAGAAATCGAGGAAATGGGCTGGAGAGGTAGTTCAGGGTTATCTGTTCTTCATAGGACCTGGGTTTGAGTCCCAGCACCCACATGGCTGCTCTGTTGCTCTTTTCCAGCCTTTATGGGCACTACATAGGAACCAGTAAACATACGATCAAAACACTTGTAAAAAAGAGAGGCTGGGCATGGTGGCATGTGCCTTTAATCTCAGCACTCGGAAGGCAGAGGCAGGTGTATTTCTGTTGAGTTCAAGGCTAGCCTGGTCTACGTAGGGAATTCCAAGCCAGCTGGGACTACAGGGAGACCCTGACTCAAAAAGACGATCTCCCCCAAGGGCAATAAATAGAGGAAATTGTTTTGTTTGGTACTGGGCTTTGGGTTAAGATACTTTGCTTTGTTTTCAGCTGTGAAATTAAACTGGAATGTATAGAAACTCTCAGAGAAATTGTAATCCTCAATTCCTTCGTGATGAGATTCTGTCTTTGTATTTGCAGGAGGGATGGCAAGGCTCTTGAGCGATTCCTGCAGGATTACTTTGATGGCAATCTGAAGAGGTACCTGAAGTCTGAACCTGTCCCAGAGAGCAATGATGGCCCTGTCAAGGTGTGTTGCTCACAGCCTCATCAACATATTGCCAGGGGTCTCTTTGTTTTTTTAATCAAGCAATGCTGAGCACAAAACCTTCTTGGCTAATGTCAGGAATCAAACCCATATTAAATAAGTACTTCACCATTGAGCCACATCCCCAGCTAAGAAAACATTAGGTGGCAACTTGTTTTATTGCCTCTGTTGACAGTGATACATGCAAGGATGAGTTGGTTAATGGGGAACAACTTGTTTTTTTTGGTTTGGGTTTTTGAGACAGGTTCTCTTTGTACCCCAACCTGGTCTGAAACTTGCTGTATAGACCAGGCTGGCCTTGATCTCACAGAGATCTCCTGCCTCTGTTTATGTCCCCACCCCCAGTGCTGGGATTAAAGGTGTACACCACCATGCTCAGTTGGAATAACATGTTTGATAGTCTGTAAATGTCATGATACAATTTTAGATGAGTTTGTTTTTCAGTTTGCCTTGTGACTAGAGAATTTTTTGTGTTTTCTAGGTAGTGGTAGCAGAAAACTTTGATGAAATAGTGAATAATGAAGACAAAGATGTGCTGATTGAATTTTATGCTCCTTGGTGTGGTCACTGTAAGAATCTGGAGCCCAAATATAAAGAACTGGGAGAAAAGGTAAGTCTGAACCCTATTCCAAATAAAAGAGCAAGCCCAGAAGTTCATGTACAAAGCTAGTAACCCTAACTAGTTCAACTGTTTTTGTTTTTGTTTTTGTTTGTCTTTTCGAGACAGGGTCTCCCTGTAGCCCCAGCTGTCCTGGAACTCACTCTGTGGACCAGGCTGGCCTTGAACTCACAAAGATCCGCCTGCCTCTGCCTCCCAAGTGCTAGGATTAAAGTGTGCGCCACCATGCCCGGCTTCAACTGTTTTTTTTTTATTCACTTGCTCTTGACTGCCCCCCTAATAGCTATAGCCTATGAGAAGACCTCACAGACACATGAGACTTATTCTACATGATGGTTATTTTAAGTTTTTTTTTTTTTTAATTTCTGTATGTGTATGAATGTACTGTCTGCATGTAGGCTTGTGCACCCGTGTCGTGCAGTGCTGCAGAGGTCAGAAGAGGGTGTCGGATTCCCCTGGAACTGGAGTTCTCCTGGAATTGGAGTTACAGACGGTTCTTAGCCACCATGTGGGTGCAGGGGATCGAACCCGGGTCCTCTGCAAGAGCAGTCGGTGCTCTTAACTATCTCTCCAGCCCCCATGATGATTATTTTAAAACAGTTTGCTTAGCCCTTATAAGTTAAATGGTCAGGTAAATTAAATGGTGGCACGCATATTAATTAATTAATTTATTTTTGACAAAGGGTCTTGTGTGGTTCCAAAGAGAGTACAATATGTGCTCAGCCTCCTGTATGCTAGGGATCAAGATGGCCCCTGTGTGTGTGTGTGTGTGTGTGTGTATGAGGGTTTGGGTTGGGGGTTTTAAGATTTTTGTTTTATGTGTATGAGTGTATGCATGTATATATAAGTAGTGTGTGTGTGTAGTGCCTGAGGAAACCAGAAAGCATCAGATCCCTGCTCTTAACCACTGCTCTCTAGGCCCATATGTTGTTGTTTTGTTTTGTTTTGTTTTGTTTTGAGACAAGGTCTCACCCTATAGCACTGGCCAGCATGGAACTTACTATGTAAACTAGGCTGGTCTTACAGATCTATCTTCCCAGTATTGGGATTAATGTGTTTTTTCTATCTAAACAAAAACTTTAAAATTAAGCCAAGTAATGGCTAAAATTGTTTTAAGTCATAAATAACTAAGTGTGCCTGTCACTGAAAGCTTGATTTTTGGCTGTTCTTTTTTTTGGTGGGGGGGGGGGAGGGGAGTCTTTTTGAGGTGGGGTCTCCCTTTAGTCCCAGCTGGCCTGGAGCTCACTATGTAGACTAGGCTGGCCTTGAACTCACAGAGATCCCTCTGCCTCTGCCTCTCTGCCTGTCTCTCGAGTGCTGGGGTTAAAGGTGCACATCACCACACCCAGCCTGGCTGCTGGTCTCAAACCTAGAACTGGCTTGTCTTGAGACCTCTCCTGGTCTCGGGATCCTAATCCTGGGATTAAAGGTGTATACTACCACTCCTAGACTTTTTTTGGGGGGGGGGGTGGTCTTATTAAGACAGGGTCTCCGGGCTGGAGAGATGGCCTAGCGGTTAAGAGTACCGACCGCTCTTACAGAGGACCCGGGTTCGATCCCCAGCACCCACATGGCGGCCAAGAACCTTCTGAAACTCCAATTCCAGAAGAACTCCAGTTCCAGGGGAATCCAACACCCTCTTCTGACCTCCGCAGCATTGCACGACACGGGTGCACAAACCTGCATGCAGACAGTACATTCATGCACATACAGAAATAAATAAAATTAAAAAAAAAAAAGACAGGGTCTCCTTGAAATCCCAGCTGCAGCCTGAAACTCATAGAGATCCAGCTGCCTCTGCTTCCCTTGTGCTGGGACTAAAGGCAAGTGTGTGCCACCATATCTCGCTCCTTTTTTGTTGTTTTTAGATAGGGTCTCAGAAACCTTGACTGGTTTTGAATCCCTGATCTTCCTGTTAACTTCCCTAGTGTTGAGATTTAGGCATATGTTACAATGTCTTAAAAGTGTTGGGGGGTGGGGAGGAGTTGGTGGCAAACATTTGAGCATTTTGAGAAAGAATCTCACTCTGTAGCCCTGTCCTAAAACTATGTAGACCAAGCTATTCTTGAACTTTTCTTTAAAAGTCCTGACTCTACCTCTTTTTTTTTTTTTTTTTTTTGAGACAGGGTCTCTCTGTAGTCCCAGCTGGCTTGGAGCTCCCTCTTTAGACCAGGCTGGCTTTGAACTCACAGAGATCCGCCTGCCTGTGCCTCCCAGTGCTGGGATTAAAGGCGTGTGCCACCACGTCCAGCCCCTCTACCTCTTAAATCCTGAGATTATGGGTATGTGTTTTTGTTTTTTTGTTTGTTTTTTCAAGACAGGGCCTCCCTGTAGCCCCAGCTGGCCTGGAACTCACAAAGATCTGCCTGCCTCTGCCTCCCAAGTGCTAGGATTAAAGGCGTGCACCACCACGCCTGGCTGAGTACTTGTTTTTAAAAGGTTTTGTTTGAGACCGGGTCCACACCATGCTCAGGTTGGTCTAGAGCTTGTGGAAACCCCTGCCTTGGCCTCTTGAGTGGTAGATTACAGGTGTAGGGTACTACATTTGGTTCCTTGTTGAAGTTTTTTTTAAAGGGCTAACCTTTTTATTAACAGCTCAGAAAAGATCCAAATATTATCATAGCAAAGATGGATGCCACAGCCAATGATGTGCCTTCTCCATATGAAGTCAGAGGGTAAGTTAATAAAAAAGCACTGTTTATTTGTTTAGAGATGGAATTTACTATTTTGCCCAGGCTTGCTTCAAGTAGCTGGGATTATAGGTACAAGCCACCAGGAAACCATTTCTTGATTGAACAGTGTTTTGTTGCTGTTGTTGTTGTTGTTGTTGGTCTTTTCGAGACAGGGTCTCCCTGTAGCCTCAGCTGTCCTGGAACTCACTCTGTAGACCAGGCTGGCCTTGAACTCACAAAGATCCGCCTGCCTCTGCCTCCCAAGTGCTAGGATTAAAAGAGTGCACCACCACGCCCTGCGTTGATTGAACAGTTTTAAGGTTTTTCATATTCATCTTTGGAAACTTGACTTAGAATTCTAATTTTGCAATGGGTAAAACACCCACATAACTGCCAGGAAGTTGGTGAGCTGTCATAATTCAGAGATAGTTTAGCCACTGATGGAGAATTAACTGATCAGATTGCAAACCACAGAGGTGATTCTCTGAAAGTTACTGGGGAAATATGTTAGGATCACTCTGGGACCTGAAATGATTATGTTTTTTTTTCTTTCTTTCTTAGTTTTCCTACTATCTACTTCTCACCAGCCAACAAGAAGCTAAGTCCAAAGAAGTATGAAGTAAGTACATTGTCTCATTTCCTAAAAATATGTACATAGGCACAGGCTCAGCACATACATGTAGATACTCTTACTGGCCTGTTTAACTGGAATTTGCTTCAGCTCTCGTGGTCAGAACATGGCAGTGGCTAATACTGTTTTGTTTAAACATCTTATTTTATGTGCATGGGTTTAAGTGTACACATGCCAAAGAGTACATGTAGAAGTCAGAGAAGAATTTTTGAGGGGTTCTCTGGTTCCAGTATGTGGATCCTGGAATCAAATGCATGTTGGCAAATTCTTGTCATCAGGCACCCTTATCCAGTGATCTGATTCATAGTTCTTTTTTTTTTTTTTTTTTAATTTATTTTTTTTTATTTTATTTTTGTATGTGTATGAATGTATTGTTGCATGCAGGTCTGTGCACCCGTGTCGTGCAATGCCGCGGAGTCAGAAGAGGGTCTCAGGATTCCCCTGGAACTGGAGTTCTCCTGGAATTGGAGTTACAGTGGTTTCTTAGCCACCCCATGTGGGTGCTGGGGATCGAACCCGGGTCCTCTGCCAGAGCGTCGGTGCTCTTAACCGCTAGGCTATCTCTCCAGCCCAAGCGTCGGTGCTCTTAACCGCTAGGCTATCTCTCCAGCCCCATAGTTCTTTAAAAGGCTAAATTTCTGAGGGTTTGGAGAGATGAGATAGGGTTATTAAGTTAAAAGGGAGGGGGAGAGAGATGATTCAGTTATTAAGAGCACTGGTTACTCTTGCTACGGATCCAGGTTTGGTTCCTAGCACCTGTATGGCAACTAAGAACAGTATGTAACTCCAGTTCCAGGGGATCCGATGCCCTCTTCTAACATCTGTCTGCAGGCATTGCACAAAATAGTGCACATGCAGGCAATATAAAGTGAGTGTGTGTGTGTGTCTGTGTGTGTGTGTGTGTGTTTGAGATAGGGTCACCTTGTAGCCCCAGCTGTCCTGGAACTCAGCATGTAGAGCAGGCTGGCCTTAAATTTACAGAGATCCGCCTGCCTCTGCCTCCCATATGCTGGGATTACAGGCATGCGCCACCATGCCTGGCTAAATAAGTTAAAGTTTCTAAGTAATCTTTGTATTTTTAGGGTGGCCGTGAATTAAATGATTTTGTTACCTATCTACAACGAGAAGCTACAAACCCACCTATAATCCAAGAAGAAAAATCCAAGAAGAAAAAGAAGGCACAAGAGGATCTCTAAAGCAACAGCCAAACAGCACTTTGTGAAAGGACTCAATACCAGAGATGGAAAAGCATTGGAGAAGAGAGAATGGATATAATCTGAATCCTGTTAAATTTTCTCTAAACTGTTTCTTAGCTGCACTGTTTATGGAAATACCAGGAACAGTTATGTTTGTGGTTTGTGGGAAAATTATTTGAGTTGGGAAGAATGTTGTGGGGGTGGGGGGAATTGAGTTGGGGGGTTATTTTCTAATTTTTTTTGTACATTTGGAACAGTGACAATAAATAAGCCCCCTTTAAACTGTCTCTTTCCCCAGCACCATGGAATGGAGAATCATAGGTTCTCTAAACTATTGCTATCTGGTAGAACTTTGTGTAGTGAGGGAAAGGTTCTGTAATCTGTCCTGTTTAATACATACAACTAAGCTAAGCTTGGTGACACATAGGTAATCCCAGTAGTTGAGATCCAAACTTCAAGCTCATCTTTGGCTGGCTACATAACAAGTTTGAGACTAGCATGAGCTATATGAGACATTATCCCAAAAGAAGTCTCAGAGTAGCTGCTATATTTCTAGCTTCGGTGTCACTGAGGGTCTATAGTTACCTCTGTTTTTTGTATCCTCTCTTTCGAAGGCTGGCCTTGAATTTATGACAGTCCTCCCCACTTCACCTCCTATGTACTGCGTTTACAGATAGGAACTGCCAGGCTTGGCTCCCTACCTCTTTCTATCCATACACATTTTATCTTCCAACCTAGAAACATGAAAGACCTTTTCTGTTTCAGGGTAACTGCTTATCCTTGCCATGCAGCTGAGCTTCCTGTATGCTTAGACCTCCTGAGGATTGTTCTTTCCCTAGAAATGCCCTGTGTGGGTGTGCCATTGGGTTGGGGTTCCATCCAACTTGTTTGAGGAATTGCTGACACTGCTGGGTGCAGCTCTTTTCCCCCAAAGCCTAGGGTGCGGCCTATTCCCTCTCAAGTGGAACAGGGAAAAGCAATATCCCAAGTGAGTGGAGCATCTGTTTCAGTTCAAGTGAATTATTTCCCTCTACAAATCAAAATCTTACCTATAATTGTTCTTCTGCCCTAGGTAATTCCTGATAGAGCCCTTATTTTAAGTGATCCTAACCCTTCCCTTTCTGTCTCTGGATTCGGAAAAGTAGAATTTATGGCTATTATCCTTAGTTGTCAGACTTTTTATGTGTACGAGTATATTGCCTGCATGTATGTAAGTGCACTCATGTTGTGCAATGCCTGTGGAGGTCAGAAGAAGGCATAGGATTCCCCTGGAACTGGAGTTACAGTTGTTGGCTCTCATGTGGGTGTTGGGATTTGAACCTGGGTCCTCTGTGAGACCATTCTGTTCTCTTAACCACTGAGCTATCTCTTCCACCCCCTCTTGTCATTTTTAAAAAAAGATGTTGGGGTGGTATTGTTTAATAGTACAGCACTTGCCTAGTCTGAGGATTGGATTCAATTCCCAGCACTATTCGGGGGCTGGGGGAGGTCTAGACCACAATCTTAGAGATTGATGGGGATGTAAATTTTGCAGAGAGCTCCAAAAGTAGTTCAGATGTACAGTACTACCTTGGATGACTGAAGAATAACATTAACTTACCAAAAAACAACAAAACACAGAAAGAGGTTGTTTTAATTCTTGGCCATGTTTGTAGAAAGATTCATTTTTAACACATGGGATAGACCCAAGCCCTTTCTCATTAGACACAGATAGGCTGTATGTTCATTAGCTCTGTCACCAGTTTTCATTTTTCCCTTTGCAAGACTACTAGAGTAAATTCACCCTTTGTCTAATATTCTCACGGTGTGTGTCTTAACCTGGAAATAGGTCCCTTCTCAGGATTTGATAATGACTTAGGTGAACTAAGCTGAAGCCAAGCCTCTGCTGCTTTCCTACTCTCCTGGGCACAGCTGCGGAGGTCTTGATACTGTTTCTGCACCCTAAAAAATTAAAGGCAACAATGAAAATCAAACTGCAAGAACCCAAGACAGCTATGTACCACCATGGACTTAGTGGGAAAAGTCAGAAGAGCAGATATTCTAGTTTAGAGCTGCTGTGTCCATCTCTGGCAGAGACTGGAGCCCTCTTGATAGCGTCAGCTACCCCTGTTCTTTTCCTCGAATTCCAGGATGAGACCTTTAATGTGGGACAATTTCTGATGCAGGTACTCACAGCGATGCTTCTCTTCCCTGTAACCTGGATACCGCTGCAGAGAAAAAGCATCTAGATCTTAAAAAGTAAACTGATCTCAAAAAGACCCCCCCCAAAAAAAGTAAACTGCTACCTACTGATTCTGTGCTCAGAACTTGTCTTACCTTTCTGAATTTTTTATACTCTTGGACTATCTTATCTTCCAGCAACTGAAACGTAAAAATAAATAATTCAAAATTAGAGGGGAGGGGGAACAAGAAAAAAAAAAAAAACAAGAAATGAGAGATAACTTTGATTTTCATTCTGCTAGATAGTACAAACTCGTTTTTCTACCACAACAGATTTGCTTCTCCCTCAGCTTAGTCACTAGACAACACGTTTGGGGGGTAACTGGCAGGAAGATAATGGCCAGGAAGGCTAAATAACAAGCCAGGTTGCTTTTTTTTTTTTTGTCTTTTGTCTTTTTGAGACAGGGTCTCCCTGTAGCTCTGGCTGTCCTGGAACTCTAGACCAGGCTGGCCTTGAACTCACAAAGATCCGCCTGCCTCTGCCTCCCAAGTGCCAGGATTAAAGGCGTGCGCCACCACGCCCAGCAGACTGTTTTCTTGTCCTTACTGTGTGCTCCGGAGTTCCTCGCTGAAGTCTCTGGAGCTCTGCCCCCAGCTCTATGAACCTTTGGCTTGCAGCCCCCACACGGGCATGGAGGACTCGGTACTCAGCATAATCTGTCTCAAAGTCATGCTCATAGGCCTGTTGTTGCTCTGCACTGTTGATGGTCCTGTATTGCCTGTCAGGGAAGTTTGTCACCTTCAGTTGCATTGCCTCTAAGTGCTCTTGGCTTCTGGGGAGTTTTATGAAATGCAGTGTGGGGAACTCACAGGAGGTAATCTGGCACCTCTTCAGGGCTTGGGGATTTGGAAGCTAGGAAGGAAGCAAGAAAACACAGAAGTGATTATAGGCCTTTTTTTCCCACTGTGGTATTTTTACCCTCTTCTCATTAACCCACCTGCTTGAACTGAGAGACTGTGCTCTAGCCTGGAGTCAGTATCTTCATCTTCTGGCTCCCAGCTTCCTCCCTCTTGTGCATCCTGATCTGATAGCTCTTGTGTAGGACTTGAAGCTAGAGGCAGAGCTCTGAGCCTCTTTTCTTCTGGTTCTTTAGTGGCCACAGGTGCTGATCGTTTCTGTTGAGAAAAACATCCTTGTAGAAATAAACTACAAGCCAGGAGGTTTTAAGTTTTTTTTTAATTTTTTTATGTGTATGAATGTACTGTCTGCATGTAGGCTGGTGCACCCATGTTGAGCAAAGCCTCAGAGGTCAGAAGAGGGCGTCGGATTCCCCTGGAACTAAAGTTTCTTAGCCGCCATGTGGGTGCTGGGAATGAACCCCAGTCCTCTGCAAGAGCAGTGGGTGCTCTGAGCCATCTGTCCAGCCCCGCAAGGAGGTTCTTTTAATCCCAGCAGGCAGATCTGTGAGATGGAGGCCAGCCTGGTCTACACAGTGAGTTCCAGTCCACCTGGGGCTACAGGGAAACCCTGTCTCAAAACACTGCTATATAATCAGCTCCCAATTTTTAATTTTAGCCTGACGAAAGGTACTTGTGTGTGTGGTGTGTGCATGTGCCTGTTCGAAGGGTGGAGGACTTCGGGTGTCCTTTATTGCTCTCCGCCTATTCTCTGTTACAGCTAGGCTGCCTGGCTAGCAAGCCTCTAGGATCCACTTGTCTCTGCTCCTCCAGCACTGGGGCTGCAGGTACTTACAGCCATGCCCAGCTTTGACATAGGTGCTGGGGATTCCAACACCGCAGACACTCCCACAGGAAGCCATCTCCTCAGATTTGTTTTGTTTGAAGGGGGGGGGTATCATGTGTAGCCCAGGCTAGCCTCAAATTCACTGTACAAATCCTTCCTCTGGAGACCTCTTGAGATTACATGTGCCAAGTTTTATGTGGTTCACTAAAACCAAGCTACTTATCCCTTAAAACTATTCTTTGAGGGCCAGGCATGGTGGTGCATCCTTTAATCCCAGCACCTGGGAGGCAGAGGCTGGTGGATCTCTGTGAGTTCAAGGCCAACCTGGTCTACATAGTGAGTTCCAGGACAGCTGGGGCTACGGGGAGACCCTGTCTCAAAAAGACCAAAAACAAAACAAAACAAAAAAACCCTGCTCTTTGAAAAGCCCTTGCCATGGCTTACCTTGTCCAGGCGTTTCTGGCTGGGAGGAGAAGGTAGTGGCTGGTCAGACTCTTCGTTTGCAAGATAGGTGTTGTTCCTAGGGTTTGTTTTTTGTTTTTTTTTAAAGAAAGAATGGAAAAAAAAGAAAAAAAGAAAGAATGGAAGCAACAACCACGGTGAGAGATGTGCTTTGATGTTTTATTATTGAGGTTGGAATTCAGACCTACCCTGTCCCAAGTACCTCATTTGCCATTGTGCCATGGACTCCCTGGAGGATCCTGGGAGTGACTGTCCGTGGTTGCTTGCCAGAGGCTCAGACACCTGTCAGGAAAGTGGGAAGCACACGTGGCTCCCTGGGCTTCAGGCTTTGTCTGGCCTCATAATACCCAGCAGTCTTTGGTCTCACCTCTTCTAGTGCCACTTGGGGCTGTGATACTTCATCGACTTCAGAATAGTCTCCTGTGTTCTGCCAACTCTCAGACTCCCTAGCATCTGCAGTCAGGTTGTGTGCCTGAGCTGACAGTGGGGCTGGAATAGTATCCATTGCTGCCCAAACAGTAAGGCGCTCCCTGAGCGAGCCCAGGCAGCGGAGACAGTTAGGCTCAGATCTGGAAGGAAGTAACGGGAAAAAGACAAAACAAAAACGGATTGGAGAGCCTTCAACACATCTCCACGCTCCTTCTCCCACTCTACAAGCTTCTTACTTGTTGCCTGTTCTCCCTTACCTGCCTAAGCGTTGGTACACAAGGTCCAAGCCACCACTAGTGCCCTCTTGGGCACACTGCGATATTGTGAAGGAGAAGAGACAGGACCAGCCAGGGCCTGGGAACCTTAGATACTGGGGTGGAAGGAGATGGTAAGCCCCATTAACTCTGCTCCTCCCCCTTCGGGCCAAGCTGAAGATGGATCCCCAGGGGCTCGTTAGCACACCAGGTGCAGCTGGCTCAGAGTTCCCCCAAGAGACCGAGATGGCATACAGTCCCCTCAACCGCCGTCCCCCAAGACCACAACCCCGGCCGTCCCCTCACCCCCACTTAGAGCTCAGTTCTCTTAACTCCTGCAGACCATGACCACTGACTGGCAACCTCCCGCCCAGAGCGCACCTTCCTGGAGCCCATGTTGGTGCTCCCTCACCCCACCTCACCCACACTTACCCCTCTCTGGCCTTGGAAAGCGCACTTACCCCTCTCTGGCCTTGGAAAGCGATCATCGGACGTACCTGCGGGAAGACCCAAGCCGCAGCTCAGCACAGATCAGATCGCTTGTCCGAGGGGCTGGGCCACCTGCCTTGCCGGCTTCACCCGGGGTTGGCGGGGACGGCTAGAACCTGCGGAAGCCGCTCCTGCCCGAGTCGTTTCTGCAGTGTAGCCGACTCCGGATGGCAGGGATGGGAAGAAGGGGCTGGGGGCCAACCGCACCTGTTGCCGCTGGCACTCTTGCAGTGCCCGAAGCGCCGCGTCGTTGAGCCTGAGCATGAAGAAGCTGGTCCGAGCGGCAGGGGTGAAGCAGAGCCGCACCTTCCCACTCAGTGGTTCCTGGGACCCCTCCATGGTGGCGAAGTCGCACGCAAGCAGAACTGGGACCACAGGCGCCGGCCACCTCCTCCACCTCTACGGTGCAAAGCTGGTCTGGCACGCAGGCAGCCGGGGTCTGCCCCGCCCTCCGCCAGCACCCCGCCCCCGGCACCACCCGGGCGGGTGCCACCCAAGAGTTTTCCCAGCCACGTGGGCGGTGCTCTGCTCTCCCCCGCTGTCCGCGGGGACAACGGGAGTTTTTCCTGGCTTGGCGTGGACAGTATTGAATTTTCCCAAGTAATGGGCCTTCCAAAGGGCTACTCAGTTCTAGGGAGAAAGGTCTCCTTCCAGGATCCAACCCCTCAACCAGAATCCCTAGTTCTGCCCTAAATTCCCTGAACTCAGAATCACGGTCTCTACGTGAAAGCTGAACCTGAAACCGCTTGAGGGTTTCAGGCCCATGGGGGCGGGAGATCCGGCCTTGTCGGTCGGTGAGTTGAGTCATCTGTGCCTCTGAGGCCAAGAGCTCAAGGGACCTGAGGGGCCAGAGGATGGCAGACCTGAAGGCAAAGGGAGACCGAACACAGTGCTGAGGCTGCTGTGGCGGATCCCAGTCCAGGTTCTAACTAGGGCTAGAGAGGCTGTAAGGCTGGGTGGGTGCCTTGGCAGAGGAGAAGCCTGGCTGACTGGGGCTGGAGCATCATTTATCAGTGGGTGGAGATGAGAGGCGTGGTTGGTGGCAAAGAGATGGCAGGGCTGAGAGCCACTGCTTAGTAACAGGTGTCACTTCCTGGTCCAAACATGGGTGGAAGTGACTAGACAGCCAACTGCTTCATGAGGTACACATACACCACCTCAGGTGCCCCGATCCCCATCGTGTCCTGCCCCCCCAGCGCTGGGTTTTTTTCTTTTTTTCTTTTGGTCTTTTTGAGACAGGGTCTCCCTGTAGCCCCAGCTGGCCTGGGACTTGCTGTGTAGACCAGGCTGGCCTTGAATTCACAGAGATCCACCAGCCTCTGCCTCCCAAGTGCTGGGTTTTTGTTTTCATTTGAGACAGGGTTTCATCAGCACATAGCCTGGGCTGACTTCAGATGCACTGTGTAGCCAAACCAGGCTGAACTCCCTATAGGTTCTCCTGGTCCCCGCTGCAGCGTGCTGGGATTACAGATGGGAATCAGGCATCTCAGTGCTGCAGATCTAGATGCTTTGAGACCCCAGGACCAATCTCAGGCCAGCCCTTGGTGTCACTATTTGTGTCTCAAACCCCTGAAGTCCTTTTCCTAATCTGGATCTCTCTGTTAAATCCTTGGACATAACATAATCTCAAGTGTTGTTAATGCCCTTCACCTGGAACTCATCAAACAGGGATGTGGTTGGCCAATGCCTTTGCCTTGGCCACAACACTCCTGAAGTAGAGACAGGTAGATTTCTATGAGTTCAAGACCAGCCTGTCTTAAAACAAAACAAAACAAACAAAAAGTTCGTCAAATCATATACTCAAAACATGTATTCTATGTGAAGATCTCAGCCATGTTGACTTTGAAAATCATTGCAACAAGTGCAACAACCACAGATATATTTCCTTGTCCATCTGGCCTCTGTTTCTCTGAAGGACAATTTACTAACTTGATAAGCAGCCATGACAATGGGTAAAGCTGGACTCCCAGCCTTCCTTTTCTTTGATGAAACCTGGGAACTTTAGTAAGTTTTTCCTAAATTTAAACTCAAAGAAGAAACTGGGGTGTTGGGGGGCTGCTCTAGTTCACTGGTAGAATGCTTGCCTAGCATGCATGAGGTCCTGGATTTGATCCCCAGCACCATGAGGGGAAGGGAGAAACAGAGAGGGGTAAGTTGTGCATACTAGTAGGGTGGCTGGCACCCGGGAGTTCAAGGTCAACTTGGGCAACATATTGAGAATCTTATTTCAAAACCAAGCAGATGAACCAATAAATAATTTAAGAGGGGCTAGAAGGGGACCTGCTGTAACAGCAGGTGAGCGGGGGAGGTATTTGGAGAATGGATGTACCACATAATGTTTGCTGGGTGACCATTATGTTTTAGGAACTTTGTTATTTAATTCTCACAATAGATATTTATTCATATTTTCATTCATTCATTGAACAACTATTTGCTGAGTGCTTACTCTGACAGGTGCTATACTCAGCACCAGAGATACATCAAGGAACAGATTCTTGCCTTGAGAAAGCTTCCATTCTACAAGGGAAGGAAACACTAGAAATTAATATAAAGAAAATTACAATTGGGGTGGAGAGATGGCTCAGCAGTTAAGAGCCCTGGTTCTTCTTACAGAAGACCCAGGTTCAGTTCCCAGCAACCACATGGCAGCTAACAACGCCCAATTGCTGTGAGTTCAAGGCCAGCCTAGTCTACGTGGTGAATTCCAGGCCAGCAGAGGCTACAGGGAGACCCTGTCCTCAAACGAAAAAAAAAAAAAAAAAAAAAAAAAAAAAAAAAAAACAAAAAAAAAAGAAAAAAGAAAGAAAGAAAGAAGGAAAGGAGGAAGAAAAGAAAAAAACACAATATATGTTAGCCAGGCATGGTGGAGCATGTCTCTAATCTCAGCAGAGACAGGCAAACCTCTGTGATTTCAAGGCCAGATTGGTCTACATAGTGAGTTCCAGAGTTCCAGGCCAGCTGTGGGAGACCCTGTCTCAAAAAGATGGAGAAAGAAAGAAAGAAAGAAAAAAAGAAAGAAAGAAAGGAAGGAAGAAAGAAAGAAAGAAAGAAAAAAGAAAGAAAGGAAACAAAGAAAATAAGAAAATGACATGACACTATATGTTAGAAAGACTTGGGAGTAGAGAAGAGGTTGACTGTGTATAAAATGATCAGAGATGCCATCTGGAAAATATGAAGTTTGAGCACAACCCTAAAGGAGTCAGGGGGTTAGCTAAACCAATCTGTTGAAGGAAAATCTGTAAGTCAAAAAGTGCCAGAGTAGGGCCGGGCATGGTGGCGCACACCTTTAATCCTAGCACTTGGGAGGCAGAAGCAGGTGGATCTCTGTGAGTTCAAGGCCAGCCTGGTCTACAGAGTGAGTTCCAGGACAGCTGGGGCAACAGGGAGACCCTGTCTCAAAAAGACCAGAAAAACAATAACAAAAACAAACTACTTCTGTTTCTTCCTTAGACCAACATAATTTCCTACTATATTCTAAATACATATTCTTTTTTTTTTTTTGAGACAGAGTCTCCCTATAGCCTCAGCTGGCCTGGAACTCACTCTGTAGACCAGGCTGGCCTTGAACTCACAGAGATCCACCTACCTCTGCCTCCCAAGTGCTAGGATTAAAGGCGTGTGCCACAATGCCCAGCTTAAAGATGTTTCTTAGCCACCAAGTGGGTGCTGGGAATCGAACAGGGTCCTCTGCAAGAGCAGATGGTGCTCTTAACCACTGAGCCATCTCTCCAGCCCCAAATATTCTTATATTTACAGACAAGTGTACCTCTCACAACTCAACAAATAAGCTTCTTTTTGAAACAGATGGAGAGTATTACAAAGTTCCACAACTGGTAAAATGCAGAGAACAAGTGACTGAGGTGCCCACCCTTAAGTGACACAGCTAAAGTGCAACCCGAGGCTCAGGGAACATCAAGGAAAAGGGGTCGGAAATAATGTAAGAGCCAGAGGGAGAAGACACCTGCTGCTGATGCATGCATTCTAGACATGATGGAGATGTATCAGCTTTAGTGTCAACTTGACACACCTGGGCTGAGGAAGCCTCCGTTGGGAATTGCCTCCATTGGAGTGGCCAGTGGCCATGGCTGTGGAGTACTGTCTTGATTGCTGAGTGATCTGGGAGGGCCCAGCCCAGTGTAGTGGTGCCACCAGTGGGCAGTTTATTGTACAAGAAAGCAGGAGCATGGGGCTGGGGAGCAAGCCGGTAGGAAGCGTTCTTCCATGGCCTGTGCTTCAGCTCCTGCCTCCAGGTTCCTGCCCTGAGTTCCTATGTTGGGCTCCCTCAGTCATGAACTGTGACCCAGGAGATGTGAGCTGAATACCCACCCCCAAGTTGGTATTGGTCGGATTGTCTATTCACAGCAATTAAAAGCAAACTAAATCTCCGCCGTATGGTAGTCTAACAGGATCCTCATAAAGACAAAGCAGTTGACAATTCAAGGTGGATAGGAGAATGGCACTGAGTCCCAGCTCAAGATGAGGACCTGCAAGTAATACAGGGATGCTGAGGGAAGAATCGGTTTTCTCTAGGGACAAGCTCCCTAAGAGATTATCTCATCCCAGATCCCAAATGGGCAGTGCTAAACACAGATACACATTGTTCTAGTTTGCTTTCAATTCAATGAACAACTGAAAAATAAAAAGAGAGCTGGAGTGTGGTACGTGCCTTTAATTCCAACACTCAGGAGACAGAAGCAGAGCCCAGTGGATCTCTGTGAGTTCAAAGACAATTTGGTCTACATATTGAGTTCCAGGCTAGGGCTGCATAGTTACACCCTTTCTCCCCCTGCCAAAAAAAAAAAAAAAAAAAGAAGAACAGAAGGAGCCAGGCATGGTGATGCATGCCTTTAATTCCAGCACTCAGGAAGCAGAGGCAAGAGGATTTCTGTAAGTTCAAGGCCAGACTGGTCTCTGGTCTACATAGTGAGCTCCAGGCCAGCTGGGACTAAAGGGAGACACTGTCTCGAAAAAAGAGACCAAAAAAGGGGGGAGGGAATAAAAGAAGAGATAAAAGAAGGCTGAGGGAGGGAGGGAGAATTTGTGTGAATGTTTACAAGATACAAATATAATTCAATGTCAGGTGTGGAAATGCATATCTTTAATCTCAGCACTTAGGAGGTAGAGGTAGGGGGACCTCTGAGATCCAGACCAGCTGGGACAACAGGAGACCCTGTTTCAAAAACAACAACAATGAAAACAAAAACAAAAACCTACAAATAAAATTCAGCTGAACCTGGGGCTGGAGAGATGGCTTAGCAGTTAAGAGCGCCGACTGCTCTTGCAGAGGACCCGGGTTCGATCCCCAGCACTCACATGGCGGCTGAGAACCATCTTTAACTCCAGTTCCAGGGGAATCTGACGCCCTCTTCTGACCTCCGAGGCATTGCATGACATGGGTGCACAGACCTGCATGCAGACAGTACATTCATACACATAAAAAATAAATTAAGAAAAAAATTCAGCTGAACCAAAGAACAACCAGATGCATCTGAGAGAAGATGCTGTTCTGGGACCCAACACATGTGTTCACAGAGGTAGGTAGGTATGTAGGTAGGTAGGTAGGTAGGTAGGTAGGACGGACTGGAAAGAGGTGTTTAATGGAAGTAGGAAGCCATTTAAATGCACCTGATATAGCTGGACATGGTGGCTCACTCCTATGATACCAGCACTCAGGAGGCTGAGACAAGAGGTACACCACAAGTTTTAGGCTAGCCTGGGCTACAAAGTGATACCCTGTCTCACACACACCCAAAACAAAAATAGACCATAAAACAAAAACCAGAGAGAGAGAGAGAGAGACCAAATGTACCTTGTCCTAGTGGTACCTGGTACCTGCTACTGTACCTACCTACTCAGGACACTGTGGCAGGAGTTCAAGGCCTGCCTGGACAACTTAGTGAGACCCTCTCTCAAAACAAAAAAAGTAAAAATGGCTAGAGGATATAGCTCAGTAATAGAGTGGTAAGAGAGAGGGCCTAGGTTCAATCAGTGCTGGAAAACAAACAGAAAAAGAACAGAACCTAACTTTTCCCAATTTAACTCTCATCTGCTGAACAAAATATATTTTGTCTCTCTGCATCAGTTCCTAATGTTATTCTGTTAACACTGAATGTTTACATTGCTACAGTATAAATAAATAAATAAAATTGAAAAGAAAAATAAATTAAAAGGCCAGAGCGATGGCTCAGTAGGTAAAGGTGATTGCTGCCAAGTATTCCAACCTGAGTTTGATTCCTGGGACTAACATGGGGGAAAGAGAGAACCAATTCCTGAAATTTGTCTTCTGAGCACTACACATGTGCCTTGTTCTGCATATATCCACACACATGGATGTACATACACACATATGCACACTGGTGCATAAAATAAAATAAAATCAGCACATTGGCCAGGTGTGGTGGCACACACCTTTAATCTCAGCACTCTGGAGGCAGAGGCAGGTGGATCTCTGTGAGTTCAAGGCCAGCCTGGTCTACATAGAGAGTTCCAGGACAGCTGGGGCTACAGGGAGACCTTCTCTTAAAAGGACAAAAAAAAAAAATCAGCATATTGCTATCAGTATTTAAATTCTATTAACAGGGGCTGGAGAGATGGCTCAGCGGTTAAGAGCACCAACTGCCCTTGCAGAGGACCCTGGTTCGATTCCCAGCACCCACATGGCAGTTAAGTACTGTCTTAACTCCAGTTCCAGGGGAATCCGACGCCCTTTTCTGACCTCCGCAGCATTGCACGACATGGGTGCACCTATTTAACATGCAGACAGTACACTCATACACATAAAATTAAAAAATAAATAAAAAGATTTATTAAAAAAATAAATTCTATTAACAAGGTGTGACATTGAAGTCTGGTTATCTTTTATTTCTTCTAGAATTATCTTGTTTTTAACCTTGAAACAGGGTCTGTTGCTTAGTCCTGGCTGGCCTAGAATGCCCTAGGTAGAGCAAGTTGACTGCAAACTCTATCCTCCTTACCTCCCCAATACCTGGATTACAGGTATGCACTGTCACACCTGGTTTAGAATCATTATTACTTGTGGTTCTAGTCAGTCTAACATTATTTGTAGATCCAGATACCTACCACTGAGCTAAACAACCAATCCTGATTTGGGGGGCGTGGGGTTGACATGGGCTCTCACTATGTAGTTCTGGCTGGCCTCCAACTCACAGAGATCTTCCTGCCCAAGACATGGGCTGTGGGACTGCAGTTCTCCATCCAGGTGGATCTTGTGCTTGTGCAAGCACAATCTGCCTAGCACACTAGGCAGTGCTACAGTACAAGGCACACCCTGTCACCTGATGCTAGCATTTGCTTGGTTCCATGGGCCGACCTGTTAGTCTGCAAGCCCCTTTCTGGGTATGCCCCACGGGCTGGCATGAGGCATGATGATATGGAGGTCTAGGATTGGTTGCTGGGAGGTGGGGCCATATGATGTAGAGGCTGTCCACCCCAGACCTATATAAACTGCTTGTTGCATGGAATAAGCAGATTTGCACCCTGTGACGTGGTCCCCAGGTTGTTACTGAAGTAACCCTGAGCCACCGTACCCTCTTCAGCCTGTTCAATTGCCTGCTGGGCTGATGCCCCCACAAGTGGTGCCTGAACAGGGACACTTGAAGCAATCCGGTGAATTAGGGTACTGAACCTCCACAATGGGGAATCTGCCCTCCTCTTCTAGGTAGCCTCTTCTTCAGGCTGAGCAATTTGGGGACACTACCCTCCAATATGCTGCCTGGCTCTCCACTGCTAGCCTTTTCCTCTCCGTTATAACTATTATCCGCCAATGTTTGGGCCGATAAGAGACTAATATTCCTGAGATATTGCAGGCTCAAATAAAAAACGAAAATGAATATACTCCTCCCTGCACTGACTCTGCCGTCCCTCTGATGGATCTTAAGGATTCCTGGGACCTTGCTCCTTCCTGCAAACCTCCGCATGCTGACTCTTCCCTTTACCGGGTCCTACCAGGGGCTTCAGCCCTTTCGTTTGATTCCGAAGGGGAGGAGGAAGAATGAGCACATGACCGCCCCAACTGCATTTGGCCTCCACCACCTCTTTGCTATGCCGCTACTGAACCCATAACTGCCCCTTTGTCTCCCTTAAGCCTGGGCAATCTGCGGGCTCCTCAGCCTTTTGCTGCTGTCTGTGCTCAGCAGGACCATGCATGGGGATTTTCTCTTCAGCCCTTCACCCCATCCCTTAGAGGCTTTTCCTCTTCCTGGCCTGCTCATAACTTGTTAGGCAGGGATTTCTTTGATGCCTAAGGATGGAAAAAGCCTTTTTTTTTTTTTGGTCTTTTTGAGACGGTCTCTCTTTAGTCCCAGCTGACCTGGAGCTCTCTATGTAGACCAGGCTGGCCTTGAACTCACAGAGATCCGCCTGCCTCTGCCTCCCAAATGCTGGGATTAAAGGCATGCGACACCACACCCAGCAAAGCCTCTTATAATTCAGGGGTAGACTCCAAGTCTGAGACCAAAGTTCCTAATACCCCCAGTTCTAAGGGCCACTGTTCTGCCATCCCCTATCCTTGCTCCTGTTAGGCTAGAATGGGTGACTTCAGCTCCCATTTAGGTTGAGCAATGGAGCTCCTTACTTACAAGCTTACAGCTCTTGAGTCTTTGGTCACTGAGCAACTGGCTGCAGGGCATATTGAACTTTCCATTATTCCCTGGAACACCCCCTATTTTTTTTGTGATACAAAAGAAGCAGCAGGGGAAGTTCCATAGCTTCCTGATGGTAGGACCATTAATGCTACAATTAAAGAGATGAGAACCACCCAACCTGGACTTCCTTGGCTCTCAGCCATATTGGTGGGCAAACACATTGCTATTTTTGATATTAAAGATTGTTTCTTTTCTATTCCCCTATACCCTAAGGACAGACCTTGCCTCGAATTTACTGTCCCTCGTAGGAACCATTCCTCTCCCACGAAGAAATAGCAATGGAAATTCCTGCCACAGAGCATAAAAAATAGCCCATAATCTGTCAGGTTTTTGTTGGTCATGTTCTAAAAACGTTTTCTAAAATCCCAGGGTTAGACATCCACTACATGGATAACATTCTCCTAGCTCCTATCTGTCATTTCTTGTTGGGTGCTTCCCTCTGAATCCATTAATCTCTTTATTAATAACAAATACTGTGCTTCTATGATACCCTTGTTTCCTTACGCTATGTGTCAATCAGTCCTTTCCAGGACACTTGATACCTTAATCTTTCTCTTGAAAGAAGCGCTTGAGGAACGTTCAGCCCCCCCCCCCTTTTGTCCAACATATCTGATCTCACTCTGGGCTGCCAGGGCCACTGGTGGCTCTCAATGATGAAGTAGATAGGCTGGCTGCAAAAGGCCTTCCTGCTTGCTACTTTGTCCTTTTTTTTTTTTTTAAGATTATTTATTTATTTATGTGTATGAATATACTGTCTGCATGTAGGTTTGTGCACCTGTGTCATGCAATGCCACGGAGGTCAGAAGAGGGTGTTGGATTCCCCTGGAACTGGAGTTCTCCTGGAATTGGAGTTACAGAAGGTTCTCAGCCGCCATGTGCGAGCCCAATCTGCCTAGAACAGAGTGCTATAGTACAGGGCTCACCCTCTCACCTGATGCTACCACTGGGTTGGCACCATGAGCCCTTGTTGTGAACGCCCCTTTCTGGATACACCCCACAGGATGGGATGACCCATGATGGTATGGAGGTCTAGGATTGGTTGCTGGGAGGTGGGGCCATATGATGTAGAGGCTGCCCACCTCAGTCTTATATAAGTTGCTTTGTGTGTGTGTGTGTGTGTGTGTGTGTGTGTACAGAATGGATTTGTACCCTCTGATGTGGTTCCCAGGATGTTACTGGAATAACCCCACATTGTACCCTCTTCAGCCTGTTCAATTTCAGGACTGACACTCCCTACAATAGACCATCACACCTGGCTAATCCTAACCCTTAATCCTCGTATATAATCTTAAAATTTTTTTCCTGATTCAAAAGCTTTTAAGGGATCTTTGATGCCAGAGGGGTTTGTTTGTTTGTTTGGTCTTTTTGAGAAAGGGTCTCCCTGTAGCCCCAGCTGACCTGGAACTCACTCTGTAGACCAGGCTGGCCTTGAACCCACAAAGATCTGCCTGACTCTGCCTCCCAAGTGCCCAGCTGAGTTTGTTTTTTAAAAAAATATTTTAAGGCTGGGCATGGTGGTGCACGCCTTTAATCCTAGCACTCGGAGGCAGAGGCAGGCAGATCTCTGTGAAGTCGAGCCTAGTCTACAGAGCGAGTTCCAGACTAGCTGGGACTGAAGGGAGACCCTGTCTCAAAAATACATATACGGGGCTGGAGGGATGGCCTAGCGGTTAAGAGCGCCGACTGCTCTTGCAGAGGATCCAGGTTCGATCCCAGCACCCACATGGCGGCTGAGAACCATCTGTGACTCTGGTTCCAGGAGAACTCCAGTTCCAGGGGAATCCGAGACCCTCTTCTGACCTCCGCGGCATCGCACGACACGGGTGCGCAGACCTGCATGCAGACAATACATCCATACATATAAAAATATATAAATAAATAAAAATTTAAAAAAAAGAAGACATTTTAAAAAAATACATATACACATATATATACATATATATGTGTATATGTATTTTATACATATATATGTATATATATGTGTATATGTATTTTTTTTAAGTCTCAGGAATGGAGGTGCACACCTTTAATCTTAGCACTCAGAAGGCAGAGGCTGACAGATCTCTGTGAGTTCAAGGCCAACCTGGTCTACCTAGGAAGTGTCAGGGGAGATCCTATCTCAAAAAGATCAAAAAATTGTATTTGTTATTTAAATTTTATGTGTATGAATGTATTGCCTCAATATGTGTAAGTGAACCAGTGTTGTCCAATTCCCTTCTAGGGAATCCCATGTCTTCTTTTGACCTTGAAAGGCATTGTATGACATGGGTGCACTGACATACATGCAGGCAATAAACTGATATTTTAAAATATAATTTTAAGGCGCTGGAGAGATGGCCTAGTGGTTAAGAGCACCAACTGCTCTTGCAGAGGACCCAGGTTCGATACCCAGCACCCACATGGTGGCTGAGAACCGTCTTTAACTCCTGTTCCAGGGGTATCTGACACCCTCTTCTGACCTCCTAGGCATTGCATGACCTGGGTGCACAAAACTACATGTAGAGAGTACATTCATACACACACAAAATAAATAAAATTAGAGCCCGGCCTGGTGGCGCATGCCTTTAATCCTAGCACTCGGGAGGCAGAGGCAGCAGATCTTTGTGAGTTCAAGAGCAGCCTGGTCTACAGAGTGAGTTCCAGGACAGCTGGGGCTATGGGGAGACTCTGTCTCAAAAGGACCAAAATAAATAAATTAAATAAATAAACAAATAAATAAAATTTTAAAAATTTAACTTAAATTTCTGTTTATTTACAATTATTTATTTAGCTTTTTGGGGGGTCTTTTTTAATTTTTTTTTTAATTTTATTTATTTCTGTATGTGTATGAATGTACTGTCTGCATGCAGGTGTGTGCACCCGTGTCGTGCAATGCCCCGGAGGTCAGAAGAGGGTGTCGGATTCCCCTGGAACTGGAGTTCTCCTGGAATTGGAGTTTCAGACAGTTCTCGGCTGCCATGTGGGTGCTGGGGATCGAACCCTAGTCCTCTGTAAGAGCGGTCGACGCTCTTAACCGCTAGGTCATCTCTCCAGCCC